>SJYG01000387.1:1714805-1735440 GCA_006410535.1 Litocranius walleri | reverse complement strand
ATGGGCTATGACCAGGAGGACAGGTAACTTGGTCTTTCAGGAAGCTCACCTTCTCCAGTTTCAGAACCCAGCAAAAAGAAAGAAATTTGATCTCTAAAAATTCACTTACATGTTCACGGTAAGGACTCCAGGGAAATGGGTCCATGGGTCGTATGCTGACTATTGCAGTCAGAGGAAAGCAGGTCTAATTGCATTAATGGTGTGTGTACACTCAGTTCAGTTCAGTCACTCAGTCATGTCCAGCTCTTTACAACCCCATGGACTGCAGTGCACTAGGCCTTCCCGTCCATCACCAACTCCCAGAGCTGGTGCGCCTGACAGTCTCAGTGAAGGAAGGTACCTAAACGGATCGCCAAGGTGCTTTCCGGCTAGAAAAACCTACTGGAGGCTTTAAACCTGAAAACCACAAGACCAGAGTGAAAGTGAACCACTGGCCGCCCAGTTGTGTCTGACTCTGTGACGCCATGGGCTGTAGCCCGCCAGGCTCCCCTGTCCATGGGATTCTCCAGACAAGAGTGCTAGAGTGGGGTGCCGTTCCCTTCTCCTGGGGATCTTCCCCACCCGGGAATTGAACCCCCATCTCCCACACTGCAGGCAGATTCTTTACTGTCTGAGCCACCAGGGAAGCCCCTGACCAAAATACTCTTTTAAGAAGTTACATGATATATTGGAGAGAGAAAAAGGAATATGGGGAGGTGAGTTAGGAAGCTCATCCAGAAGCCTAGGACAGAGGACATAAAGTTCAACTGAAAGAGAAGGACAGTAAAAAACAGAGGCAAGAACAATTCAGGAATAAAAATCAATCAGATAGGAAACTGACTGGATAAGGGAGAGACAGGTTTCAAAGACAAACAATTCAGTAAATAGTTAGGAGCGTCAGTTCTGTTTCAGGCACTGGCGAATATGGTAGACCAGATGTCTGCACCATCGGGTCCACTCCCCTGGGGAACACGGAGGCGGGACACGGAAACGGAGCAGTCAGCCTCGCGTCGGCCCCTAACGGACGCTCTGCGGCGGAGCAGCAGTGGGAAGGGGGCGGGGAGCGTGGGGCGCGGAAGGTGAGAAGGTGGCAGCCACGTAAGGAGCTGGGAGAGAAGCGTCCAGAGAGAAGACGCCGAGACGGGAGTAAGTGGAGGGACTGAGACAGGCATCAGCCGGCGGAGCGGAGGAGGAGCGCAGCGGGGCGCCGGCCCGCAGGCCTCCGCGCTGCTTCGCCCCACTGCCACGGAAACTCGGCAGGGCACTTAGGGCCAGAGACATGGTTCCATCTGGCTTTACCACCCAGACCTCCAGACGAGGCCCCAGGCAGGCAGGAGGCAGGAAGGGGCCGCCATCAGCACAGCCCAGCAGGAGGGCCCAGCAGCTCCGTCCGGGGAGCGGGCAGTGCCGGCGGCGCTGGATGGTCGGGAGACTCGGGGCGCTCTGCCTGAGCGGGATACATGCCACTGGGGAAGAAAAATCGGAGAGATTTTTCACACTTAACTCTGAGGCTCCTCCGTCCATGGGGTTTCCCAGGCAAGAACACTGGGTGGGTTGCCCTTTCCTCCGCCAGGGGATCTCTTCGACCCAGGGATCAAACTCGGGTCTCCTGCGTTGCAGGCAGATGCTTTACCGTCTGAGGCGCCAGGGAAGCCCAGCTACTACTCAGCGATGTCTAAACCATTGTGTGATACCCCTGTTCAGGAGCAAAGGCCCGCAGGTGCTTCCCTCCAACTACACCTGGCGGCGGGGAGTGGCGGGCACCGGAACACACGTGAACTTGTGCCTAAGAAATGCTTTTTAATAACAGTCTTAACCGACCCTGGAAGACTACTGACAACAGCTATTTCTGACGTGGGAAAAACCTTCAAGGTTGTCCCAAAGAAAAAGAAAGGATGAGAAAGGAATATGAAAAATAAATCAAAATGAAACTTTTAAAAGAAAAATTATCACGGAGGAATTCTTGAAAACTTCATAGAGAAAAATGAGCTCCTTTGGCACAATCCCCTTCCTCTTCTTTCTATTAAATTCTTGGTGGTTTTTCAGAACAAAAAATATTATAGAGACATTTCTGTATATTGCTGTTTAAAGTGTAAATGAATGTCTACAGATTTTCTGGAGAGGATTTTTTGGCAGAATGTTTAAAATAAAGTGGAGGATGCGATGGTTGGATGGCATCACTGAATGAATGGACATGAGTCTGGGCAAACTCTGGGAGATAGTGAAGGACAGGGAAGCCTGGAATGCTGCAGTCTGTGGGGTCGCATAGAGTCGGACACGACTGAGTGACTGAACTGAACTGATAAAATAAAGCATACTTACCTCCTTTATTCATTTTCCTAGTTAATTATAGACATTTGTCCTATATTTATGTAAGCAGGTATTAGTTACATATGTGTGCAGCCTAAGTCACTTCAGTGATGTATGACCCTGCAACCCCATGGACTGTAGCCCACCAGGCTCCTCTGTCCATGGGATTCTGCAGGCAAGAATACTGAAGGGGGCTGCCGTGTCCTCCAGGGGATCTTCTCGACCCAGGGATGGATTCTGTGTCTCTTGTTTCCTGTATTGGCAGTTGGGGTCTTTACCACTAGCACCACCTGGGAGACTTATAATGAGATATTATATATATTTAGTTAAGAATCTGAAATAACCTAAATGAATAATGATAGGGGATTGATATCAACACTGTAGGTACATTTTCTGTATCCTTGTTGTGTTGAATTATAAACACATAGGGGCAGGAGAGGAATCTGGAGAAATGTAAGAGAAAGGCCCTAAAGGTGTTTCACTGGGTTAGGCAAACCTTTCATCTGGTAGGTACCTAGTTTATGATCAAGGGTGGGATCACTAAAAAATGTGAAATTCTTGTTAGAGCCAGACAGGAGCCATGACAGGCTCAACAAGCTATACTAAGCCTAAGATTCAGATTTTTGTAAAACCTGAGTCATGATTCTGGGAAACCACACCCTGGGAAAGTCCCACCCGTGCCAAAACACGAGCCAATCAGAATTGGGATTTTGATTCAAACCCAAGCCAATGAGAGTTTGTGATTTGTGTAATTTGAAAACTGAACGCCTGGTCGGCTCAACCAATCATTACCGTCAGCTGTACTAAGAACTGCCTGTATAAAAGCAGCTGTGATTCAGAGCTTGGGGCTCTCGTCAAGACTCCACTGCGCTGGATGAGATGGGAGCCCTAGCTCGAACTAGCAATAAAACCCCTTCATGCTTTTACATTGCTGTGGACGTCTTATTTTCCCAGTTTTGGGGACTCGGACTCTGGGCATAACAATTCTAGCTTTGTCAACAGAAATCTCTGGATCGTTCATTATTTCAGACCTCAAATTCTGAAAGTACTGAAAGGCAAACAGCCAATCAAAAAATAAAAATAAAAAGGGAAAGAACCAAAAAATAAAAATCCCATGGAGCTGGAGGCTCACCGCCGTGGGCTGAAGCCAGTGGATTAGGAGCTGGAGGCTCACCGCTGTGGGCTGAAGCCAGTGGATCGGGGCTTTGAGACAGAGAAGCAGCAGCTCTGTTGCCATGATTGTTTCCGCGTTGATTTTGGAGTCACCTGCATCTTGCAATGTTGCTTTCCTCAGGCATTCTTTGGCCCTACCAGATATCTGTTGCTATCTTGTCCCTTGACATGTCTAAAAAATCTTTAGTCTCAGTCTTCATGGAGTTTAAAGAAGGGCCCCAAGAGGCCACAACAAAGAGAGCACAAAGAACCGGCTGCCACCGTCTACCTTGGATTGATATTGAAAACGAGAGAGGTGGAGACAGAGAACAAAGCCAAGCAACAGTGAACGGGGACATTCTACCTCACCTCAACGGCTGGCTGGAACACCAGCGCCCTGTCTCCTCTGGGCTACCTCTGAATGGTTTTCACAGTTAATGGGAGAACTGAAGAAATAAATGGCAGAAAATTTAATTGCAGGTGCTAACCCTGAATACAGTACTTAAGGCAAAGAATTTAATCTGATGGCTTCATGCACTGAACCAAAAAGAAAGAAAACACCATGTGTTTATATTTTCATGATTTTCATTCTTAATTAGTGGCTTCAAAGATTTTTAACAAACCTGTCTGGCCTCTCAAATATCATATAACTTTAATTAGTGTCCAGATTTCTTCAGTGTTTTAAAGTTTATTCAGGGCTTGTTCCCCATGGAGTGACAAACATCTTAGTACATGGTGACTAACTCCATTTGAAAATTTGTGGAAACACAGAGGTGTTACAAATAAGACTTACCTTTTGGTGACTCTGATTTAAGATTTATTTAAAAGGTAACCATGCTCCCTCGGTGATGGTGACATTTGTGCCACACTCATTTGGCAAAATTCTCCACAGGGATCATTTGTGTTTAACAAAACACATTTGGTGTAATCAAAGCTGTATTTTAATGTCTTCATTTGCAGCATTGTCTCATAACATTGACTTTGGACACTGAGAAAAAAGAAACAGTCCACACTTTTTTTTTTCTGTTTCCTCTGACATTTAGTAGTTTGCCATGACTGCACAATATGACTTTTCATTTCTTTATACATGATGTGGTAGGGCCTCGCCTGGAGAGGTTTTATATCAGCAAGCTTCACACTTAAGAAAGAGGAAAAAGGAAGCAACACTGCTGTGGGTGTGGGCTCTGGGCCCAGCTGGGCGTCTGAAGGGAAACTTCCATCCTAATGATGGAAATGTCTCCAGCTCTTACATTTGAAGGAAGACTGATGTGAAAGATCCCAGTTCAAAGGCATCATTGAAGCTGTGTGGACAATTCTCACCGTGTGATTGGGACACCAGTGACTTCACTGGTTGAATAATCAATCACCCAAAGGTCACGTTGCCCCCTCAGAAACATGCAGTCAAAGCAACGAAAGGAACACCCAACGTGATAGCGGTGGCACTGGTTACAGAATCTAGGGCCTCCCAGGGGGCACTCAGGGTACACTGTCCGCCTGCCAGCGAAAGGGACACAAGAGATGCAGTTTCGATCCCTGCGTCGGGAAGATCCCCTAGAGAAAGAAATGGCAACTTACTCCAGGCTTCTTGCCTGGGAAATCTCATGGACAGAGGAGCCTGGTGGGCTAATGTCCACTGGGTCTCAGAGAAACAGACACAGTTTAGTGGCTGGGCATGCACACACAGGATCCAAAACTCTCTTGGCATGGCTTGGGAGTGCTCATCTTGGAAAGCACGGTAGTGACTGGCTGTGGCCGTTAGCTGTTTCCTGTTGTGATCTTCCTTTTTTTCATTCTGTGCGAGATTAATTTGTGACTGAGATTTATTAGCCTAAAGTAGGCTGGGGTTGATGAGATTTTGCTGATATACTGCGTAGAACGCACACCAAGTCAAAGAGAAAAGATGAAAGATTGAAATGATAAAGTTGCATTGCTAGCTTGTTGCTGAAGTAATTGAAGTGGCTTGCGTTGTGCTGTGCTGTTGATGGCTAGAAATAAAATATGTACAAATTTATCTAGATCATCATTCTGAAGAAAGGAACTACAAAATATTTTCCCTCTCTATTTATGTGTTGAGGAAATCTCCCAATTCTTTTTTTGACAGTGATATTGAAGCAAAACGAAAATGAAACCCACTCAGCATAAGCTCCAGAAGTGAAGCCAGCTATTATCCATGGAAATAGGCGTAAGGGTTAGCATAGATAATTGAAATATGAGCATAATGTAAAAACAGCCTTTTGTCTATTAGGTGAAACCACAACTCCATATAATTTCTTTTTAATAGAACTGAAATAGCAAAATGAATTCAATTTTTTTAACCTACCCAACTTGTCCTCTGATGGAGATTCTAATTATCAGTGAAATGCCTTAAAAAAATACATACAGAGCAGAATATTTTTAAAAGGAATAAAGCAAGGGCCATGAAGCATGAGGATTCAGCTCCGCAAGTACAGGGCCCTTCAGTCCACGGACCTGTCCGGCATGCCTGGGGTGTGCTGGCCCTTGAAGGGTGCCCAGTGGGCCTTTGCTGAATTAACAAAGTGCTCACCCTTCTGCTGCTGAGCACGGAGCAGTCAGTGTGGGTACGAGCACAAGTTTTTCTCCACTGTTGCAAATCATTTGGCCGTTAAATGCGCCCCATGGAAATCTGGGGCTTTAGCGGATGTCCATAGGAACAGGACCCTGGATGGCAGACCACGGCACACGTCTAATGGGTGCGGGTGTTCCGTGAAGGCAGCATGACGGGGGAAGGAGCAGTCCCCCACACCCACCACCTCCAGGGGGCAGAGATTTCTGAGCTGGGAGACCCTCTGCCTCTGAGGCCCATGACGATCTCCCAGGACTGCTCCACCGGCTCCATCTCTAGTTCTCTAGCTACTCAAAGACGCAACATCGACCAGGTGTCACAGGCCCCCATCACGTGCATGGTGCGTGCTCAGACGCTCAGTCGTGTCTGACTCTTTGCAGCTCCATGGACTGCAGCCTACCAGGCTCCTCTGTCCGTGGGGTTCTCCAGGCTGCAGCCTGCCAGGCTCCTCTGTCTGTGGGGTTCTCCAGGCAAGAATACTGGAGCGGGTTGCCGTGCCCTCCTCCAGGGGTCTTCCCCACCCAGAGATGGAACCAACATCTGTTACGCCTCCTGCACTGGCAGGTGGGTCCTTGACCACGAGCACCACCTGGGAAGCCCAGGCCCTCACAGCACTGAGCACAGCAGAGTCCAGACGCCGGTTTCCTCAGCCTTTTTTAACCTCGTCTTCTCACGCACGAGAACCAAGGTGTGAGTCATCCAGATGCCATAAAGGGGGGCAGCACACTCACATGCACACAGATCGAGGGAGATCTGCGTAAGCTACCAGGCTTCACTGCGCCGAGTGAAGGCTGCAGCGGCCGAGGGCAAGTAGGCGGCTGCGGCTCCGGAAGAGGTGCCAGCGGGAATCTCCTCCCTCGCGCCAGCCTGCCCGCCTCAGCACCTTGACAGCAAAGCAGTCGCCTCTGTCCCCAGAGCGTGTTCACTTTCAATGCCCCAGGGAAAACCTTAATCCTGAGAAGAATCTACCACAGTTTTAGTTCTCTATTTCAGTTCTCCTCATAGCTGTCTGTGCTTCAAAGCAGGCCCCAAACGGAACACACCACCCATTTCCCGAACGAAGGCTCGGCCGGGCGGCATCATGGGCCCGCGCTCTCCTGCGACAGCCCCAGATGACAACAGGGGCTGAGACCCTTCTCTGCACGGCTCTCTAGGAGGACCTCAAAGTCCCAAACTGCCCGAGACTAAAGAAGCTTCTCGAGGACAGAAGAATGGCTGGGGAGTGCTGGTTCCCGTTCCTGCCTGTGTGACCTTGGGCTAGTCACCGGATTATCGTGAGGCTTATTCTGTTCATATGATCAGTGGAAACACAACAGAAACCCCCGTGGAGGTCTCTGTGGTGATTAGCTGTGAGATACATGGCACAAATAAAGTCCTGGTCCATGCTACAACTTGGACCAGCCTTGAAAACATCACGCTGAGTGACAGACACCAGTTACAGAGAGCACACCCTCTGATGCCGCTCATACGAATGTGCAGAGTGGAGACATCTGTACCGACGCGAGGAGCGGCTGCTCGGGGCTGGAGGGAGAGGAGGGCACAGTGTTTCTTCTGCGGTGAAAAAAATGTTCTGAGATTGACTGTAGCGATGGGTGCACAGAGTTAAGAAACTAAAACCTGCAAACTGTGCAGTTTCAATGGGTGAGCTGTAAATATATGAATTATATTTCAACAAAGCTGTCCTTAAGACAGTCCTTAGCACAATGCCAGCCACGTATTTAATATTTGAAGAATGTCAGCCATTATCATTTATTAATCCATTCAAAAGGTATTTATGTAGTTTCTAATATAATTCTGGCACTTCTAATATAACTCAGTTCTTCTTGTTCTTATCATTTGTGTATCGTTTTTACACTTGAAATTTTGCATGTCTGTGAAATATGCAAAGATGTTAAAAATGCAGGAAAAGTAAAGTTTGACTAAATTGACTCATTAAAAAGATAAAATTAATTTAGGTGAATAAGTTGTTTTAGATGTAAAGTTTTTACCTGAGAAGTAGTCACTAACACCTTGGAACCTTATAGGCATCTTAAGAATACCAACAAAATAAAAAGTCTTAATTTATTCAGAACTAGAGTTAATTTATTTATAGTCAACTTGGAAAGTTTCCTAAATGAGGGATACATAATTTAGGGACAGCAGAGCAATTCTGTGTCTGCAGATTCAAGCATTTCAGATTTAAGAAACACAGAAATGAAATGCTGCATTGATAGGTTTAAGCCCAACAACAAACAAAATCTAAGAGCCATTTCTGAATCTCAGAACACATAAGACAATTATTCTAAGTAGCTCTGCAAATGCCATCACCCCTACTATATTTTCCATGACTTGCATAAAATAATCAAATTCTACTTCTTTTGGCCTTTCTCTCCACCTTCAATCACTCTCATGTCTTCCACCAAAGACTGCAGGTAGTGGATAAAATAATAGATTTGCAACCAAAAATGAAAAAAAAGAGAAGGAGAAAAAGGGGCTGTAAAAATCTATCTCCAAATGGGAAATTCTTTTACAAAAAAACATTTGCATGTACTTCGGCAAGTGCAGAGATTTAAATGGTGTTGGGCTATGCCAAGCTGGCATGCATGCCCGCTCAAAGCTGGTTGTTTTAACCATAATTGGGACCCTGAGCACAAAAGAGAACAAAGAAGCAAACTAAAAAGACAAAGCAGCCAGCCGCCAGCTTGCCCCCGGTGAATCCTAACTCTATTTTTTATTTCAGATCAGATAGGCGGCTCACTAGAGAGCTCCCTCAACTTTCCAGTAAATTCGCGGAAACCAAGGCCAAATGCAAAGCATTTTGAAGGCACCTGTAAAATCCAGCTTCTCCTAGAAATTCACTGACGCTTTGGTTGCTGGGGCCAGAGCCCAGGTGAAAAAGCACATCTGTGCTGATGAAAGGTTTTTATTCTAAAATGATGCTCTCCAGGCGTCCTCTCTTCATAAACACTCCGTGGGGTTGTCCCTACCACCAACAGCCACTGAAAAATGGAGGAAAATTTCCCTAAAAATATGGTATCCCAGGAAATAATTTCTTTCTTATAGACATATTCAGAATTCCTTCCCAAGCAGATTCTGAAGCAAAACAAAGAAACCGAGCAGACGGAAAGTAAGGCTCAACTCAAGGTCGAGGGACAAATTGCCCACGAGGATCACACGTGTCTCTTTTCTCCTTGAACACGTGGCCAACTTATTTAGCCTGCTATACTAACAACATAGTAAACTTAAATCATTTAAATTCTTTAATAATGATAACAATAATAATAGGAATCACAAGTGAGTTTGGGCTTCTATTAAAACAAATATTTTTTATTAATTTCCCGTGTTGCTGATATAACTATGTCCCTGTAAACAGTATGAAGTAGTCACTAACACCTTGGAACCTTATAGGCATCTTAAGAATACCAACAAAATAAAAAGTCTTAATTTATTCAGAACTAGAGTTAATTTATTTATAGTCAACTTGGAAAGTTTCCTAAATGAGGGATACATAATTTAGGGACAGCAGAGCAATTCTGTGTCTGCAGATTCAAGCATTTCAGATTTAAGAAACACAGAAATGAAATGCTGCATTGATAGGTTTAAGCCCAACAACAAACAAAATCTAAGAGCCATTTCTGAATCTCAGAACACATAAGACAATTATTCTAAGTAGCTCTGCAAATGCCATCACCCCTACTATATTTTCCATGACTTGCATAAAATAATCAAATTCTACTTCTTTTGGCCTTTCTCTCCACCTTCAATCACTCTCATGTCTTCCACCAAAGACTGCAGGTAGTGGATAAAATAATAGATTTGCAACCAAAAATGAAAAAAAAGAGAAGGAGAAAAAGGGGCTGTAAAAATCTATCTCCAAATGGGAAATTCTTTTACAAAAAAACATTTGCATGTACTTCGGCAAGTGCAGAGATTTAAATGGTGTTGGGCTATGCCAAGCTGGCATGCATGCCCGCTCAAAGCTGGTTGTTTTAACCATAATTGGGACCCTGAGCACAAAAGAGAACAAAGAAGCAAACTAAAAAGACAAAGCAGCCAGCCGCCAGCTTGCCCCCGGTGAATCCTAACTCTATTTTTTATTTCAGATCAGATAGGCGGCTCACTAGAGAGCTCCCTCAACTTTCCAGTAAATTCGCGGAAACCAAGGCCAAATGCAAAGCATTTTGAAGGCACCTGTAAAATCCAGCTTCTCCTAGAAATTCACTGACGCTTTGGTTGCTGGGGCCAGAGCCCAGGTGAAAAAGCACATCTGTGCTGATGAAAGGTTTTTATTCTAAAATGATGCTCTCCAGGCGTCCTCTCTTCATAAACACTCCGTGGGGTTGTCCCTACCACCAACAGCCACTGAAAAATGGAGGAAAATTTCCCTAAAAATATGGTATCCCAGGAAATAATTTCTTTCTTATAGACATATTCAGAATTCCTTCCCAAGCAGATTCTGAAGCAAAACAAAGAAACCGAGCAGACGGAAAGTAAGGCTCAACTCAAGGTCGAGGGACAAATTGCCCACGAGGATCACACGTGTCTCTTTTCTCCTTGAACACGTGGCCAACTTATTTAGCCTGCTATACTAACAACATAGTAAACTT
Organism: Litocranius walleri; assembly: GCA_006410535.1. NCBI lineage: Eukaryota > Metazoa > Chordata > Mammalia > Artiodactyla > Bovidae > Litocranius > Litocranius walleri. Next base: position 1,724,829 of record SJYG01000387.1, on the reverse strand, counting down.
AAATCATTTAAATTCTTTAATAATGATAACAATAATAATAGGAATCACAAGTGAGTTTGGGCTTCTATTAAAACAAATATTTTTTATTAATTTCCCGTGTTGCTGATATAACTATGTCCCTGTAAACAGTACTGCTGCTGCTGCTAAGTCGCTTCAGTTGTGTCCGACTCTGTGCGACCCCATAGACGGCAGCCCATCAGGCTCCCCCGTCCCTGGGCTTCTCCAGGCAAGAGCACTGGAGCGGGCTGCCATTTCCTACATTTATCTTAATACGCTTATTTGTCAGGAAGTCTTTTTTGAAGTATGTTGTTTTTTCATCCAACAATTGCATTGTCCATGAGATTTCCCAGGCAAGAGTTCTGGAGTTGGTTACCATTTCCTTCTCCAGGGGCTCTTCCCCACCCATGGATCAAACCTGCGCTTCCTGAATTGCCAGGAGGGTTGGTTTGTTGTTGTTGTTGTTGTTGTTTACCACTAAGCCACTATGGAAGCCCCTTATGGAAGTGTTTCTATTGAGTCGCTAAGTCGTGTCTGACTCTTTGCAACTCCAAAAACTGTAGCTTGCCAGGCTCCTCTGTTCATGGGGTTCTCCCAGCAAGAATACTGCAGTGGGTTGCCATTTCCTTCTCCACTTATTGAAGTATAGTTGATGCATAATATTATATAAATTACAGATGTACAATATAATGATTTAAGATTTTTTAGATTATATCCCATTTATAGTTACTAATAAATATTTGAGATATCCCCTGTGTTGTACAAGATTCTTGACAAGTGCCTTTTTCCCATGTTTTTAACTTTATGATAGCTTGCTACTCAACTCAACCTTAAGTTTCTTGAGAAAAGTGACTGCTTCTTGTTACTTATGTGTTTTCATTTCCTCTTCCCTCACACAGTGGTTGGCACACAGTATGGCTTCAGAAATTGCTTTAGAAATATCTAAGTTACTGATGTATAGTTGGTATAATTTTAAGGCAACTTCTCTCAAAAAATGTTAGCTTAAAACCATTAAAAATTTCCATTGATTGATGCCCAAATCATAATTGATAAGGGATCTTCACTCTGCTTCCCCCTCTCAGGAGGTTTTGAAAGCTGTTGGAAAAGACCTTGATGCTGGGACAGATTGAAGGCAAAAGGAGAAGAAGGCAGCAAAGGACAAAATGGTTGGATGGCATCACCAATTCAATGGACATGAACGTGGGCAAATTCCAGGAGATAGTGAGGGACAGGGAGGCCTGGCGTGCTGCAGTCCATGGGGTCACAAAGAGTCGGACATGACTTAGAGGCTGAATAATAACAACAACAGGAAGAGGGAAAGTCATCCACGGTCATTTTATCCCATTTTGGCAAAACGTTTCCTGTTACTTTGGGGTCTGTAATGTGATGAGAATATCTAGCTGGTTGACTACCATCTCTTCAGCTGCCCACTATTTCTGTTTTACTCCCAGATCCATTTCACTCCCAGAACCCCGCCGTCAAGGGAACCCAGAATGGGCGGTTAATATGCAGATACAGGCCTCTCCTCTTTGCTTGCAGTCCCAGGCACTGACAGGGAGCCTGGCATCAGGACGGAATGCATGCCCTGGGCTCCTGGCAGTTGCTGGACCCATGCTCTGCCTCTTTCACACGCTTCATTCTTTGCTTTCTGTTAAGGGTATGTATTGACTTTGCGGAACACTGCAGTGAGCTGTAAATGATGCATTTAATGAAAATCCTTGCCCAGCACTTTGAAAGAGAACACAACAATGTCGGGTGATCACTGCTGGGCAGTGATGGGTGTTGTGATATCACATTCATCTGTTTCACTGGCAAGAGAGACACGCTGATTGGCAATATTTCAAGGGTATGTAGTAAGAAAGCATCAACTGATATTTTAATCATATCCATTATTTGCTGTTTCTCCTCTCCCTATCATGGTAATCTTTGATTCTTTAAAGATCAGGGACCTTTATTTCCATCTTAGCTGTGCCAAAGTTGTGTGGGCAGTCTGATTCGACGCCAGCACCCACTAACAGACGATGATGCTGGGCACCAAAGGAAGGGAGGGGTTCGTGGCGAAGGTCCAGGGCTTGCCTTGGTCTTGCTCGGCAGACAAAGTGCAGCAGTTATTTTTCAGACTGCAAAATTCAAAATGGGGCTCAAGGTATTTGTTTCATCTACACCAGAGAAGGCAGACCGAGTGGCAAGTCTTTTGTTGAACTTGAATCAGAAGATGAAGTCAAACTGGCCCTGAAAAAAGACAGAGAAACTATGGGACACAGATATATTGAAGTAGTCAAGTTAAACAATGTTGACATGGATTGGGTGTTAAAGCATACTGGTCCAAATAGTCCTGACATGGCCAACGATGGCTTTATGTGGCTTAGAGGACTCCCCTCTGGATGCAACAAGGAAGAAATGGTTCAGTTCTTCGCAGGGTTGGAAATCGTGCCAAATGGAATAACATTGCAGGTGGACTTCCAGGGGAGGAGTACCGGGGAGGCCTTCATGTGGTTTGCTTCACGAGAAATAGCTGAAAAGGCTCTAAAGAAACACAAGGAAAGAATAGGGCACAGGTACATCGGAATCTTTAAGAGCAGTCGAGCTGAAGTAAGAAGTCACTGTGACCCACCGTGAAAACCTACGGCCATGCTGCGGCCAGGTCCCTATGAGAGACCTGGGGCTGGCGGAGGGTATCACAGCACGGAAAAGAAGCTGGCTTGGGAAGGACGAGGCGTGGTGCTTATGGTGAAGGTTATGGAGGCTATGATCATTCAGTCATTCTGTTTCACTGGCAAGAGAGACACGCTGATTGGCAATATTTCAAGGGTATGTAGTAAGAAAGCATCAACTGATATTTTAATCATATCCATTATTTGCTGTTTCTCCTCTCCCTATCATGGTAATCTTTGATTCTTTAAAGATCAGGGACCTTTATTTCCATCTTAGCTGTGCCAAAGTTGTGTGGGCAGTCTGATTCGACGCCAGCACCCACTAACAGACGATGATGCTGGGCACCAAAGGAAGGGAGGGGTTCGTGGCGAAGGTCCAGGGCTTGCCTTGGTCTTGCTCGGCAGACAAAGTGCAGCAGTTATTTTTCAGACTGCAAAATTCAAAATGGGGCTCAAGGTATTTGTTTCATCTACACCAGAGAAGGCAGACCGAGTGGCAAGTCTTTTGTTGAACTTGAATCAGAAGATGAAGTCAAACTGGCCCTGAAAAAAGACAGAGAAACTATGGGACACAGATATATTGAAGTAGTCAAGTTAAACAATGTTGACATGGATTGGGTGTTAAAGCATACTGGTCCAAATAGTCCTGACATGGCCAACGATGGCTTTATGTGGCTTAGAGGACTCCCCTCTGGATGCAACAAGGAAGAAATGGTTCAGTTCTTCGCAGGGTTGGAAATCGTGCCAAATGGAATAACATTGCAGGTGGACTTCCAGGGGAGGAGTACCGGGGAGGCCTTCATGTGGTTTGCTTCACGAGAAATAGCTGAAAAGGCTCTAAAGAAACACAAGGAAAGAATAGGGCACAGGTACATCGGAATCTTTAAGAGCAGTCGAGCTGAAGTAAGAAGTCACTGTGACCCACCGTGAAAACCTACGGCCATGCTGCGGCCAGGTCCCTATGAGAGACCTGGGGCTGGCGGAGGGTATCACAGCACGGAAAAGAAGCTGGCTTGGGAAGGACGAGGCGTGGTGCTTATGGTGAAGGTTATGGAGGCTATGATCATTCAGTCAGTTCAGTTCAGTCGCTCAGTCATGTCCGACTCTTTGCGACCCCATGAGTCGTAGCACACCAGGCCTCTTTGTCCATAACCAACTCCCAGAGTCCACTCAGACTCATGTCCATCAAGTCAGTGATGCCATCCAGCCATCTCACCCTCTGTTGTCCCCTTCTCCTCCTGCCCCCAATCCCTCCCAGCATCAGAGTCTTTTCCAATGGGTCAACTCTTCGCATGAGGTGGCCAAAGTACTGGAGTTTCAGCTTTAGCATCATTCCTTCCAAAGAAATCCCAGGGCTCATCTCCTTCAGAATGGACTGGTTGGATGTCCTTGCAGTCCAAGGGACTCTCAAGAGTCTTCTCCAACACCACAATTCAAAAGCATCCATTCTTCGGTGCTCAGCCTTCTTCACAGTCCAACTCTCACATCCATACATGACCACAGGAAAAACCATAGCCTTGACTAGACGGACCTTTGTTGGCAAAGTATAGTGGCTATAATGATGCCTATAGATTTGGGTCAGATAGCTTTGGAAGAGACCTCAATTACTGTTTTTCAGGAATGCCAGATCACAGATACGGGGATGGGACACTGTGGAACAGGACACAAGAGGACACTCTGCACACACGTGGGGACGACCTCACAGAGCTCCCGAGAATGGCACTCAGAGTTCTTTCTCACCACTAAGCCCTGTGAGAGTACAGACGGAAACTGGTCCTGATGGCAGAGTAACTTTTGACGCAGATGTCGCGTTTGCAACGCGTGAAGATGCGGTGGCAGCTACGTCACAAGACAAGCAAAATGCAACACGGATATGCAGCACCCTTCTTGACTTCCAGAGCAGGAGCAAGCGGTGGTGCTATGCAGACCAGTCCAGCTATGGCGGCCCGGCCAGCCCACAGCTGAGCGGCGGTTATAGAGGCAGCTGTGGTGGCCAGAGCAGGATGAGCGGACATGACCAAGTTGTGCAGGAAAATCCAGGGGTTTTCAGTCAAACGTTGGATAGGCACCCACTGCAGTAGCAGAAGCCGAGTATCTGGGGGAGTGAGCGGAATGGGAGGGATGCCCAGCACGTCCAGCGTGAGTGGTGCATGGGGGATGTAACTGATCCTGACCACTGACCGTGGTCAACATTGTTAAAAGAAAAACTTAAGTTTTAGCTGTTTTGTAATACAAGCTTGTGATTTATGCTTACTCTAAGTGGAAATCAGGATTGTTTTAAAGACTTAAGGTTTGGTATTTCTGAACACATTTATCTAGGATGTAACAACCAGGTTGAGTAAACTATTACTGTTAAACAATTTTCAGCTTTTCTCAAGTTAGTTCTATTGTAGGATATACTTGAGCAGTAAGTGTATTTGGGTTAAAGCTGTTGAATTCTGTTAAATGTTGCTCTTACATCATATTACATTGAAGCCTGTCTGGATGCATGTTGAAAGACATGCTTTTCTGTAAAACTCAACACAGGAGTTGTGTCTTTTAAAAGTGAAACACTTGGCATGTTTGTTAATTCTAGTTTCATTTAATAACCTCTATGGCACGTAAGCTTAAGCTTTTTTTAAAGTTATTGGGGGAAATTTGACATGCAATACTAATACCTTAACATTTTGGTTTTGGTCCTTGTATGAAATTCTAAGGTCTTGATTTAAATTTTTCATTGTATTGTGATTTTTCTTTTAGGTGTATTGCACTAAGTGAAACTTGTCAAATAAATCTTCTTTTAGAGAAAAATATCAGTGACTTTTGTCTGAATGTCCCAAATCCCATACTCTGAAAAGACGCACTAAAGGATTTTGAGTGACTAACTCTTTTGGAGGAATTATATTAAATTTTTGATTTCCACAGATTTCTGTCTTTATTGCTACTGTCCTTGCATTTCAAAATCAAACTTCAGGTTATTGAAAAGACTTATGTTTCTTCCAGTTTCTCTTTTTTTCTTTCTATTTCTCTTTTAAAACAGAAACAAAATAAATGGGACTTGCTTCAACAATTCCAGAAAGAACCATGTGAGTGATAAAGTCCAACTGAAATAGCCACCTGACGGTGCCGGAGAATCTGCCCGGCAGAGCCAGTGCTGAAGGAGCCTGGAGATGCCCCGGGCCGGCTGCTGCCCGCCCTGCCCCGGCGCTGCTGCTGGGCTTCCTGTCGAGCGCGATGAGCACACAGTGCCCGGCACACTGGGCACGCATTTCCCGCGGTAGCCCTACCGGCAGCCACCAGCTGGTGTGTTGAGAGAGACTTCCCCTCCTGACCAGGCCTGGGACGAGAACAACAGGCGCAGAACCACCGCTGCAGGCCGCGCCCCGGGCCTCTGGCGGCGACTGTCCCTCCGCATCCTGGAGAGCCGCTCGCGGGCTTGGAGAGAAGCGCTGGTTCCGAGGCGGGTGCACGAGCCTGCCCGCCCCGCCGCAGCAGGCCGCCCCACGCTCCCCGGAGGGCACCTCGCGCTCATCCAGCCTGAGGCTCAGCGCCCTGGAGGCGGCATCGTCCAGTGCTATTCAGCGTGCAATGGCTTCCTCTTCTCATCAACAGTCCGTCCAAACCACAGCCCATTATCTGTTCTTAATGGATGTTACCGTTCACTCTATTAATTAAGGAACATGCTTTCTCCTGGGCTTTTTTTTTTTACATAATCCAACCACTAGAGCACGTTTCGAAGTGAAGACAAAAATATTTTCTACATGGTACATAAAGATTTGGCCAATTTTGAAAAGGGAAAATAATTAGTCAACTGTGGCCTGGGTGTCGCAGACATGAAATAACTGCTTGACAGGATTTGGTTGCTGTTTGTTACCCTGGCTTGACATAGATGGAGTATGAGCTACAGAAACGGTCACTCATTTTTTTCTATTTATGTCTAACTTTGACAGGTTTCCTAGAGTCTCCTGAGTGGTACGCTGCACCTCCAGCCAGCCTAGAGCATTGCTGGGTCTTCAGAGAAACCTAATTAAATTTGTGCTTAAAAATATCTTCATTTTAAGTGTATTTAACTATAGAAATGTTATCATGTAGAGATCCATACAGGATGACTACGATCCTATTACATTCAAATATTAGAGATTTTTCCTCATGTTTATACTTTTTTAAATTTAAATGATTTCCTTTATTTCCTATCACTGGGTAAATTATAAATAATTCACCTATAACATAGATTTATATTTTTCCAAGAACTGCAGGGTGCATCCAACTCTCACAAACTCAATATGCTTATGTTCCATTTTACTGAAGTCATCACTTGTTCTATCTATATTTTTCTATTTGTTTTATCCATCTTACTAGTACTTTCGGACTCTAATAAATCACACATGGATATTCATTCAGTCGTGTCCGACTCTTTGTGACTCTGTGAACTGTAGCCCACCAGGCTCCCCTGTCCATGGAATTCTCTAGGCAAGAATCCTGCAGTGGGCAGCCATTTCCTCCTGCAAAATCACACACAGTCTTCCATGTTCAAGCTGTACTGGGCTAAAGAGGCCACCTCAGATCTTGTTTTCGTGGACTTTCTCTTGAAAGAGAGCCTTCTTTTGCTCACTTCTGCTTGCCGCCTCTTTCCCTGACAGTTCTTCCTGCTTGACTTGAAAAATATGCTGCTGTGTGACGCTGGGGAGATGGGATGTTGTCACTTCCTCCTGACACTTTTCCTGGGTGAGTGGGATCTCCTCAGGAGCAGGAGGCTGGCTTCCAGTAGAAGCCTGCTGTATGAAACGCTGCCTGCGACTTCGATGCTTTGACCTCGCTTTTCTATTTCCTCAAGCTTTTTAAGGATGATTTGAATGTTCTCACTCTAAATCCCTCAATTTCTATTTTGTAAGTTCAAACATTCTTTGACACGTCTTTATGAAACGTCGCTGGCTTTCCCTGTAAGATGTTCAGTCTTTATCTCTCCGCTCCATTGTCTCCTTCGCCAAGTCCCTCGGGTTGCCCATCTCTTCCAGCTTTCCAGAACATCTGTTCTTTTGCAGACATTCCTTTTTGCGGACAAGTAAAACAAAAAGCGCGCCCCACAGTTATCACATTCCACTCCCTGAACAGAGAATTGTACAGAATCCAGTAACATCTCACCACTAGTTACTGCCTGCAGCAAAACATGTCATTAAATTTGCCCAGAGTTCCCATAGAGCTCACCAGAAAATTTTCAACTAATAAAACTAAATATGTGTTTTCTAATAATTGCTTATCAATGTCCAACATTTATTTTTTTCTACACTTTTATTTTCATTTCTTTTTGGCCTCTTGTATCACTCTAAACTGCATAACTAAACTCTTACTATCCTTGATCTTGTAGAATGAATTTTCAATACTTTCCATTTTCTTACAATTTTAGGATGTTTGCCTTTGTGTAAGGACCACATAGTCAGCATTTGGGGCATAATTCTTGCATTTCGTGTATTGATTCTCTTTTTCTTATTGCCAGTGGGACGCTGTCTGCATATGTTAATGTGGCATTTACGCTACCCAATATTTCTTTTCCACCTTAAAGGAGATAACTGGTTATCTCCCTGCTTTTTGCCTCTGAAAAAATATCCAAAATCCACAACATGGCAAAGGCTAAGACACACTTCCTTACTCTTGTCATTTTTCTCTCTCTCCACCATTGAGAGTAAAGATGGATGCCTTTCATTTCTGTGTAGACTCTTCATACATTACAGCAACTTGGCTGGCACACAGCTTTGAATCATCTTAAAGAAAAACTGTGTTTGCTAGATACAAAAGTTGTCCTCAGTCTAAACCTAACAAAATCCCCTCCTTTGGCACCTTCCTTTGTTCCCCCGCCCCAGTCCCCCCAAGACCAGCATCAGTCATCTGACTGCCACCACGTAAACAAGATCTGGAGAAGTGCTTAGAAACCTGTTTAAAACACACTGGTACTGCCAAGCTTTCCAGCAGGCAGAATTCTCCCACAAATTCCATGTAATCAGCATTGGAAATATCAATGAAATCACATTTTCCTACCTGCCTTCTCCTCCTTCTCCCTACAGATCATCTCACTTTCTTCATCACATGCCATGAAGAGCATTGAATATTTTGTTCACCTCAGCTTCCAAAATGCAGAAAGAAACCATCTAAGTTAGAAATGCTTGCCTTGCCTAAGAATTTGACCACATTGCTAACTTGGAGCTGAAAGTAAGTAATACTTCAAAAGATGCTATCAATGTTCTTTTTTTTTTTAATACTTTATGCTACATTACAGTACTGTATTTGTTTTGCCATACATTGACATGAATCAGCCACAGGTGTACACAATCTCCCAATGCTGAAGCCCCCTCCCACCTCCCACCCCATATCATCTCCCTGGATCATCCTGTGCACCAGCCCCAAGCATCATGTATCCTGTATTGAACATAGACTGGCACTTCATTTCTTACATGATAGTATACATGTTTCAATGCCATTCTCCCAAATCATCCCACCCTCTCCCTCTCCCTCAGAGTCCAAAAATCCATTCTATATACCTCTGTGTCTCTTTTGTTGTCTCACATAGAAGGTCATCATTACCATCTTTCTAAATTCCATATATATGTGTCAGTATACTGTATTGGTGTTTTTCTTTCTGGCTTACTTCACTCTGTATAATCAGCTTCAGTTTCATCCATCTCATTAGAACTGAGTCAAATTTATTCTTTTTAAGGGCTGAGTAATACTCCATTGTGTATATGTACCACAGCTTTCTTATCCATTCATCTGCTGATGGACATCTAGGTTGTTTCCATGTCCTGGCTATTATAAACAACGCTGCAATGAACCTTGGGGTACATGTGTCTCTTTCAATTCTGGTTTCCTTGGTGTGTATGCCCAGCATAAGGCAGTTCTATTTGCAATTTTTTAAGGAATCTCCACACTGTTTTCCATAGTGGCTGTACGAGTTTGCATTCCCACCAGCAGTGTAAGAGGGTTCCCTTTTCTCCACACCCTCTCCAGCATGTATTGCTTGTAGACTTTTGGATCATAGTCATTCTGACTGGTGTGAAATGGTACCTCACTGTGGTCTTGATTTGCATTTCTCTGATAATGAGTGATGTTGAGCATCTTTTCATGTGTTTGTTAGCCATCCGTATGTCTTCTTTGGAGAAATGCCTATTTAGTTCTTTGGCCCATTCTTTGATTGGATCGTTTATTTTTCTGGAGTTGAGCTGCACAAGTTGCTTGTATATCTTTGAGATTAGTTGTTTGTCAGTTGTTTCATTTGCTATTGTTTTCTCCCATTCAGAAGGCTGTGTTTTCACCTTGCTTATAGTTTCCTTTGTTGTGCAGAAGCTTTTAATCTTAATTAGATCCCATTTGTTTATTTTTGCTTTTATTTCCAATATTCTGGG
>SJYG01000387.1:1659739-1698354 GCA_006410535.1 Litocranius walleri | reverse complement strand
GGAGGGCGGGAGGGCGGGAGGGCGGTGGGGCGGGCCGGGGGCTGCGCGCCCGGCCGTGGGGACCCGAGACCCTCGGGGGCGCCGACCCTGGCTGCACCCTAGTTGCCCGCTGGCGGCGGCGCCTCTCCCCGGCAGCCGCGGGCTGGAGAGGGCCGGCCGCGTCCGCGGCTCGAAGATGCGCGCCGGCGGGCGGCCCGAGACCTGAGCTCCAGGGAGGCTCGGGCGCCGCGCGGTCGGCCCCCGTCCGCGCCTGGCGCGGCACCCACGCCCGAGTCCGGTCGTGGGAGGAGACCGCGGCGGCAGCTCGCTTCCCCGCCACCTGCCGGACACCGCCAGCTCCCCGGGCCCGGATGCCCCCGGGGACGCTCTGGATGGCGCGCGGGGTGTTTGCGCTCTGCTCCCTCTAGTTGCCGGGGATGGAGACCGGGGGTGGGGCGGTGGAGGACCAGATCGGGTGAAAGTTGCCGATGTGCAGAGGAAACGCTCTCGCGGAGTTCCAGCGTGCCCTTAGCAACACAGAGAGACTGTAGGCTGGACCTACGACGGAGCATAGCTCTGCCTGGCTATCCTCCTCGGGTTGGGCTGGAGGATGGAACCCAGAGGGCAGCCAGGAGGCAGCGCCGAGCTGCCCCAAGACAGGCTGAGAGTAACAGGGCTGGCATCAGACCACTGGGGGTTGGTCTCCTAGCAGGTTCGGAGTTTCCTATGCCATCATTAGTACTGCTATTAATGCTGTTGTTATTGGCACGGATGCCAGAAAGGATTTTGTCTTCCGATTGTTATAAGTCGCCTGGAAACTGAGTCTGCCCCTCCCCGCTCCCAAATGTCCCTTGATCCCTTGATGCTCCTCCCCATCAAAGAAAATTATCCCTCAGATCTGTGGGGGTGTCAGGGACACCCCTTCCCCCCCGCCCCCGCCCCGCGCAAAGGAACTGGAGCTGCGTAAGAACGCGAGAAACAGCAAAAAGTCGCAACTCCACAACGTGCTGGCACCAGCGCTCTAGATGAGGGTTATATTTCTATCTGCTCTAGCGTCCTTTGGCTCCAGAACGGTGGAGGCATTGCCAATCTCTGACCCATACTGGACTCAGCTGTCTCTTTTGGTGTATTCCTACAATTTGGAAATATATTTTTCTCTTGTTGTGACCCTCGCCATCCCTCTGGGCACGTCACCTGGCCGCGACAGGCTCCAGCTCCCAACACCAGAGGCTCCACAAGGGCGCCGGCGGTGGCCTCCCTGGGGCTTGGCCCCTGGTCCGAGCTGCTCCTGGGTGCAGAGTTGGCCAGCTGATGACGCAGAAGACAGGGCAGGAGGGTGGGAGAAGAGCGTGAGAGTCAAGCCAAGAACAGGAGATGAGGTCAAGCCTCCTCGCTGGCCACATCCCTTCCTGCCAGAGAAAAGAGAGAGACAAATGGAGAGCAAACGGGAAGTGTTAGAAATTGGAACCAAGCTCCCAGAGCCTATTTAGGCTGTTGCCATTGACTTTGCGATGACCTTCCCTTGCCAGTGCTTCCGATTTTCCCTGTTTGCCAATGCACGAGTAGCCGTGCCTTTCTAATAGGACGGTCACGGTAAGATGATCTAATTTTGTATCCCCAAAATGCTGCAAGCATCCTGGGAAAAGACAGTCTATAAAATACGCAGTTTTAACGTTTTGTGGGAAAAGTTTGCTACACTGCAGGTTACGAAGCTACATTTTTAGCATGTGTGCCATGTGGCAGTGTAAAATTAAAATGGAAAGGGAAAGTGCAAACATAAAAATGACTTAGCATTCTTGACATTCTTGTAGAAAAATTATCTTTCATTTGGGGAGAGTTGCCCGGGAGTTTAATCAGTGTTTATACTACTGAAACACCCCCTTCTACCTTTCTCCCCAGTAAAATTTTATGACCCAGTTCTCCCAGGAAAGGCAATGGGAATGCAGAAAGTGAGCATGGAAGGGTTGTTGGGGGAGCCATCACGTAGACTTTGGAGACTGGACCAGGAAGAAAGATGCCATCCTCCTTGTGGAGCAGGGAAATGTTCTTCTGGAAAAAATAGTTTAACAGTGTAGGGCAATCGACCCAGCCCTGGCTGTTGTCTATTCGCAAATTCAGGACCAGAACTCGATGCTCCAAAGAGGGCTAAGCAGGGGGCCTTGCTCGCCTCCCTTTGGTAAAGACACTGCTCAGCTCCGCTCGGGATTGCTGTTAACTTCTCTCTCCCTGCCTGCTCACTGCAATCGTCTCCCTTGCCTTTGCAAGGCGATTCAGATGTACTCTGTCAGTCCCTTATATATTTGTAAATATCTCCCAAGTTCTGAAGCTTCTCAGAGACGTGCAGCTGCTGGCAAATTCAAGGAAATAGTTGGAAGTAATGAAGAGAGTCACTAAAAACTGAGTATGTTTTTCCCTGGTAGAGAAGTTTTTGAATGCCTTTTGAGCTAGAAAATTAGCAGTTTAGAAAAGCAGAAGGGATTTCCTTGACTTCCCTCTACTCAGAAGCCAGGAGCTGTGTTTTTCTTTCCCTCATAGTAGTGAGCACTGTTTGGTTAAGCATTTTTTTTACAATTTTGGACTTAAAATGGGCTTCAGCCTGATGGTGTTCTGTGGAGAGAGGAAAAATGTAAAGAGATACGGAAGGAAGGGCTGCAGTAGCTGGGACATAAATCAGCCAGAATATATGGGGGAGTGATGAGAATAGGTCTTTTCACCCTAAAAAAAGAGTGTCCACTCTGGAAGAAAAAGAAGTCTGATTATTGGCATCCAAGGCTGAAACCAAGGCAGCTGATGCTGAGAGGAGCCAAAGGGCAGTTCTTCTTAGTTTAGAAACAGCAAGACAGTCTCTGCCAAAGGTTGCTGTAAACAGGGAATAAAGATTTCATTGTGGGCTGGTGTGACTAGAATCATTAGACAGCTAACTGTTCATTCTGATCTGGTGGTGTGATCAGTAGTGCAGAGCAGGGAACATAAGAGCAAGGGAGAAACAGAGAAGTTACACATCACTTTCATCTCACTTGTTTTACTCTGAGGGCACCAGGAAAGTCCTGGTTAGCGTTTCTGTCTCTTTTTAAAGTGTATTCATCTCCCCAGAACCCTGAGAGCGCTGGCAGCCTGGGATCCTCTGCTGCCATTTTCCCCCTTCCAGGTTCCACTCTGGTTATGGACAAAATTTCTCATCTTCTACACTCAGCATGGGAAACTACAGTAGGGATGAATGCATTAGGCAACTCCAGTTTTAATTAATAGGTTTGCTATGTGCAAACCTTAGTATCAGCCCAACCAAAATATACACAAATAGCGCCACACTTCTGTGCTTCTCCAACAAATATTTCACAGATATATAAGGTTTAAGAAGTAAATATTCCATTTTGACATTTAATTATATTTTCTGTTGTGAACCAAATTGCCTAGTGATTAATCTTTCACATTTAATTGAAGAAATGGCCTCTTCAGTATTTTCATACTAATTTAGGAGGGGGAAAAAAGCAAATGTAAGCAATAAAGGTGATTTTTAAGTGACTGATCAGCTACAGTTCTTATAGGCAGCGGACTGTGACTTATTGTTATTTACTAGAGGAAGGCACTGTCATCAATCCCTTCTGAAAAAATGACTTCTGCAGTGAAGAAATGAGTAAAGGAATGGAGAGCATTATGTACTTAGCGTCTGGGCTGCATGTATCCATTAGTTCAAACCTTCCCTGAATCTCAGTGTTGACATAGAACATGGAGCAAATTCTCATTATTTGAATTTTAAAAAGGAACATTTTTAAGTGTCAATGTTAAGTATAATTGTTCTGGGAATAAAAACACTATGCTATAAAGAAAGCATAATAAATCACATAAGGTCATAAAGTCTCATAAAGAGAAATACTTAGTTTCTCCAAGATACTCATTCTGTCTCAATTTGTTTAAGAGGTACAGAACTGTCCTTCCTAACCTTTAGTTTCTTTTAGCTATCCTGAATCAAAAAGGACTGCAAAGGAAGAATACTTACTGAAGTGTTAAAAAAGCAAAAGTGGTACAAAACTATTGAGCTCTCAGAAGGCAGAATTCTACTTTATAAAACGCACTGTCTACAGCAATTAAAAATAGAAAATCCTATTTCCACATTGAATTATAGAAACAACCCATTCTCATTGAATTGCTATTCATGGTTTGCTACATAGTTTTTCAGAGTAATCTGCCAATCTGCTAACCAGGACTGTCTAGTTAAGAATATTCCTAATTACATATGGATTAACTTAATTTTAGAACCCTAAGAATATTCAACTCAAAGCATTACTCAAGTGCAATGCAAAACAGAAATGGTCCAATTTGCCTAAAGGTATATGTAATACTTTTAAGTTTAAAGACTCATAAAGGAGTGAACATTTGGTATGGAGTACATCAGTGAATAACTACAAGGGAGGGTATAAACTGTTAGATCTTTTAAATACATGCAAAGTAAGGTTATAGCAATACAGCTCATTTCTCCTTCCAAAACAGGAAGGGCCAGCCATGCAAAATACAGATGTCAAAGACTTTTACAACACTGCCAGAAATGGAAGTATTTTTGCTATTTATGAGAATGTTTGACAATCTAATCAAAAGTTAAAAATGTATCCCAACAAATGCCATTATCATATTAAGAGTAAAGAGGAATCTTGTATGGAAGAGATATTTCTTTATAGTTCTATGCTCCTAACTGGAATCTTATACATAGTAGATTCTCAATAGATAGGTATTTATTTCATTTTTATAAGGAAAATAAAATTGAACTAATGGAATTTCCAAGATAGATGAGTTTGTAGTAAGTCAAAAACCTGAATGTTCTTTGTTACTTCAAATTCTTTCTCTAAGCTGGTGAGATGTGCTTGTGACCAACAGTCATAATTATAGGCAATATTCTGGTCTGGGTACTAGGAAAGTTTAAAAAAAATAAAGAGGAAAAATGTAAAGGCTTTCCTTTTACTTTAGTTGTACCTGAGTATTAGGTGTGTTTCTGCATACCCAAGTTGCCAAAATGCATAGCGTCTCTGCATAATAAAGCCGCATGTCTGTGCTCAGCCGCTCCATAATAAAGATGACACTTTACCAAATGGTTATTATTCACAAGAAGTCCTCACACAGAGTCTGTCTTTGAAGTACTGACGTACTGACCGATTATGACTCAAAGGCGGCTGTGGTAGCTAATAAAAGGTAATTCATACAATATCTTCATTCCATGGCAGGGCCCCCCTTGGGTGTCACAGACGTTTGTTTGACACACAGCCCAAAGGTGAGACCCAACCATGCAACCACAGCCAGGTTCAGCACCAGACAGGAGGGCCGAAGCCTGCAAGACGCCCCCTCTGCGCAGCCCACTCCAGCCACCTGCCCTGCCCCCGCCGATGACTGTCCCCCAGTCGAAACACAGGGGCCCTAAGGAGCTTCAGTGTCCATACGCGTAGCATCACACTATTGTTTGTTTTTCTTTGAGGTCTGACCTTCGTTCAGTGAACAAGGCGGTCTCAGAGTTTTCCTGGAGAATAGTACATAGTATAATACGTTGGCATGCTGCTGCTGCTGCTAAGTCGCTTCAGTCGTGTCCGACTCTGTGCGACCCCATAGACGGCAGCCCACCAGGCTCCCCCGTCCCTGGGATTCTCCAGGCAAGAACACTGGAGTGGGTTGCCATTTCCTTCTCCAATGCATGAAAGTGAAAAGTGAAAGTGAAGTCAGTCGTGTCTGACTCTTAGCGACCCCATGGACTGTAGCCTACCAGGCTCCTCCATCCATGGGATTTCCCAGGCAAGAGCACTGGAATGGGATGCCATTGCCTTCTCCAATACGTTGGCATAATTGGGAGCTAATAGTCAAGACCAGGCTAGAATTAGCAAGAAGATTCAATTACCTCTTGTTCCCAGAGGCAGCCGCTTACCAAGACCGGTGCTAAAGTTGTGGTCAGAACAGGATGGGGAGATGGGCTGTGCAGTTTATTTGTTCTCTAGCTGATATCTTTGGATGGAACCAGACCTTAGTGTCCACTTTTCACCGGAAAATCAAAACAGAGTTCATTAGATAGCAGCTGATAGAAATTGTTGAATGCATACTTTAAGAGTACAGCTGAACGTAAGTATTTTAGATGTATTTATAAAAATTTGTGGTTAAAGATATTGTAACATACTATTTTTCTCTGATGGAATAATGTGCATTTCATATCATATTCATTATTCCTTTTTTTCATTTTATAAAGCTAGTGACTTGGAACCCCTATCAATTCCTAATGTGGGGTTAATGTACACATATTATGAATAATCAATGAACTTACCATAATCTGTAAAAACCAACAAGAAGTAATTTTATTTAGCACATTTAATTAGAAATTGGCTGAAGGAGTTTCATTTAGGTGTAATCTCTGAAGGAAACCAAATACGTGGTTTTTTTTATTTGAAAGATCCTCAGCACTCTGATAAGACAGATTATTATCAACAGCACCCAAAACAGATGGAAGTGAACATTCAGTTTTTGCATCTAAGATCCTTTTCTATGCAAATGTTTGAGTAGACATGTAGAATGCCCAGTATCACCTACTTAGTACCTTTTAACTCTGGTGGGGGCGGGAAGCGGGGAGTGAAGCCAGCTGAACGTGCCAGCCATTTCTGTGCCCACCCTTACACAGACCCAAAGGTTTCCTTCATTTTGCTTGTACTGTTAAGAAACAAGGCAAGTTTCAATATCTCGTTTTCAAATTCCTTGATCCCTTACACCCAAGACCTCATCGGAAGTATGAATTGCAAAGGCATCATCATTACATCATTGAGAGAAGAAGCCACTCTGGAGAGCATGTGTCTTGTAAGCTTTTTTTGGATATTGAATAAGACTCTAAATCTGTGCCATACTTTTTGCACAAACTGGCAAGAACTCCCAAGGATGCTCATCTTATAAATAAATACGAAATAAGATTTATGCTATCGTTAGTCTCACTGGTTGGCTTCCCAGGTGGTGCCCTGATAAAGAATGCGGGAGATGCAAGAAACACGGTTCAGTCCCTGCAGCCCCTGGAGCAGGAAAGACGACCCGCCCCAGCATTCTTGTCTAGAAAACTCCATGGACAGAGGATCCTGGTGGCCTACAGTCCATGGGGTTGCAAAACAGTCAGACACGACTGAGCGACTGAGCACAATCTCACTATAAATTGTATTTAAAGCAAATTGTATCTAGCAAAGTACGTCTTCATTAATATTATAGTTTTGAAGTATTATAACAGTATCTACCTTTATCCATAGCCTATGTTCTCCTCTCAGTAATATTGGGAACATTTATTCAGTCTAAATATATGAGGCATACTCATATTTGGAAATAAAATCCTTGAGTAGTCATTAAAAAATTAATCCATTTGGCAGTTCAGCACCTCGGTGGAATACTTCAGGCAGCTAAGCACAGAGGTGATCATCTGATTCATGGGGCTGGTGAGTATTCGAGGTCAAATTGCAGAGGCTTTTTAAATCAACGGATTTATTCATGATATAGAAGTGCTGTCCATTTCTTTAGATGCAGTGTGCCTATGTCGATTAAAATGCATTCAGAGAGAACATAGAAAGGGCCGTGAAAACAGCCGCCATTGAGTTAGTCCTTGCCTCTGTGCCAGACACTGTGCTAAATTTGTGGCTCAGATGGTAAAGAATCTGCCTGCAATGCAGGAGACCTGGGGTTCAATTCCTGGGTTAGGAAGATCCCCTAGAGAAAGGAATGGCAACCCACTCCAGTCTTCTTGCCTGGAAAATCCCAGAGACAGAGGAGCCTGGCAGCCTGCAGGCCACGGGGTCGCCAAGACTTGGACACGACTGAGCGACTGACACTCTCACGTAGTGCACTAGTCTCAATTAAAATGCGCAGCATTCAGAGAGAACGTAGAAAGGGCCGTGCAAACAGCCACCACTGAGTTAGTCCTTGCCTCTGCGCCAGACACTGTGCTGAGTGCTTCAGATGCATGACCTCATTAATCCTCTTTGTGAAACCCATATAGTTACCATCTTCCTTTTACAGATGCAGAATCCGAGGCACAGGACTATGTGGTCTCCTAGGCAGATTTCACACCCAGGAGTCTCCGGCTCCCAAGTTTGGGGTTCTAATCATGCAGCTATACTCTCTCCCCTACAGCAGGGTTTCTTATCCTTGGTACTAAGGACATGTTGAGCCAGATTAATTCTTAATTCTTTTTTTTTTTTAATTTTTATTTATTTATTTATTTTTTAAATTACAATACTGTATTTGTTTTGCCATACATTGACATGTATTAGCCACAGGTGAACACAATCTCCCAATGCCAAAGCCCCCTCCCACCTCCCACCCCACACCATCTACCTGAATCATCCTGTGCACCAGCCCCATGCATCTTGCCTCCTGCATTGAACATAGACTGGCACTTCGTTTCTTACAAGATAGTATACGTTTCAATGCCATTCTCCCAAACCATCCCACCCTTTCCCTCTCCCCCAGAGTCCAAAAGTCCGTTCTATACCTCTGTGTCTCTTTTGTTGTCTCACATATAGGGTCATCATTACTATCTTCTAAATTCCATATATATGTGTCAGTATACTGTATTGGTGTTTTTCTTTCTGGCTTACTTCACTCTGTATAATCGGTTCCAATTTCATCCATCTCATTAGAACTGAGTCAAATTTATTCTTTTTAAGGGCTGAGTAGTACTCCATTGTGTATACGTACCACAGCTTTCTTACCCATTCATCTGTTGATGGACATCTAGGTTGCTTCCATGTCCTGGCTATTATGAACAGTGCTGCGATGAACATTGGGGTACATGTGTCTCTTTCAATTCTGGTTTCCTCGGTGTGTATGCCCAGCAGTGGGATTGCTGGGTCATAATTCTTTATTTGTCGTTCAGCCGCTCAGTCGTATCTGACTCTGTGAGAGTCGGACAAAGCACGCCATGGACTGCAGCATGCCGACCTTCCCTGTCCTTCACTATCTCCAAGAACTTGCTCAAATTCATGTCCATCAAGTCAGTGATGCCATCCAACCATCTCATCCTCTGTCGTCCCCTTCTCCTCCTGCCTTCAATCTTTCCCAGCATCAGAGTCTTTTCCAATGAGTCAGTTCTTCACATCAGTATTGGAGCTTCAGCTTCAGCATCAGTCCTTCCAATGAACACCCAGGACTGATCTCCTTTAGGACAGACTGGTTGGATCTCCTTGCAGTCCAAGGGACTCCCAAGAGTCTTTTCCAACACCACAGTTCAAAAGTAATTCTTTATTAGAGGAGTGTAAAGGAGCTGTTTTGTGCATTTTGGGACATTTAGCAACATCTCTGGTCTCTACTTGGGCTGGGAAGATCCCCTGGAGGAGGGCATGGCAACCCACTCCAGTACTCTTGCCTGGAGAATCCCATGGACAGAGGAGCCTGCTGGGCTAAAGTCCACAGGGTCGCAAAGAGTGGAGACGACTGAGCAACTTGGTATGCACACACATTGTATTTTCTCTAATTCACATATTCAGAGTCATTGGAGTAAACAGAATAGAATAAGCTGGAGAATTTTACCACATGCCACACAGAATAAGAATAACTTCCTATGTGCCCAGCCTATGTAAAGCATATCACCAGCATTATCCCACTGCTTTCTGACTTGAGCTTCATGAAGCAGGAACTGGCATCATCACCACTTTGTAACTGAGGAAACTGAATCACAGAGAAGGGACATAACTTCTCCAGGCTCACACAGCTAGGAATTCCAGCCTTACTACTTTGAACCTGAGCCAGTCCAAAGTTACAAAATCTGTCATGCTCCTCACTCTGTCAGCATATGGGAGTACATTATTATGTTTGAAATGATTTTTTTCTAGAATTTAAGACGTGTGGTTATTTAAATGCAAATACGTAAAACACCTTTCAAGAACTAAAATACATCATTTTAAAAATTATTTGGTTTTTTCTATTATCTATGATGTTGCTTCCTTCAAAGAGCGTAAATTGCTCTGAGTCAACTTTAAGTAAATAGGGAAAACAGGGTTTTTAGGGTTTTTTAAGATGTCTTTAGAAGAAAGATTGGTATTGAAATTTCAGACACTATTGTGTATGTTAGAGAATTAAAACCTAGGCCTCCCAGGCTGAAAGTACTAGTGTGAAAATAGGACTGTGGATTTCCACAAATTTAGGAAATTCTAATGGTCAAGTTATTTTAGCTGATTATATCATTAGAGATTGTGCTTTCTTCTGATCACAAGTATCTTGTTGGATGATCTTCTGTCTAAATGGTTATCTTGTTAGACATTTCATAAAACCCAAACTGATTTTCAAACGACTTTTTCTGCCTTTATTATTTCAATGCCAAAATGATGCCAAAAAGCTTTAAGCCATTCTGCCTGAGAGCACTGGATTCAGCCCATCTGTGACTCAGATTTAGTGGAAGATAACTTCCACTTTGCAGCTCGGGTCTGGTGACTTCCTGTTCTTAGGCAGTACTTCTTTGTGCCCACCTTTCCAGACAACAATCAGCTAAAGACTTAAAACACTCTTCAGCATCTGCTCTCTAAACTTATTGCTGCCCTAGCGCTTGCAAGACTTCAGCACTTACTGAAGTCCGTACTTCTCTATTTATCATTGTTGCAAAGCATCAAGGCGGCTGTCGGGGACGGCTCAGGCGCGCATCGTGGGCTTTGCAGTGGTGCCCTAGGCAGCTGTCTTTGGGGCAGCCGTCTTGTCAGAAGGAAGGAAGCTTCCCTGGGCCCTGTGGCCTCTGCCGGCCCGAAGAGGACATCGGACACCACCTGCTGATGACGAAATAGTCTGTGTGCAACGTGCTCACAGCCCACCGAGGCTCAGGTCTAAAATGCCAGCCTCTTACCGCAACGTATTCTCACCAGGGTTCATTCTCCCTTGTCAAATTGTGGCTTGCGGGCCTTTGTATGACTTTGTGAAGTGGAGTGGAGATTACCACACTGACACTTTATTCACAAGTACCCGCCCCTGGGTTTTCACTTTATTCCATGGGGGAAACTGATACAAAGCGTGTTCTCAATATCCATCATGGTGGGAAGCATTGCCAATCAAGAAGCAAGACGTCTCCTCAAAGACCACAAGTCATTGGAAGCATCTCTACACCCTGAAGCAGGATGGAGCCATGGAACCATGCTTTCCATCCTGTGTGGGCCACTCGGAATGTAGGATCAGACAGGTTATTCACGGGTTTAGACAGAACGAGTTAGGAATGAACCTGGGAAAGAGGCCTCCTACAAGCACTGAAGAATGTTCCAAGCAAATGCTGCTACCAGTACCTGAGCCCGGACTTCAGGCTTCTTGGGTCAAAGTGTGTCAAAAGCCGTATGGCTTCCATCTCTACCCTCATTCAGAGTTCTGAGAAGTGTAGATGGCCTTAAGTCCTGGTACCTTTAGAAGTCACTGGCTAAGGGATATGAATAGCTGGGTTAGGAGTAAATGATGTACAGAGGAGAAAACCAGTGACCACTAAGGCATGGTCTTATAGTATCACAGAATAGAGAGGAAATGTGCCTTAGGAGCGTGTTTATTATAATATGCAGCCTTCAAGTTAGAGATGTTACCTTCTCTTTCCCATCCCAACCTTACCTCTACTAATGTCCTACAGGAGATACCAAAGATAGCTCTTGCATCTCTAAGATAAAAGGAAAACTTTCATACATTTGGTACTAGGTAAAAGAAATACTTAAGCCAAATTGAAGACATCAAAAATAAGCAACTACGTTGAAAAGTCACAGCCATATTGAACAATAAACAATTTATGGAAGGAGCCCAGAAAAATTGTTTTTTTAAAAAATTGAAAAGCATAGCTTCTGACAAGTATTCCTTATTTATGAGTATAAGTAGAGATTTTTAAGAAACACAAAAACGCTAAAATAAAATGCAAGTTGGACACGTACATTCCCCTCTGAGGCTTGGCATAAGAGGGGATCTAGGCACATATGAGGTTAATTGCAGAGTGTAATTCAATGATCATTATCTACACTAGTTGAGGGAACAGAAGGTCAGGATTACGTGAAATTATAAATGATTCCAAATCATTTATGGATGACGAGGGAAGAGCTTTTGGCCTTTGACTTGAGTATTGGTAAGCCTGGGGATCTGGCAACTCAGTGTTTAAAATGAAGGGACTCTCGTAAGTGAAGTCTAGATGTCCAAGCGGAGGTGCTGCTCTTGTTTGGCCCTTGTTTAGTTAGCTGTGTCAGGCCTTGTGCACGCAGGGTCGAGTGTGTGTGGCGGCCTCTTCTGTCGCGGGCGCAGACTCTCTGGCTGTGGCCGGGGCCTCAGCAGCTGCGGCATGCGGGCTTAGGTGCTCTGAGACCTGTGGGACCTCAGTTCCCTGACCAGGGATCGAAGCCTTGTGTTGCAAGGCGGATTCTTAACCAGTGGGCCCCCAGGGAAGCCCCTAGACGCTTCTGTGTTCCCCCTCCTTTCTTAGCTCAGCTCACCTCTACTTGTCCAGGGGAGCTCGTGGGCCGCACTCAACAGACCAGCGCTGGGCGTACTTTCTGCTGAGGATGCCAAATAACTGGATGGTTCCTTGGCTGTACTCCCGCTCTGGCTTCCTAGTCCCTTCGAGGACCCATGATCTTAGAAATGTGTGGCTTGGAGGGAAAGAAATCACAGGAAGTGCCGAGAGTGTTCACTCTGCCCCAGTGACACCACCCAGGGCTGACAGACCCCAGGCTGTTTACTGCTACCAAAAACACAGCAACAAAAACACCGACTCTCAAATATTTCTCTGGTTCCAAGGCAAGCTGGAATACAAATTGTTTCGAAAGGATCCCATGCATGCAAAGTGACTAGCTGTCAACAGAGCTGTAATTAAGGAGATGAGATGCTGTCAATAAACTTGAAATAATGCTCTTCCTTGGAGCCACCGCTTTATGCCTTCTCTCTTCTCTACCCTCTCTTCATGCAGCCTCCCTCCAGGATAATCTGGAGTTTTCTCAACACCATTTAGAAGGGAAAACTCCCTGCGGAGCTTTTTAGAGACTTGGAGGAATAACACAGACCGTGTGTTTCTTCCTTTTGAGACGCTTGATGCTGTTGTTTAGACCCTAAGCTGTGCCTGACTCTTTTCGACCCCCTGGACTATAGCCCACCAGGCTCCTCTGTCCAGGGGATCTCCAGGTGAGAATACCGGCGTGGGGTGCCATTTCCTTCTCCAGGGGATCTTCCCCACCCAGAGACTGAACCAAGTCTCCTGCACTGGCAGACTCTTCACCACTGAGCTACCAGGGAAGCCTCTCTGAGATGGACATGTTGCTAATGTTTCCTTCACACTCATGGTGTCTTCCTTTTTTAGCCAGTTATTAGTGTTTATCCTCCTCCAGGGCATAGTGGCATTAGTCAGTGACTACAGCAATAAGTTACCCTCCTTGGTAAAGAGCTTTGTCTCTGTGGATTAATTTCACATGTGTGAACTCATGTTTTCAGCACCATCTGCCAACAACCCTTCTCTTGGCTACAACTGATTTCATATTCTTTCTTTCGTCCACTGGAACATTTTAGGTCTCAGCAAATGTGTCCAAATGAAAATCCAGGCTTTCCAAGCCAAAAAAAGTCACTTTCCTTCCTCTTCCACTCTTAGGAACTGTTTCTGCCTACAGCCTTGCTCAACACTCTCTCTTCTTGAAGAAACCACAATTCTTTGGACCTGTGTCTGATCCTTTTCTGAGAAGATGACTCAAAACTTACCTTCCTGAATGAAACCACAATTCGCCATAGATTTTCTGCCTCCCAGCAAGACTCTGTCATTGTCCCCTATGCTAAATTTCATTTCTGCAGCGTATTTGATGCTGTTTTTGCCAACAATGGTGGCTGTCTCGGGTGGATATTTTCCCTCCCCCAGATGAGTCATCACTCCCTCAAAGGACAGAAAGGGTGTGTTTTCCTTCTCTGCAGCACAGGGTCCCCTGCTCCAAATGGTGGCAGCTCATCAGGACCCATGCTGGCTGCTCTATGACAGCCCTAAGGCATTTTTTTGTTGTTGTTTTTCCTACCTTGAAACACTCTGTTGTGCCAGCTTGATGCTGTGAATGTCCTAAGTCCACACACCCCTCAGCTCCTTGGCTGCCGTGGGCACAGAAAGATGGGAACCCCAGATGGTCATTGCTGTTTCAGGAAACAAGGAGCTGCAAAGGTCGATGGTGAGAGGCACAAGAGAACCACCAGCGCTAGAGAAAGGGAAATTATGAAGGGCGTGGGAAAGGAGCTGTAAAGCAGAACTGCATGGGGAAAGGAAGTTTCTCAGCCTTTAAAAGATGCGTATGAATAATTACATTTATGTTTACACCTTGGAATCTAGGTATAGCTTTATGATGTGCTGGTGCAAGTGAATTTTCTCTTTAAACAGCACGGGGGCTGTGCCTTGAAGGCTGAAGACTGCAGAGGCTGAAACGTGTGCTCTTTAGGAGTGGCTGTGAGAAGCATCGGAATTACCCAACAGCTAGCTGTGGTCTCCATTCCTAAATTCCAGGCACCAGAGGGCATTTTGGCAAATCTGTTCTCTGTGCCCTACCAGCTAAAAAATCTTCTGTTTGACTTCCACCATCTGCCACCTCCTAGCAAACCCAACCCGAATCCAAAATAAGCAGGTGGATTTAAGTCCTGGAGATAGGCACTTTCAGGGGAAAACTGGAGAAATTTATTAATCATTAGCAGTTTGAAATACTCATTTACAAGTTCAACCTAAAGCATAGTCATTCTCTGAATATGTCTTCCCAAGATGAGATGCTTGAATCTGAGACATCCAGGAAACAGGCTAATTTAGAAGAAATTTGAGTTCTTAATGAGCGTTTCCTACAGATTCTATAATAACTCCATTCTGTTTTTGCCGTGTAAAGAAGTATGCCCTTTTCATGGTTGTTAGCATGTGTTTTTAGAGATTCACTCCTATACAGTACACTGACCATTAGTTTTACATGGTTATCTAGAGATTCAGTACCTACAGGTTCTGTATTGAGAATTAGAATCTGTTCATTCAAGCCATCGCTCTCCAAACCAAGACTAAAAGCCAAATGCAGCAATGTCCCAAATAAGACCAAAGTGCTAAACTCCTAAATAGCCACATGTGTGTGATAAAAGAAAATATCAAAATTGGATGTTTTCATCACTCCCACATTGTAGCTTGTGACACTGTAGTTTGGTTCATATCTTCACAAACAAACTGGAGCTGATGATTTAAAAGGATTCCTAGAGAATAAGGGCCAAGGTCATGTATGAGAGTGCTCAGGCTGCCATATCAAAATAGCACAGGCTGGGCGGCAAAAATGTAAGTCCCAGTTCAGCAGAGTTGGAGTCTAATGAGGGCTTGCCTCCTTGGAGATCTCTTTGTGTATGTATGTAAGGAGAGAGAGAAAGAAGGGGAGGTGGGGAGGGAAGGAGAGTAGAGATCTAAGTCTTCTCTTTTAAGAACACTAATCCTGTGGGATTGGGGCCCCATCCCTGTGATTTCATGTAACCTAATTACTTCTTTATTCCATATATAGCCACATTGGGCAGTTAGGATTTCAACATATGAATCTGAGGCAGACATATACATTCTATCCATAAAAACAACATTTTAACTTATAAAGCTTACTCATGTTTTGTCCCATTTAGATTGACTCAAGCATTAAGAAATCCCTGATTGTTGTTTGAAATCAGTGAGTTTAAGCGGCTTTCCCAGTGGCCACACAGTAGCTGACTAACCTGAGACTGGGTTCCAGGAACCCGTGCCATTGTTCCTGCCAGTGGAGGAGCCATGCAGTGCTCCTCCACCCCCCTCCCCAACCTCCCACTGCCCCAGCCAATGTGTCTCTGTACTGCTTATGTGGCCTTTGAGTTTTAAGTTACTTGGTAACATCTGCTGCTGTCAAGTCTTACAAAGTCTAAAGAATCTAGGTTTTTCTCTCCATTCTTCTGCTTTATGTTCCATCCTTTGTCATTTGTGTCTAAATTTCTAGCTTAAAATTGTTCTCCATGGGGTTGGTGTTCTCGATACCTCCATTATCTTTGTAGGAGACCATTGGACTTTCTATCAAGACTGTACTCCCTTCAATAATCCCCTTGGTTATAGACCTGGACTCCCGGGGTCTCAAGTTGACATGTCAAGGTAGCTTTGGAGATGATAAGTGAATGACCAAAGCTTGCTGTGCTTTGGGAAAAGAAAGGGTGCACCGTGAGGGCTCAAGACCATTGCTGTAAGCAGTATTTAGGGTAATATCTACCAGCTGCTGTAACAAAAATGCCAGCTGTCACTGGTTTAACACGGTGATTGTCTATTTATTCCTCATATCACAGTTCAATGTCAAGTCAGGTGGACCCTCTGCGTGCTTTTTCTCCAAGCAGTGATTCAGAAATTAAGGCTGCTTCCAGCTTGTGGCCCCACCTTACCTAGGAAACAGAAATTTTTGCACAAAGTCAATAGAGAAGCAAAGACAGAAAGTGTGAGGGATCTTTCAGAATGTTTTATAGTGAGGAATGGAAACTGTGAGGCCACTTCCAGCTGCCCTTTCTGGCCAGAACTCTGCCACATGACCCAAAGCTAACAGCAAGAGAGGCTGTGAAACGCACTCTTTCTGAGTCTAGTAAGAGGAAACGGGACTCGTTGGCCTCTGGTCAGTCTCTGACACAGCTCACGGCCCTTTCCTTGGTGCTTAGGTGAACTCCTTGCTTCAGTGGCGTTTGCTGTTGTTCGCTTGCTCGTTCATGTCCGACTCTTTGCAGCCCCATGGGCTCCAGCACGCCCGGCTCCGCTGCCCTTCACTCTTTCTCGGAGTTTGCTCAAATTCACGTCCATTGAGTCAGTGACGCTGTCTCACCATCTCATCCTCTGCTGCACCTTTCTCCTCCCACCTTCAATCTTTCCCAGCACCAGGGTCTTTTCCAATGAGTCAGCTCCTTGCATCAGGCCAAAGTATTGGGGCTTCAGTTTTAGCATCAGTCTTTCCAATGAATATTCAGGGTTGATTTTCTTTAGGATTGACTGGTTTGATCTCCTTGCTGTCCAAGGGACTCCCAAGAGTCTTCTCCAACACCACAGTTTAAAAGCATCGGTTCTTCAGTGGCATGGGGAATGGGTAATAAGGGTGGGAGAGCAGGAAATGATTGTCAAAAATTCTGCATTAGCTGCAACTTGAAATGCAAAGTCCTTGGTGAACCTCAGAAGACAGAACATAACAGTCCTGTGTGATCATTAAGTGCACGTCTCAGGACTCACACAATTTAGAGACAACTGACAGTGCTGGCTCTAGGATCATACGCCGAGAACCACAGAGCAGAGCACACCCCACACTCCGGACGTGAGCGTCCCTCTCCCCACCGCACGGCAAGCTCCGCAGCGGCAGCTGGGAGAGTAGTCAGGAGACGCTGAAGGCTGGTGCTTTAGCTCACTGTCCTGACCCCCCGTAGGCACGTTTCTTAAATTCCTGGACAAGTTATTGCATCTCTCTGAGCAAGTTCACTCATTTGAAAACTGGGAGTGATAATGCCAATCTCAAAGCAATGATATTCAATTATATAAATTATTTGCACCTTCCCTAATAACACAGGAAAAAATATTAAATACTAACTGCAAATATTATCAGAGAAAGGTATGGAAATGTAGAGTCCCCTCTCTCTCTCTCTCTCTCTAATATATATATATCTATCTATCTTTAGGATTTTCTGTGTATAGTATCGTGTCATCTGCGAACAATGAGTTTTATTTATTTTCCAATTTGGATTCTTTTCATTTCCTTTTCTTCTCCTCTGCCATGGCTAGGACTTCCAACACCATGTTGAACCAAAGTGGTAAGAGTGGACATTCCTTGTCCCATTCCTGATCTCAGGAAAAATGCTTTCAGCTTTTCACCACTGAGCATGATGTCACCTATAGGTTTGTCATATGTGGCCTTTTTTATGTTGAGGTAGGTTTCCTCTATGCCCACCTTCTGGAGAGTTGTTGTCATAGATGAGTGTTGGATTTTGTCAAAAGCTTTCTCTGCATCTATTGAGATAATCACATGGTTTCTATTCTCCAGTTTGTTGACATAGTGTATCACACTGATTGATTTGCAGATATTGAAAATTTCTTGCATTCCTTGGATAAATTTGATCATGCTTGATCATGGTATAGGATACACTGTTGGATTTGGTTTGCTAGTATTTTGTTGAAAATTTTTGTGTTTATTTTCACTGGTGATATTGGCCTATGACTTTCTTTTTTTGTAGTGTCTTTTTTTCTTTTTTTGTTGCCACACCACACAGTATGTAGGATCTTAGTTCCCTGACCAAGGATAGAACCCACACCTCCTGAAATGGAAGCTGGCAGTCCTAGCCACCTGCCTCCTGGGAAACCTGTATGCAGGCCAGGAAGCAGCAGTTAGAATTGGACATGGAGCAACAGACTCCATGCATTTGGACTCCTTTCCAAATTCGGAAAGGAGTGCGTCAAGGCTGAATATTGTCACCCTGCTTCTTTAACTTATGTGCAGAGTAAATCATGCAAAATGCCAGGCTGGATGAAGAACCAGCTGGAATCAAGGTTGCCAGGAGAAATATAGATAACCTCAAATATGCAGATAACACAACCCTTATGGCAGAAAGTGAAGAACAACTCAACAGCCTCTTGATGAAAGTGAAACAGGAGAGTGAAAAAGTTGGCTTAAAACTCAACATTCAGAAAAATATGATCATGGCATCCAGTTCCATCACTTCATGGCAAATAGATGGAGAAACAGTGGAAACAGTGACAGACTATTTTGGGGGGGGCTCCAAAATTGCTGCAGATGGTGACTTCAGCCATGAAATTAAAAGACGCTTACTTCTTGGAAGGAAAGTTGTGACCAACCTAGACAGCATATTAAAAAGCAGAGACATTATTTTGCCAATGAAGGTCCATCTAGTCAAAGCTGTGGTTTTTCCAGTAGTCGTGTATGGATGTGAGAGTTGGACTATAAAGAAAGCTGAGTTCCGAAGGATTGATGCTTTTGAACTGTGGTGTTGGAGAGGACTCTTGAGAGTCCCTTGGACTGCAAGGAGATCCAGCCAGTCCATCCTAAAGGAAATCAGTCCTGAGTGTTCACTGGAAGGACTGATGCTGAAGCTGAAACTCCAATACTTTGGCCACCTGATGCAAAGAACTGACTCATTGGAAAAGACCCTGATGCTGGGAAAGATTGAAGGCAGCAGGAGAAGGAGACGAGGATGAGATGGTTGGATGGCATCACTGACTCAAAGGACATGAGTTTGAGTAAGCTTTGGGAGCTGGTGATGGACAGGGAGGCCTGGTGTGCTGTAGTCCATGGGGTCACAAAGAGTCGGACACGACTGAACAACTGAACTGAACTGAGTCCTAACCACTGGACTGCCAGAGAAGTCCCTTTTCTCTGGTTTTGAAGGAGCAATATGGTCAAAATGACTATACTGCCTGAGGCGATCTACAGGCTTAATGCAGTTCTTGTGAAATTACCAGTGGCATTTTTCACAGAACTAGAACAACAACAACAAAAATCTTAAAATTTAAATGGAGACACAAAAGACCCCAAATAGCCATAACAATCTTGAGAAAGAGAATCAAGGCTGGAGGAAGCAGGCTCCCTGACTTAATACTTGACTCCAAGGCTATAGTCATCAAAAGAGTGTGGTGCTGGCACAGAAACAGAGCAGAGATCAGCAGAAGAGGACAAAACCCTAGAAATAAGCCCATGCACCTATGATCGATAGTCCGTGACAGAGGAGGCAAGGCTATAGCTGAAGGAAAGGCAGTCTCTTCAGTAAACGGTGTTGGGCTCAATTTATGTCCCTGGATACACTCCAGTGTCTCCTGGTGTACAGTCTATGGGAACCTGAGTAGTACCTTTATCCTGCTGTTGTGTGAAAATCGTATAAATCTTAATTACATTGAATTGACTGATAGTGTTTTCAGGTCTGCTATATCCTTCTACTTTTCTGTCTATTCATTCTATTAATTTTTGAGAGTTTGATATTGAAACAGCAATTAAAATGTTAATTTATCTATTTAAAAAAATAACTGTACTATATAGTGGAACTATATGTAACTTTGTTCTGTATTTTCTAAGTCTCCTGTAAATGTGTTATCATACTTTCATAATTAAAAAAATGGAACATAAAAGATAAATGGTGCTGGGAAAACTGGACAGCTACATGTGAAAAAATGAAATTAGAACATGCTTTGACATCATACACAAAAATAAAATCAAAATGGATAAAGTTCTAAATGTGAAACCGGATAATATAAAACAGAGGAAAACAAAGGCAGGACACTCTTTGACATAAGTCGTAGCAATATCTTTATCTTTTCTGAGCCATCTCCTAGAGTAACGGAAATAAAAACAACAACAACAAAAAAACAAATGGGACCTAATTAAACTTAAAAGCTTTTGCACAGCAAAGAAAACTATAAACAAAAAAGCAATCCACAGGAGGGAAGAAAATATTTGCAAATGATGCAACTGACAGGGGCTAGATCTCCAAAGTTTACAAACAGTTCATGAAGCTCAATACTAAAAAAGCAAACAACCCAATCAAAAAATGGGCAGAAGACCTAAATAGATATTTCTCCAAAGACATACAGATGGCCAAGAGGCACATAAAAAAATATTCAATATTGCTAACTGAGATATCACCTCAAAAGCTACAGTGAGATGTCACTTCATTCCAGTTAGAATGGCCATCATTTAAAAAATCTACAATAAATTTTGGAGAGGGTGTGGAGAAAAGGAAACCCTCCTACACGGTTGGTGGGAATGTGATTAGTACAGGCACTATGGAGAACAGCGTGGAGGTTCCTTCTTCTTCAGGGAAGTCGCTCAGTCGTGTCCGACTATTGTGGCCCCATGCACTGCAGCCCTCCAGCTCCTCCGTCCGTGGGGTTTCCCAGGCAAGAGTGCTGGAGTGGGCGCCACTGCCTTCTCCAGGGCATCTTCCCGACCCAGGGACTGAACCCGGGGCTCCCGCATTGCAGACAGACGCTCCACCATCTGAGCCAGCAGGGAGGTCCCAGGAGGGTCCTTAGGGGCTAGAAATGGAGCCGCCTACGACCCAGCAAGCCCACTCCTGGGCAAATACCCGTGAAAGACGCGGTTCAGGAGACGTGCGCCCGCTGTCCGCTGCAGCGCCGTTCACACGGCCCAGGCCCGGAAGCCCCGCAAGGCCGCGGCGGGAGCGGGGTGGCGGGGCGCGGGCGATGAGGCTTGGCCGCTGGGAGGGCAGACGGAAACCACGCACCCGCGGCGGCACAGAGGGCCCCGAGACCATCATGCTCAGCCAAGCCAGGCAGGCAGAGAAGGACTAATTTTATAGGATATTGCTTATCTGCAGAGTCTAAAAAACGATACAAATGAACTTATTTACACAACATAAACAGACTCAGACTTAAAAGAAGGAACTTGTGGTCACCGCAGGGGAAGAGTTGGGGGTGCAGAGTGAAGTTTTAGGATGGACATGTACACATTTCTATATTTAAAATAATTACCAACAAGGACCTGCTGTATAGACAGGGAACAGTGCTCAATACTCCGTAATAACCTAAGTGGGAAGAGAATTTCCAAAATAACAGAAACATGGATCTGTATAACTGAATGACTTTGCTGTGCACCTGAAGCTGACACGACATTGTTAGTTAACTATGCCCCAGATAAAATGATTTTTAACAGAAACTGCAGACGGAAAGGAGCAGGCGATGGCACCCCACTCCAGAACTCTTGCCTGGAAAATCCCATGGGTGGAGGAGCCTGGTGGACTGCAGTCCATGGGGTCGCTAAGAGTCGGACACGACTGAGCAACTTCACTTTCACTTTTCACTTTCATGCACTGGAGAAGGAAATGGCAACCCACTCCAGTGTTCTTGCCTGGAGAATCCCAGGGACAGGGGAGGCTGGTGGGCTACCATCTGTGGGGTCGCACAGAGTTGGACACGACTGAAGCGACTTAGCAGCAGCAGCAGCAGCAGCAAATTGAAATCTTTAAAAATTCTTTCTAGGTGGTGTGGGGTAGTTTGAAAAAGCAGCAGCTCTGCAATGCCTAAATCTGTGCACGAGCTGCGTGACTTTCGCCAAGTGACTCGCCGTCTTTCTTTACATTCCTATTACCTGTGTCACTAGACTGAGGCAATAGCCACCCATGTCATGAGATGGCAAGTAGAAGCTTCTAGCGTACTTCCTGTAACATGGTTTGTGTTCAGTGCAGTTACCAAGTTTCTCTCAAAATGGTTCTACAATGGAAAGTAATGTTTCAAACTATGAGAGTGAGAAAAAGTCATCTTAGGAAGACATATTTTGAGAGAATTAAGTGATGATAGTGTCAATCAGATGCTTATTAGGGTGATTTTTCTGTCTTTGACCTTCATCACATCCCCCCAGTCCCATCTGACAACAGCTTCTCAATGCTTTTATTCAAATGATAATCACTGTGCAAGAAATCAACGTCTCCTCATTCAGGAACTTACAGTACCCATCTTAATAAACCACAATGAACTGAAGACGTGAAGAATAACTGGATAAACAGGCCTCTCTCTCCAGCTGTCAAGTCTGTTTGTGACAGCAACTGGTATTTCATTGTAAAAGATGCTAATTTCCGTCCGAGCTGTGGCAGTGTCGAGAGGAGCATAAAAGGAATTCTTGATTATCTGTATCAAGAACTGTGGTCCCTAGGGATCCACGTGTAACCCTCAGATCACAGATGGCAAGAGTGCTATGCTCAAATATGCATCAGTGAAGCACCATGATTTATGATAATTAAGAAATGGATAGTTTTGCCCTCTATGATAACTAATTGTGTGGCTGGCATGTCTCTCTTTTTACTACTTTGGAGGCTTTATAAGTGATACTTGTTGTACTAATTATGACATCACTCTGTACTTGGACCACCATTTCATTTCTGTAACTGTTCTGTCAAATTCCTGGGGGCCTCATATAATACTGCTTCAATAATAATGATTTTCCCAATCTAAATTTAAGAAATACTGATTACCTTAGCTGCTGGACCACATTAGCTGCCTCTCAGAGTTAAACAAACACTAATTATTATTTCAACTTAAATGTCATTGCTCACTAGCATTAGCCAGGCTACAGAGGAGCAGAGGAAGGTAGACGTTCTCAGAGACGCACAGCGCCGTGCCAGGAGGTGGGTAGGGGGTGAGATCAGGCTGAACGCTGTCTTTTCTTGAGAATGAGCCACTGTTTACTTTAAAATTATGTCCTTCCTCTGTGGGGGGGCAGGAAGTGTTACGATGCCCTTTCTTGCCTTAAATAGTGATAACGCTGGATGGTTGGGTCGAGGAAAATGTTTAATATTCTTATTTGGCAAAATTAACGCTTAGCAGCTCTAACTCCTCCCTTAATCGGTTTAGACCAGCCCTTGAGATCGCAAAATCTGGAAGCCAACTGAACTCTTCCCTGTGACATCCCAGCACACACCATTTCACACGTTATCTGTGACAGTCACGAAAAGCTCTCATTATTAGAAATTTACTCATTGTATTGATCCAAAATCTGCCTTCATACACTGCAACCCTGCTTCAATCCTCTGACACTACCCAGAGTAATTCTCACCACTTGTGTTAAAACAGCTCCATAAATATATAAAGAGAGGTGTTCTCCCAGTTGGCCTCCGCTAAGGTAACCCTCATCTGTGCCCACGGTCTTCACTCCATGGCTTTCTCACTTCCAATCACTTCCACGACGGGTGCCTCAGGCAAAGAACGGTCTGATGCATGCAGCATTCAGTTGTCTAGAGAACAAAGCCCAGCATGATCAGAGAAGCTCCAGCTTCTCTGCCATCTGCTTCCAAACCAGCCTTCCCTCCCAGAGCACTCGCTCGTGTGCAGCACACACTGGTACACGCCCTCTCTTCACTCTCACTGCCCTGAGCTGGCCTTTTCCCACCCAAATGCTGAGCTCTGTGTCTGTCTCTTTTCAAAGCCCATCTCTTCCACAGAGCCCCCTCGGATCCATAGCTTGGTATTCACTGCTCCATCCCTTGGACGCCCTTGAAATGGACTTTGTACTGCAGCACCGTCACTAGCGAGGCCTTTCCTTGTGCTCCCGTTGGTTTCAGCAGGACATTTCAGGATCTGTAGCAGCACAGACAGCCTGGCGTGTGTTTCAAGGGGCTCACAAAGGCTCAAAAGCTCTTTGGCCGCTAGGCCCCTGTTTTCCAACCATGATGACCGTTGAGATGTCTCTTGATCTTGATCTATCCTGACCAGTCAGAAGCCACCGGCCACACGTGGCTATTCAACTTAAAACTCGGATCAGTGAAAGTTAGATAAAATGAAATCTCCAGTTCTTCCGTCTCACTAGCCACAGTTCCAGCGCTCAAGAGCCACGTGTGGCTAGAAACTTCTGTCGCGGCCAGCACAGATTTGGAACGCCGGTGCAGACAGCTCCCCTGGGGAATGCAGGTCTGGGCACCTCCCCTGCTGTGTGCTCGGCCCCACCACAGCGCTGGCAAGCAGCATGCCAGCCTCTAATGAAAACCCTGGATCCTTTTCTTTTAATGAACAGCTTTTAAGTTACGATTCCTTCAATTTGTACTTAAACAGTTACTTTTACAAACCTCAAGGCAATCCCCTTTCCCTCCTTGAACTCTAATGCATTTTATCTTCTGTTTTTATCCCATCCATCTAGCTTATCAAGATACTCAGTTTTCTAATTCTGACGTCTTTTGAGGTATCCTATCCTAGGTTTGAGTCACCTGCACATTTTTAAAGTACTTCCTGTTTCTTATTAATTGTTGATTAAAATGTTGTCTATAAATAGAGTGACTATATAATTTGTCCTCTAAATCGCAACACTTTTCAGAGTGAATGGAATGCTGTAAAAATTATGCTAGGGCACCAGCATTAACTGGGACTCAAGTCTCACTCCAGAAGGAGAGAACTCTGCCCACAAGAGATCACATCCCGGACCCTTGCTCCATCACTGGAGAATATCCCTCAGATTCAAACATCTGTTAAATGTGTTGGCTCAGTTTCATGTCATCTCAGTCTACATCATCCCACTGAATTCATGAGGCTGCCATGAGAGAAAGTGAAAGTGAAAGCTCTCGGTCATGCCCGACCCTTTGCAGCCCATGGACTGTACAGTCCATAGACTCTTCCAGGCCAGCACACTGGAGTGGGTAGCCATCCCCTTCTCCAGAGGATCTGCCCAACCCAGGGATCAAACTCAGGTCTCCCACATTGCAGGTGGATTCTTTACCAGCTGAGCCACAGGGGAAGCCCAAGAATACCGGAGTGGGTAGCCTTTCCCTTCTCCATAGAATCTTCCCAACCCAGGGATGGAACCAGGGTCTCCTGCATTGCAGGCGGATTCTTTACCAGCTGAGCTCTCAGGGAAGCCCAAATGAGAAACAACCAATTATCTTACTGCTTTTAGCAATTCTTTTGCTTGTTTGTGTCAGAAAAAGAAGAAAACACAATACAAATGGAAATAAAATTTGTGTATACAATAGAAAAATATGAGCAGAATAAATGAGGTTACAAAATTGGATATAGTATCTTCCTCATTGTTATAGAAGGACTCCAGCTGTTCACAAAAGTCTGCCTTGTACAGGAAAGGCTCACAGTGGCCTAAAGCTCCATTTTAAGATTCCAAGAAGAAGGAAGACAGTATGTAGCTGTTTTACTTGGGAAAGCTTTTCAGGATATGTCACTGTGTCTGTGAAAGTGCCAATTCGGAGGAAAGCTACTGCTCTAGTGGCCATGCACTGTGACTGCCATTCACCTGTGGCAACGGAGCCAACAAAATCCTTGTACTATGCTAAACCACAGAACATGAACCTGTATTTTTTAAGAAGGGAAAGACAAAAACAAGTTCAGGAGCTTAGAAAATGAAGATAACATAGCACTGCCAAACTCACTTAAACGTAAAATAAAGCAAATAATTATTTGGAAGTCTGTTTCCATGGATTTTTATCTACAGAAATATGAATAAATCTGGACAAAAATTAGACCGAAAGTCCCATAAATTAATGAAACTAAAAGTCAGATAAGGCTCATGATGTAAGACTGAAAGAAAGAGATGAAGGAACACTGCTAGGCTGGAACCTGGAGAGAGGGACCACGTCTACTTCCGCCTCGAAGAGTCCCTGGAACCTTGGCCCGGGGCTGCCTGATCGCTGCCCTCGGCTCTTCATCCATTCAGGATGCGCTGTTTGTCCTCAGGGGTGACTCAGCAGGAATAAGGAGTGAGCTGACCCCTCAGGGTCTACACAGACTTAAACCTGAGAGTTCTCCAGCTTTAAAATTTTGTGATGCTGGACATCGTTTAGGAGGAAATAGTTAAAGCTTCTCGTATTCCCTGAAAATGTAATAACTATGGTTAAAATAAATTCTATTTGGAATTGTCATTTATTTCTTACGAACTCTACAATGTTTAGCAAGTGTATACCATCTACTTTCCACTTTTAAGACATTTTAAACACTATATAGTACTATTCTACTTATGTCTTCTGCTTTTTTCACATTTTTCCCATGAGGGTTATTTTTTCTGAATCTTGAAATCAGATATTTGTAGTTAAGTATTTATAAGTGAAATGTTATTTCAACAAATCTTTCTTCTATTGACCTTTGATAATAATATTAAAATGAGGAATATATTACTCTTCAGAAAATACTTATTTTCCTCTTCAGCCTATGAAAAACTTTCTAATCCATAATTTGTGGGATTAATATATGTTGTCATTTTATTTTGGCCCTTATATTCGTTCCTAAGCAGTTCACAGGCAATTAAGAAACCCGATTTGATCAATTTTCTAAGTTTCTTGTTTTTCATTAGGGTGAACCTGAAGGCGGGTGGCCTTGCATTAGTTTGGCTGACAGCTCTAGCTAATGTTTTAATGATCCCTAGCAAAGGAAACCAAAAAAAGAGAGAGAAAAGGAGATTTACAATGGTGGGGATAAGCTAGATCAGGCAGGGAGACAGAGCACATAACCACTAATTAACTCTCGTCATTTAAACATCTGCAAGCTGAACAGACGCAAGTGTCCCGGCTCTGCTGACAAGGCCTTGAAGCACATGCTGCGGAGAGGAGGCTGCAGGCCTATATTCCCAGACGCGTGGGCCGCTGTCAAGTGGCCCTGCTAACACTACTATTACAGCAACTAATTTGGGGAGGTGGAACGATCCCAAAATACTTGTCATAAAACAAATGGAAGAGGCAACATCATCCCTTACTACAGCCTACTTTTTTAAAAGGCAGAAGTATTTATTTATTCTTGGTTGCACCGGGTCTTCTCTGCATGTGGGATTTCTCGAGGTGCAGCAGGGGGGGGCAGCTCGCTGCTGCGGTGGGGGGTCTTCAGCGCCGTGGCTCCTCTCCCTGCAGAGCACGGGCTCTGGAGCGCGTGAGCTCCAGTGGCTTCAGCAGTTACGGCCACAGCTTTAGCTGCCCTGCAGCCTGTGGAACGTTCCTGGGCCAGGGATGGAGCCCCTGTCCCCCACGTCGGCTGTGCCACTAGGGACGGCCTGCTAACTGCACCCTCGGCTTCCATCTTGCCTTGCTGCTGTCTCATTTATACACAGCAGATAAAGTACTCTCCAGGAATAAGCTAGATTACGTCACTCTTTTTCTTCAGGTCAGTTCAGTTCAGTCGCTCAGTCGTGTCTGACTCTCTGCGACCCCATGGACTGCAGCATGCCAGGCTTCCCTGTCCATCACCAACTCCCGGAGTTTTCTCAGACTCATGTCCATGAAGTCGGTGATGCCATCCAACCATCTCATCCTCTGTCGTCCCCTTCGCCCCCTGCCCTCAATCTTTCCCAGCATCAGGGTCTTTTCAAATGAGTCAGTTCTTCATCAGGTGGCCAAAGTACTGGAGTTTCAGCTTCAGCATCAGTCCTTCCAGTGAATATTCAGGACTGATCTCTTTCAGGATGGACTGGTTGGATCTCCTTGCAGTCCAAGGGACTCTCAAGAGTCTTCTCCAACACCACAGTTCAAAAGCATCGATTCTTCAGTGCTCAGCTTTCTTTATAGTCCAACTCTCACATCCATACATGACTATTGGGAAAACCATAGCTTTGACTAGAAGGACCTTTGTTGGCAAAGAAATGTCTCTGCTTTTTAATATGCTGTCTAGGTTGGTCATAACTTTTTCTTTCAAGAAGCTAGCATCTTTTAATTTCATGGCTGCAGTCACCATCTGCAGTGATTTTGGAGCCCCCCAAAATAGTCTGACACTGTTTCCAGTGTTTCCCCATCTATTTCCCATGAAGTGATGGGACCAGATGCCATGAATTCATTTTCTGAATGTTGAGTTTTAAACCAACTTTTTCACTCTCCTCTTTCACTTTCATCAAGAGGCTCTTTAGTTCCTCTGTACTTTCTGCCATAAGGGTGGTGTCATCTGTGTATCTGAGGTTATTGATATTTCTCCCAGCAATCTTGATTCTAGCTTGTGCTTCATCCAGCCTGGCATTTTGCATGATGTATTCTGCATAAAAGTTAAAGAAGCAGGGTGACAATATACAGCCTTGACGTACTCTTTTCCCAGTTTGGAACCAGTCTGTTATTCCATGTCCAGTTCTAATTGTTGCTTCCTGACCTGCATATAGGTTTCTCAAGAGGCAGGTCAGGTGCTCTGGTATTCTCATCTCTTTCAGAATTTTCCACAGTTAATTGTGATCCACACAGTCAAAGGCTTTGGCATAGTCAGTAAAGCAGAAGTAGATGTTTTTCTTGAATCTCTTGCTTTTTCCATGATCTAGCAGATGTTGGCAATTCGATCTCTGGCTCCTCTGCTTTCTCTAAAATCAGCTTGAACATCTGGAAGTTCATGGTTCACATATTGCTGAAGCCTGGCTTACAGAATTTTGAGCATTACTTTACTAGCGTGTGAGATGAGTGCAATTGTCCAGAGGTTTGAGCATTCTTTGGCATTGCCTTTCTTTGGGATTGGAATGAAAACTGACCTTTTCCAGTCCTGTGGCCACTGCTGAGTTTTCCAAATTTGCTGCCATATTGAGTGCAGCACTTTCACAGCATCATCTTTCAGGATTTGAAACAGCTCAACTGGAATTCCATCACCTCCACTAGGTTTTTGGTAGTGATGCTTCCTAGATTATATCACTGTTTTTCTTAAAACCTTCTAGAGGCTTCCTGGTGCAATGACTATAAAATGCAAAAATATTTACTGTGGCAAATAAACCCAACATGTTCTGGCTCTGACCACTTACACTTTTAGCTACATGAATTAGAATCCCAAGTACAATGACTTAAACACTGTAACACTTAAACCAGCAAGAGTTGTAATAAGCACTTTATCCTTAACCAAGTAAGAGGTGTATTTTTTTTTTTTCTGATATAATAAAAAGTCTAGAGGTTGGCAGTGCAGGGCCGATAGAGTGGCTTAACACAGTCCTTAAGGAGGCTGCTCTGTCATCTGGCTTCTCCCTCCACCGCCCTTAACAGGCAACTTTGTCCTCATTGTTACAAAATGGCTGCTCCACCT
The DNA here is from genome assembly GCA_006410535.1 of Litocranius walleri. Lineage (NCBI taxonomy): Eukaryota > Metazoa > Chordata > Mammalia > Artiodactyla > Bovidae > Litocranius > Litocranius walleri. The sequence goes on along the minus strand of SJYG01000387.1, from coordinate 1,668,956 downwards.
CCAGGCATCGTGTCTGTATTCCAGGCAAGAAGGAAGAGAAACTGCAGAGAATGAAAGTACTGCATGCCAACGGAGTCAGTCACTTGATGAGGAAGAGAGTCACTTTTCCAGAACCCCCACCAGTAGTTATCATCTTGTTTAGGACAATTTCACAAGGCTACTGCAATACAAGAGAATCAAGTGTTTTAGGACTCTTTTTTCTTCATTTCCTAACCTCTTCACTCCAGTCTCCATGCTCCAGCCATCCTAGCCTCTGTTCCTAAAACACCACATTCTTTGCATACAGATGGCTAATAAACACATGAAAAAATGTTCAACATCACTCATTATTAGAGAAATGCAAATCAAAACTACAATGAGATATACCTCACACCAGTCAGAATGGCCATCAACAAAAAAATCTGCAAACAATAAATGCTGGAGAGGGTGTGCAGAAAAGGGAATCCTCTTGCACTGCTGATGGAAATGTAAACTGATCCAGCCACTATGGAAAATGATGTGGAGATTCCTTAAAAAGCTAGGAATAAAACCACCATATGACCCAGCAATCCCATTACTAAGCATATACCCTGAGGAAACCAAAATTGAAAAAAAAAAAACACATGTACCCCAGTGTTCATCGCAGCACTAGTTACAATAGTTCGAACATGGAAGCAACCTAGATGTCCATCAGCAGATGAATGGATAAAGAAGGAGTGGTACATATATACTGTGGAATATTACTCAGCCATAAAAAGGAGTGCTTTTGAGTCAGTTCTAACAAGGTGGGTGAACCTAGAACTTATTGTACAGAGTGAAGTCAGTCAGAAAACAAACATCATATATATGGAATCTAGAAGGATGGTACTGACGAGCCTATTTGCAGGGCAGCAATGGACACACAGGCATAGAGAACAAACTTACTGACACCAGGACGGGGAGGGAGGAGAGGATGGGATGTATGGGGAGAGCAATGTGGAAACATGCATTACCATATGTGGAACAGAAAGCCAGTGAGGACTTGCTGTCTGCCTCCGGGAACTCAAGACCGGGCTCTGTAACAGCCTAGAGGGGTGGGATGGGGAGGGAGGTGAGGGGAGGTTCAAGGCAGAGGGGACATAGGTACCCCTGTGGCTGATTTATGCTGATGTTTGGCAGAAGCCAACACAATATGTAAAGCAATTATTCTTCAACTAAAATAAATAGATTTAATTATAAACAAATAAATCAAACACCCCTTCCTCACTCCTGTCTCTTGATCCGAACACTTGAGGTTCCCTTTGCCCGAACTTCTCTCCAGATGACTGTGCAGGTCACACCTTCACGTCGCTCAGACCTCTGCACTGAAGTCAACCCCTTCGAGCAGCTTTATCTGATCCCTCTAGTGAACAGTTTTTACAGTTTTTACCCCATCTGCGATTGCTCTTTCTCTTTGGTTCTGTTTCTGTTGTTGGCATTATTTTCTTCACAGTATTTTTGTTATTTGAAATATTTTGTTGTTTTTGCACTAGTTGTCTACCCCCATTAGCACATAACCTTGTAATGCTGAGGTTTTGTTTCTATTTTTCCTGCCTTCTCCCTGCTACATCCAGTGCCTTGAACATTGGCTCGAGCAGGGTAGGTGCTGAGTTAACAGTCTGACCCTGATTTAATGAATGGAACGATGGCTCTCCTATCTTGAATTTTCAACCCTTCTTTTCACTGCGTTCCTAGACGCTCATCTGTAACTCTGCAATGAGTAACAGCGTAATGCTGTTTGGTTCTATTCGAATTTTTAAATGGCATTTTGTGTTTTCTTAAATTACTCTGTTGTTTAGTTGGCTTGGCTTCTGTAAGCATGATTTTCTTGGTCATAAAATGTATTTGAGAAAATTCTTTCCAATTGTTTTTTATGTGGATTGGAACTTTTTTTGACTTTCCCATCATTTATAAGTCTCTGCTTCAAATTATTCTAAGTATCTGTGCCATGAGCAATTCTTTCACATTTTCTGAGTGACTCTGTGTTGTAGGGACTATTATTCAGAACTGGTCCCTTTTCTGTTTTAAAGTCCAAGAAAACACATTAAATAATATTTCACAAATATTTCTACATCTCTTATGAAGTAAACAATTACAATTTCACTTTTTCACATCCTGCTGTCAGACACATCATGAACCCTTGGAATATAAATATTTTTGACTGTCTGATTTTTCTCTCTGATTCAAATTTGGTAGATAGAGTAAGTGACTTTAATCTGAATTTTCTATTTTCCTTTTTGCATCCCTGTAATATATTTTTCAGAGCATTATAGAAGGACTCTATCTTCCTTATCCCAAAGATCTAACACATTATGCTCAAAGCTTCTAAGGACTTGTGTGTGTGTGTGTGGAGATTTTTCCTTTATATTCACTTGTCCCACTGCGGGGACAAAAAGCCAGGAGAGAGGAAGAAAAGAAAAAGAAAAAAATTGCACCAAGTCTAGAACTCTTTCTCCCTTTTCCTCACAGGCGTAGTGAGAACCTTTCGTAACTATTCTCCTAAGAACTCACGTTCCTTTTCACTCTGACTTCACTGATGAAGGCTGGGGAGCGTGGGTCATCGGGAAAGTCGAAGCAAAACCAGCTCTAAACTGACACAGGTGCTTCTGCCAATTCTGAGGCACGTCCTTTTCCATTTTCTTATCATCAAATTGCCCTAACCCTGGGGTTTCTTTCTAAAGAGACAAGAGTATTTGGATATACTGAGAAGAGGAATTAAACACGTGGAAGACAAAGCTGCTCCTTTTAAGTGAAGTGAAAGTCGCTCAGTCATGTCCGACTCTTTGCAACCCCATGGACTATACAGTCCATGGCGTTCTCCAGGCCAGAACACTGGAGTGAGTATCGTTTCCTTCTCCAGGGGCTCTTCCCAACCCAGGGATCAAACCCAGGTCTCCCACATTGCAGGCAGATTCTTTACCAGCTGAGCCACAAGCGAAGCCCAAGAATACTGGAGTGGGGAGCCTTTCCCTTCTCCAGCGGATCTTCCTGACCCCAGAATCAAATCAGGGTCTCCCGCATTGCAGGCGGATTCTTTACCAGCTGAGCCACAAGGGAAGCCCTTATAGGTGAACCAGAATTGACCTTTCTGGCCGTGGGTTCCAGGCACTGGTCATCAGGCTGCCTGGTTGATGCTCTGAGTTTAGCATCAGGCCCTGGCTCCATCGCTACGCACAAAGGCCACAGACACAGGCAGCTGTCCTCTGAGCAAGGCCCACGCTACCAGGGACAATGGGTCAATGCTTACTAGCAATATCCCAAAGAAAGGGGTGCCCGTCAAAGTTTAGGGTGTGCAAGAACCCCTGAGGAGCTCATCGATGGTGCAATCATTTGCCTCTTCACTCTCTCACTGAATGAGGTGAGCGGCATAGAAATGGAAGTGAAGACAATGCCAAGCTAAGGTGGGACACAGGCTTCCGGGGTGGCACAGTGGCCAAGGACCCGCCTGCCAATGCAGGAGACGCCGGCTCAGTCCCTTGATCAGGAAAATCCCCTGGAGCAAGAAATGGCAACCCACTCCAGTATTCTTGCCTGGAAGATTCCATGAACAGAAGAGCTGGTGGGCTACAGTCCGTGGAGTCGCACAGAGTCAGACATGACTGAGAATAGCGCAGCACGAGATTGGCATTCGATAGGCCGGGCGTGGAACCTGGGCACTTGGGTTCAACAAGCGCGCCGGGCAGTTTTGCTGTAGATGGTCTGTAACTAACACTTTGAGAAAAAGTGCCCCAAACTATTTAAATGGGGGGAAAGGCTGAGATGGCTCATGCATGGAAAATCAAACCTGTTCTCCAAATTTTATATGAGCTTGCTGAACGAGGAGTATGAATAAAAGAATGATGAAATGTTTCATTCAGGAACATTTGTGAAGGGAGTACAAAATGAAAGAAACAATCCTTGCCACAGAAGCTCTCAGTCTCTTGAAAGATGCACAAGCAGCCCCCACTCGCTCGGTAAGCATGTGATAGGGACATGCAGAGCAGGGGCCACAGGGAGGGGAGGCTGAGGTTTATTGAGCTGCTAGGCATCGTGCAGACGGGTGCCCTCCGTGCTCCGCCTGGTGGAATGGAGCCAGGCCTTGGAAGAGAGATGACATTTGAGGAATGAATAAGGATTTCCCTGCTGGTTACGGTGAGAACATTCCAGGGAGAAGGATCAAAGAGTACCAATGGACAGGCAAAAAAAAAAAAACCCAACATATTTCCAACTCTGCTTGCCCCAGGGCTGGGCACAGGCAGAGAAATGGTGAGAGACCATTTCCTTAAGCTGCCATCAAAACCATGAATGCTTTAATATACCAAAACTCTCCCTTACCTGTCACACGGCTGACACACTTGCAGTTTGCAGAATCACTCTGTGTTTGCCACACTCGTGTCTGCAGTGAAGAAGCTACTGGGATTCATGTCTCAGTTTTCAAGTGTACATGAGCCTCAGCCTGGGTGCTTGGCACTAGGTCATTAAGGTGGACAAGTCATCTGACTTGTCATTCACACTCTTTCTCAGAATGCCTCTAACAAGCCCTGGAGAGAGGCGGCAAGCATTTCCGTTTGTTTGCTAAAGCTAATCCCACTCACTTTTCGCCACTGGTTCGGCGTCACCCTTCTCCTTGGCTGGAAGGAAGCAGGAGAGCAACAGAAGCCTGGGGAAGATGCTGAGGAGAGGGCAAACGCGAGTGCTTGCGGACACTCCCCGGTCACAGGCGGCAGAATCCAGCACTGTCGGTGCTGCGCACATGAATGAAAATTTAACCCTAAGGAGTGAATTTTCTTTTGAGATTTTAAATGTTTGCTTTCTTTTGTTTTCCAATCCTTACAGTTTTTTCTCTTTTTTTCTGTTGTTCAATTTACTTGACCTTTTTTTAAAATGAATTTTATCATCAAAATAATTAGCCTCTTATATATATATATGCATAAAGGAAAATCTACCAACCATTGAACCAGGAACAGAAAACATTATTATATAAAATACACTTCTCTGATCACATTCATTGGTCACAGTAATAAAACTGAAGACTCCTTAAAGGCCACCTACATAGCCACCAGCAACGGCCCATGATCACCTATGCGTAGACACTAGGAGTGTATATTAACATTTACAGCAGTTTGAGAAATATTTTCTCTTTTAGTTCTAAAAACAAATTTAAACTGGGACTTGTACTTTTTAAAAATTCTTTTTCCATTGCATTTTTCTAGCCAAGTCTCTTTGTATTGTATAAAAACATCAGAACGTAATAGATTAGAAAATAAAAGTGGCTGATCCATCACAGATAATTTGAGATGCCCGGATCTAAGATAACCTCAGACCTATGGCAATAGTAATTACAACATTTTTACAGCTGACAAAGCTTCATGTTTTGCAAATATTCCCTTGGTCTTGAGTGCAGCCTTTCTAATTGTGAGTCTCCATTTTACAGAAGAAGAAATCCATCTCCAGAGAGGTTAAGTGAATCATTCAAGGTCAGATAGCAATTTTGAGGCAGACCTAGTACCAAGACCTATGACCCCTGACTCTGCGAAAGGGTTTCTTCTCTCCTACCAAAACTCAAAACCATCTCTTAAAAAAAAAAAATGAAATTTCAGAAAACTGAAGAAAATACCAACATGAAGAAGGAATGTTTTCTAAAAAAGCTTCAGAGTGTGATTGAGTTGTAGCATTTAAAAATACTTCTCTGTTTATACCTGACTTTCATGCCAGCAGAGATGTCAGGGATCCATAATACATACCTCTCTTCCCACCCATTATACAGATGGGAAAAACAGAGACCTAAAACAGGTATCCCCGGTTTCTTGAAAGTTCTCTTCAAGCCAGTTCACGTTTATGAAAGACCTACACTAGTATCTGTTTTCACTAACCCCAAAAGAATCTAAAGAGGAGTTTCGGTTTTAGGAAGAGGTGAAACTCAAAAATAGCAGTCCACGTGCGTACCGCAGCCAGCCGTTGGAGGCGTCTTGCAGCCTCGGCCTAAGAACAGAGCCACCAGGCCCCTCGCCCGGAACTATGCTCAGCCGCTCAGAAACCGGCCCTGTAGCTTTGTAGGGCGGGAGCCTCTGTGCTTTGCCCTCTTAAGCATCAGTTGGCAAGATGAGTCTTAAGGTAACTGTTCCTCTGCTTTACTACCTCTTGAGCTTAAGGAAGTTTTAACAGGAGCACTCTCCTTTGGGATAGTGAGGTGGGGAGAAATCTCTGTAAGTATTGCATATCCACAGAGCGAACGTTAGATAAATGCTTTGTCTCCTGAACCTGCGTCCTTTCCACCACTTGTAAACACAGCTTCTTTCCTTATTTACAGCACATAATTATTATTGATAGTACCAAGGGCTAGGTTTTAAGGATACAAAAAAAAAATCCCAACCCTCCTCTAGTAGCTTACTTTCTCATGGGGAGGGACAAATAATAAATACAAGTGAGTTAAACATGTTGGAAGAAAAGTTATGACCAACCTAGATAGCATATTCAAAAGAAGAGACATTACTTTGCCGACTAAGGTCCGTCTAGTCAAGGCTATGGTTTTTCCTGTGGTCACGTATGGATGTGAGAGTTGGACTGTGAAGAAGGCTGAGCACCAAAGAATTGATGCTTTTGAACTGTGGTGTTGGAGAAGACTCTTGAGAGTCCCTTGGACTGCAAGGAGATCCAACCAGTCCATTCTGAAGGAGATCAGCCCTGGGATTTCTTTGGAAGGAATGATGCTAAAGCTGAAGCTCCAGTACTTTGGCCACGTCATGCGAAGAGTTGACTCATTGGAAAAGACTCTGATGCTGGGAGGGATTGGGGGCAGGAGAAGAAGGGAACGCCAGAGGATGAGATGGCTGGATGGCATCATGGACTCGTTGGACGTGAGTCTGAGTGAACTCTGGGAGTTGGTGATGGACAGGAAGGCCTGGTGTGCTGCAATTCATGGGGTTGCAAAGAGCTGGACACAACTGAGCGACTGAACTGAAACATGTTAGAGAGGATTAAGTGCTTGCAGATTAAAAGAGAGGAAAGGGGGTGTGAGGGAGTGCAAGTCACTCGGTCGTATCTGACTCTCTGTGACCCCATGGACTGTAAAGTCCATGGGACTCTCCAGGCCAGAATACTGGAGTGGGTAGCCGTTCCCTTCTCCATGGGATCTTGCCAACCCAGGGATCAAACCAGGGTCTCCGGCACTGCAGGTGGATTATTTACCAGCTGAGCCACCAGGGAAGCCCAGTGAGAGGGAGGGTAACAGCAATTTCAAGGAGTCATCATGGACATCATTATCTTTGCTCACATATACGAATTTGCATAATGTGTTAAGTGAAGTTGCTCAGTCGTGTCCGACTCTGCGACCCCATGGACTGTAGCCTACCAGGCTCCTCCATCCACGGTATTTTCCAGGCAAGAATACTGGAGTGGGGTGCCATTTCCTCCTCCAGAGGATCTTCCCGACCCAGGGATTGAACCCAGGTCTCCTGTGTTGTAGGCAGACGCCTTACCGTCTCAACCACCAGGGAGCCCTGCAGAGTGTGTCCCTGTGTATATAGTTTATTTCTTCAGAGTTTCTCGAAATGTCATCACTCTTGACCAGTGAGGGAAGTACCTTAGGTTAACAAAATCATAGTTTACTATTAATACCTTCACAGAGGACAGGAGACTTGGAAGGTTTAAGTGCCCTGGAGAAGCTGTGTGCTCTTCTTGCCATCTTCATGCTCCAAGGGGCAGAAATGAAAGAAGACAGAGCCACCTTTTATGATTAGCAATGAGTGTTTACCCTGCTCCCCTGACATGCCCAGATCTGTGGTGGAATTGTGGTGAAAATGAAAAGAAGATGGTTGGCCCTGTCTTTGGGGAATTTATAGTCCAGCTGGGGTGATCAGAAAGAAGGTACTTAAAACAGTCCCAGAGTTCTCTGGGATGAAGGTAAAGCAGTAGTGGCTGAAAGACAGAGCAGGGCTGCCAGGCACGTCGGAAGGTTTTCACCAGAGCCCTAGGTGGGAATCGCCTTATTAAGTGGAATATTTTCCATGGGCTTCCCAGGTGGAGCTAGTGGTAACGAACCAGCCTGCCAGTGCAGAAGACATAAGAGACCTGGCTTTGATCCCTGGGTGAGGAAGACCCCCTGGAGGAGGGCATGGCAACCCACTCCAGTACTCTTGCCTGGAGCATCCCGTGGGCAGAAGAGCCTGGCGGGCTACAGTCCACAGCATCGCAAGGAGTCGGACACGGCTGAAGTGACTTACCGTGCACAAGCACATACCTTCTATGAGATCCCCAAATCCGCCAACCAAGGAATTCTACCCTCCATCAAATAACAACGAGGCTGTGGTGTCATTGTTTCCACTGTAGCTAATAAATAGGGGGCAGAACAAAAGAGCATTTTTCAAGGTTAAGAATTTAGATTAGGAAAAAATGAGTCATCAGTAAAATAAAAACATAGCATCCCTTTAACGTACTGGGTTTGCCTTGGAAACGAACAGAGATCAATCTGTCATTTTTGAGACTGCATCCAAGTACTGCATTTCAGACTCTTTTGTTGACCATGATGGCTACTCCATTTCTTCTAAGGGATTCCTGCCCATAGTAGTGGATATAATGGTCATCTGAGTTAAATTCACCCGCTCCAGTCCATTTTAGTTCACTGATTCCTAGAATGTCGACGTTCACCCTTGCCATCTCCTGTTTGACCACTTCCAACTTGCCTTGATTCATGGGCCTGACATTCCAGGTTCCTATGCAATATTGCTCTTTACAGCATCAGACCTTACTTCCATCACCAGTCACATCCACAACTGGGTGTGGATGAGTCAAAAATGACAGAATGATCTCTGTTCATTTCCAAGGCAAACCATTCAATATCACGGTAATCCAAGTCTATGCCCCAACCAGTAACGCTGAAGAAGCTGAACAGTTCTGTGAAGACCTACAAGACCTTTTAGAACTAACACCCCAAAAAGATGTTCTTTTCATTATAGGGGACTGGAATGCAAAAGTAGAAAGTCAAGAAACACCTGGAGTAACAGGCAAATTTGGCCTTGGAATACGGAATGAAGCAGGGCAAAGACTAATAGAGTTTTGCCAAGAAAATGCACTGGTCATAGCAAACACCCTCTTCCAACAACACAAGAGAAGACTCTACACATGGACATCACCAGATGGTCAACACTGAAATCAGACTGATTATATTCTATGCAGCCAAAGATGGAGAAGCTCTATACAGTCAGCAAAAACAAGACCAGGAGCTGACTGTGGCTCAGATCAT
>SJYG01000387.1:1640058-1658093 GCA_006410535.1 Litocranius walleri | reverse complement strand
TTTCAAATCCTGAAAGATGATGCTGTGAAAGTACTGCACTCAATATGCCGGCAAATTTGGAAAACTCAGCAGTGGCCACGGGACTGGAAAAGGTCAGTTTTCATTCCAATCCCAAAGAAAGGCAATGCCAAAGATGCTCAAATTACCACACAATTGCATTCATCTCACACACTAGTAAAGTAATGCTCAAAATTCTGCAGACCAGACTTCAGTAATACATGAACCGTAAATTTCCAGATGTTCAGGCTGGTTTTAGGAAAGGCAGAGGAACCAAAGATCAAATTGCCATCATCCGCTGGATCATAGAAAAATCAAGAGAGTTCCAGAAAAACATCTATTTCTGCTTTATTGACTATGCCAAAGCCTTTGACTGTGTGGATCACAATAAACTGGAAAATTCTGAAAAAGATGGGAATACCAGACCACCTGACCTGCCTCTTGAGAAGCCTATATGCAGGTCGGGAAGCAACAGTTGTTAGAACTGGACATGGAACAACAGACTGGTTCCAAATAGGAAAAGGAGTACGTCAAGGCTGTATATTGTCACCCTGCTTATTTAACTTTTATGCAGGAAATGATAACCCACTCCAGTATTCTTGCCTGGAGAATCCTCCTGGTGGGCTGCCGTCTATGGGGTCGCACAGAGTCGGACATGACTGAAGTGACTTAGCAGCAGCAGAGTACATCATGAGAAACGCTGGGATGGAAGAAGCACAAGCTGGAATCAAGATTGCCAGGAGAAATATCAATAACCTCAGATATGCAGATGACACCACCCTTATGGCAGAAAGTGAAGAGGAACAAAAAAGCCTCTTGATGAAAGTGAAAGAGGAGAGTGAAAAAGTTGGCTTAAAGCTCAACATTCAGAAAACTAAGATCATGGAATCTGGTTCTATCACTTCATGGAAAATAGATGGGAAAACAGTGGAAACAGTGTCAGACTTTATTTTTGGGGGGCTCCAAAGTCACTGCAGATGGTGACTGCAACCATGAAATTAAAAGACGCTTACTCCTTGGAAGAAAAGTTATGATCAACCTAGATGGCATATTCAAAAGCAGAGACATTACTTTGCCAACAAAGGTGCCTCTAGTCAAGGCCATGGTTTTTCCAGTGGTCATGTATGGATATGAGAGTTGGACTGTGAAGAAGACTGAGCACTGAAGAATTGATGCTTTTGAACTGTGGTGTTGGAGAAGACTCTTAAGAGTCCCTTGGACTGCAAGGAGATCCAACCAGCCCATCCTAAATGAGACCAGTCCTGGTTGTTCATTGGAAGGGCTGATGCTGAGGCTGAAACTCCAATACTTTGGCCACCTCATGCGAAGAGTTGACTCATTGGAAAAGACTCTGATGCTGGGAGGGATTGGGGGCAGGAGGAAAAGGGGACGACAGAGGATGAGATGGCTGGGTGGCATCACCAACTTGATGCACATGAGTTTAGGTGAACTCCAGGAGTTGGTGATGGACAGGGAGGCCTGGCGTGCTGCGATTCATGGGGTCACAAAGAGTCGGACACTTCTGAGCAACTGAACTGAACTGAACTAAATGTACTGGGTATTATTTTAATTAACAAATGAAAAGGCATGCTTCAATACCTTTCAACTACTTTTGTTTCAGCTGAAAGGGTGTAAATCTTGAATATTCGTGAGACTCAAGGTGATGCTTATTTTCTGGGCTTTTGCTACATGTCAGAGAGAATAATGACTTATTGTGGATTTATGAAGAACATCTATAAAATTTTATTTTATCTTACTTAAATCAAGAGTCAGGGAATTTGTCCCGCTGGATGGTGGTAACAGCCTTTTATCACATCAGAGTTGGTGGCAGCTTACAGAGGAGAAATTGGCCTTCAGTGGTGTGTTACTTCATGACCTAAATAAAGTGAGATGGATATCCCTCTTCTGGGTGATCCTTTTTATGTTTTTTCTTTTTTTTTAAAAAAAAAAGAAAAGATAGAAAGAAGGAAAAGAAAGTACCAGTCAAACTCATCTTCACTCAGTGCAGTGCAGAAGTGGGATAACGCTAGAATCGCTAAGAACTGCACCTTGAGTCCAACTCCCAAGGGCTACCTCTATAATCACCTTAAATTAATGAAAATTCTGTATATTGGTAACTTAAATATTAGGCAGAAAAAGAAAAAACATGATAAAGCCTGGACTACAGGAATGTTTTGGGAATGAGTCATTCTGAATAGCTAAGGCAGAGCTGAGATGTTTACATCTTTAAGCACCTAAACTATCTTTATTATTTTAAAGAAAGGAAAAAGAGAAAGTGAAGTCCTTCAGTCATGTCCAACTCTTTGGGACCCCATGGACTGTAGCCTAGCAGGCTCCTCTAACCACGGAATTTTCTAGGCAAAAGTACCGTAGTGGGTTGCTATTTCCTTCTCCAGGGGATCTTCCCGACCCAGGGATCAAACCTAGGTCTTCCACATTGTAGGCAGACGCTTTGCCATCTGAGCCACCAGTGGTTTGGACAGAAATCCCATTTTCTTACTAGGGGAAGCCTGTGCCTCCAGGCTTTGTCTCCTTCCATAGGGCATATACGGAGAAGGCAATGGCACCTCACTCCAGTACTCTTGCCTGGAAAATCCCATGGACGGAGGAGCCTGGTGAGCTGAACTCCATGGGGTCGCTAAGAGTCAGGCATGACTGAGCGACTTCACTTTCACTTTTCACTTTTCACTTTCATGCATTGGAGAAGGAAATGGCAACCCACTCCAGTGTTCTTGCATGGAGAATCCCGGGGACGGGGGGGCCTGATGGGATGCCGTCTTTGGGGTCACACAGAGTCAGACACGACTGAAGTGACTTAGCAGCAGCAGCATAGGGCATATAACCTCCCATCTAGAAATTTCCACATCTGCCTGCCACCTGAGGACGTTGTCCCTACGTCAGCTCCTCGGGCGCAGCCAGCATTGTCTCATCCAGCTTAGCCTCTCCCGGAGGAGGTGATCGGTAACCTTTGAGGGGTGAATCCCGTGACTGCCCCAGCGCCTTCCTAGAGGTTCTCTCAGTGAGGAGTCAGACTCGTTATGAACATCCATTGTTGAAGTGGCCTGCATGACAGACTCCCGCGGCTTCTACTCAGGGTTGCAGGACTTTGGCCCCTATTAGCTGGTCCCAGATGCTGCGGGTTCTTAGATCCCTCTATCAAGTACTGGAGTTGCTGTTATTTTTAATCTGCAGATAAACGAGACCACTGCACTCTTCTCAGCTACTCTGGCACACTGGTAGATTTCCAGTGATGAGTCCCGTGAGTAAAAAGGGCCCAGTGAGTAAAACCGTGAACCTTAATGGAAGAATTTTGTAAACTCTCTCCTGCCAACTCAGAATCACACACCTCCATCTCTTTTTCAAGCTTTTTTTTTTTTTAAATTCTCAAATATGCATCAGAGAAAGGAGGTTATAGATTACATAGTCGGGAGGCCACATTTTCCAAACCTAAACGCTCTTGTAGTCACAGTCCAGTTTACAGATTCCTAGAAATTGAGTCTTAGTGTCAGTGTTTTCTTGGAACTCATGGATTCTATAAACCTGTAAGCTACGAATGTGGTAAAGTCATACTTCAGTGTTTAATATCACGAAGCTTTCTAAAATTATTTTGATTGGAGGAAAATTGCAACATCTTGGTTTCTGCTGTGCATCAGCACGAGGCCCCCACAGGCACACCTGTGTCCGCACCATCCTGAGCCCCTCTCCGACCCCCCTCCCCAGTGACACAGTCTCACCTTCTTACAAGACGGCATTGACCTTGAGGATTTATGTGTTTAATATTTATAAAGTATTTTAAACTCCTTAGGTAGAAACTTTTTGGTAGCGATATTGGAGTTTCACATTCATGACTTTTAGGGAGACAATGCTGCTCGGAATACGGCGCATTTTCAGCCTCTCACAGCTGCCGTGCCCGTGGCCTAATCTGATCACCGTGATGGTCATTCATAAATACAATGACTGTGAGATCTGTGTCCATGCATCTGGAATACTAAATTCTCAAACCTCACTTGGTTCTAAAACTGGCCTCCTGAATTTTCCTGTCCGAGATATTATTCATTTCTTGTGTAAATGTCAGACGCCAGAGAAAAACAAACTCGCATCTTGCCACTTGGTGTGAAGCAGGGACTCTAAACCAGCATCGTCAGTGTGCTCGGTATTGGTGGTAAGCACTTCAAATATTGAGCATGCTTTACAGCTGGAAGGAAAGGGCTTCTGCCTCCTTCGTGGCCTTCTTTCGACCATTTTAAGTTTCCTTGGACTTTATAAAAGTACATCAGCTATGCCATAAAGAGCATTTGAATTAATGTTTTACACATGAATGTGGCATACATTATTTCTCTAAGATATATGTGCAAGAACTGGACATGCCTATAAATTCTTGTGCTTTTTAATAACAAATATTTCATACAAATATTTTAAATATTTATTTTAACAAATATTTTAAAGAATAGCAAACATCACTGCTGGAGGCCTAGGTTCAATCACTGGTTGGAGAACTAAGATCCCATAAGCTGCATGATGTAGCCAAAAAAAATTTTTTTTTAATAGCAACTGCTATAGATTACAATAATAATGGGAGTTGTATTTCTTCATTTTTAATGTGAAATTAGTCTATAATGAGTAGTTAGCATCTCTGATTTAGGCATGCCTTAATTACAATTTTAAAGTTTTTGTTATACAGCTTTGTCTAGAAAATCTGAATACTATTTAGAAATTTATAATGCTGCTGCACATGTGCACACACACCCACAAACACACACAACTTTCCATAATTTGTTTGTAATTTCATTTCCAGTAGTGAAACAAAGCAGGAAAAGTGCAAAAAACATTTTTTGTTGTTGCATGTCTGCATTTTACCTAAAGATTATCTAGTAACTGTTACTTTCAGTTCAGTTCAGTCGCTCAGTCGTGTCCGACTCTTTGCGACCCCATGAATCGCAGCACACCAGGCCTCCCTGTCCATCACCAACTCCTGGAGTTCACTCAGACTCACGTCCATCGAGTCCGTGATGCCACCCAGCCATCTCATCCTCTGTCGTCCCCTTCTCCTCCTGCCCCCAATCCCTCCCAGCATCAGAGTCTTTTCCAGTGAGTCAACTCTTCTCATGAGGTGGCCAAAGTACTGGAAATGGAGCTTTAACATTATTCCTTCCAAAGAAATCCCAGGACTGATCTCCTTCAGAATGGACTGGTTGGATCTCTTTGCAGTCCAAGGGACTCTCAAGAGTCTTCTCCAACACCACAGTTCAAAAGCATCAATTCTTCGGCGCTCAGCCTCCTTCACACAGTGCTAAATTACTGTGAACAAACTGGAATTACTGAAGATGCTTGTGAGAAAACAGGATGACTACACTCGGATTCAAAAAGACAAAAATCAGTTCCTAATTCTTTGTATACTAAGGGCCATCTGGGGTGTAATGTAAGAGGTACCTACCTCCAGGATTGTAAAGTAATTTCAAAGAAAAAGAGGGGAATAAGAAAATGGGTCTATTGTGTGTCTTAGTATAAAGGGCTTCTCTATCCTTTTTAGAAAAGGTGCACATTTTTTAAAATGTTTTCCTGTTATGTAGAGCAAGGGAACATCCTGAAGGAGTTTGCAGTCCGTGAGAAAGTGAGAAGAGGCCTGATGGGTGCCTTTAACAGTGTTTCACCTGCTCTTAAACAGCAGACCGGGAAAAAGGAGCAAGTGCCCCAAAGCTCTGACCCCAGAGAGGGAGGCCAAGCCCGGACGAAAGGAGGCCAAGCAGGAGCCTGTGGGACTCGGTTCCCTCGCACAGGAAGTCGCACCTGCCTGCTGGGTCAGGGTGTATGGCTGCTGCAGCAAATCGCTACTTAGCAGCTTAAAAGAGCGCACAGCCATTATCTCCCTGGCCTGCACTTCAGACGCCTAAACACGCCCAAAATACAGGTGCCAGCAGAGCTGCCTGTTTGGTCTTCCTCTGGTGGCCCAGACGGTAAAGAATCTGCCCACAGCCCAGGATAGTCCAGGATGGCAGCCTTATTTTAAGGCCAGTGGATGAACCACCTTAACTGCATCTGCTTCCTCAACTCCTCCTTTGCTATGTAACATGACATATTCTGAGGATGAGGATGTGGACATCTTTGGCTGGGAGATCAGCAGGGAATTAGTCCATCGATCACACTCACTTTCTCTTTCTTATTTAATAACGTTTGTTAGGAAATCTGATCTATTTTCTGTATGTTGATACTGCAAGTATTTTAGACAACTGACAAATGGTGACTAATAGAACTGCTGTTTAAGTGAGGAGTGAAGCAACTAGTAACTATAGATAGAGCCAACATACATTTTTAGGGTTAAACAAGTAATTCTAGAAATTATAAAGACAAATGCAATAGATAATATTTTTAGAACAAATTTTAAATATATGTGGATATAGAAAAAGTCCTGGACAACTACTCTGTTGGGTTAATACCATCACATCTAAAAACCAGATGATGTTTAAAAAATTTATTAAGCTAATATTACATATCACATCTCTTAATAACACATTAGTAACCAGTTACATTTAAAGTATAAGTATGCTATTTAATAAACTTCCAAAAACCTTATTTTGGGGAAGAAGGCAAACATTTTTAAAATGTCAACGAGGAAGCAAAATTTATAACCAAGACACAGAGTTCACACAAAGCCATCCTGAAAAAGTGAGACAGGGATGAGTTCTTTTCCAGAAGACAACCAAGCTCCAGATTAGCTAGCAATTCTGTATGTTTTCACATTCTATTAGTTCCATAGAAAAGCTGCCCCTAGCATTTAATAATATATAAGCCTGATTTATAATAAGTAATAATTTTACTGAAAACAAGTTCTAAAATATAGATAGTTCTTAGAACCCGAAAATGTTCTATAGAAACTATAGTTTGTAGGTTGAATTCGAAACAAAGAAGCAAGAGGAAAAAGTCAAGCAGCACCACCTGTTGCGGAGGCCTGCCGTGCGTGAGGCCATGCCTGTATTTCAAACGCCGGCGCTGCAGGAGTAGGTGGCATTTAAATTCCACATTAAAAGCGTGCAAACTGAGGCTCAAAGGAGTTGTATGATTTATCTAAGTTCCAGTAACCTGCAGGGACAGAACTAGAATCTGAACACAGATTTGCTGGCTGCAAAGTCCATGCTCAACTCCAGGCTGCTTCCCTGAATCAGAAGAAAATATACTCTACGGATTTCTAATCTCTTTAGTTATAGATATCTCTTTAGTTATAATAAACTTCTAATGGGAGTACATGACTCTTTGCATAATATATAGTCAAATTAAGTATTCTCTTTCAAATGTACAGCTTAGATGTTAGTGGTTATAAGCTAAGTCTAGTAGTTTTAGGTAATATATTTTAAAACGGATATATGTCCTATGTTTAAATTTTCATTTCCAAGAATTGTCTCTTAATTGTGAATTTGTACAACTAAGAATCTCTTACCAACTGTAGTGCTGGAGAGGACTCTTGAGAGTCCCTTGGACAGCAAGGAGATCAAACCAGTCAATCTGAAAGGGTATCAGTCTTGAATATTCTTTGAAAGGACTGATGCTGAAGCTGAAGCTCCAACACTTTGGCCACCTAAGGAGAAGAGCCAACTCCTTGGGAAAAATCTTGATGCTGGGAGAAACTGAGGGCAGGAGGAGAAGGGGGCAATAGAGAATGAGATGGTTGGATGGCATGACCGTCTCAGTGGACATGAGTTTGAGCAAACTCTAGGAGACAGTGAAAGGCAGGGAAGCCTGGCATGCTGCAGTCCGCGGGGTCACAGAGTCAGACGTGACTTAGCGGCTGAGCAACAATAACACAGAATGTCTGCTCTCATCAGGACAGTTAAAACTTAACAAAGTGCTTGTTCTGTTGGTTTGATATATGAAGTCGTTTGTGCTAGAGAAATAAAACGCAAAGTTTCTCATCTTGAGTGTAGTGCTTCTCGAAGGATGCCCTAAGATTGATGGGAGGCTTGCTTCCTGGCATGTCTTTCTCCACAAGGCATTTGGAGTGTTATTGATTTAGTAATGTAGGTTGTTTTAAACTGAACACATCAATACTTGAGGTCCAGTTAAGTCTAATACCCTCTGAGGATAGGACAGTTTTTATAACTGATATTATATGATCACCATATTAATTTTTTATTCACAGTATTATCTGCTCCAACAGTTCATCACCATCAAAAGTGTCTTCTTTTAAAAGTACAACTATTCAGTGACAGATCAGTTTTTAACTTGAAAACCATCATCAGGACATTCTTTCAGAATAACAGTGGCATCTTCTCCAATTGGAAAAGTATTAGACAAGACAGGTGTCTCAGCTGTAATTATTGATGGGTGAAAAAAATCTACTAAACAACAAAAGAGCCCTTTTTAATAAATTCTTAATTGAAAAGACTATAATTTCATATCAAATCTTCTGGATTAAGAATGAATTTTAAGAACAAGAAATATTCATCAAAAAGAGCTTCCCTTGAGTTTGTATATTCTGGGTTTGGGGGAAAATAGGGATCAGCCATCTGCAGCTGACCTGCCGTGTTTGTGCCGTTGATGTCAGCCAGCACGCCTTCCGTTGCGACTGAAGGCACGGAGCCAGCATTTCTTCATTAGTGCTGGCCGGCTTGCTTCGGGTTTTTTTTCCTACTGGAAAAGAATTAACTGGTGATAATGTGGTTTCTGTCTTGTTTAGGTGTTGTATAGTGGCTCGCTACAACCTTCTTTGGGCTTGCCATCCATATTATTGGAGCATGGTGTTTACTGAACCATGGCGTTTACTGAACCGAGGAGCCTAGACTCAAGGAAATGAGGTCACACAGATTTTGTAATCCATTTGTATGCATGGATATAAAATATACATTTCTTTGCATACAAGGAGAAAAAAAAATCTTTTTAATAGAATTAAAAAGAAAAATGAGATATTTTCCATCCCAAAATACTTATGCCCTGTGTGTCATTACCCAAAAATGACTGACGGCTGCCCAGAGGGCTTAGTTCCAAGAAAGACGAGTAAATGGCCAAATGCAAAGAGCTCATTAGGAGCTAGAAAGCAATGACTTTCTATGTAACCTACAGCTAACCTTGTGACAAATAAGATTATTGGCCTTACGTTTTCCAAATGGTCTCCCTTCTTTCATTACAGGATAGGAATACACACTGCTGCAAGCCAGCATGTCTAATAGAGGATTCCAGCAGAGAAATGCCACCTGTAAACAGCTGGGTTATTCAGAAAGGCACTGACTTCAAGAACAATATTTCAGTTGCAGTCATTCCCTCCTGATGCTTGAAGGTCGTGTACTTAAAAATCCCTGTGGAAATAAAATTGCAAGTTGAGAAACTATCTCTGTAGAAAACAGGAGTTGGAGGTCAGAGTTAGGAACAAACCTGTGAGAGTCCTTGTGCTTCTCACTCACTAGATATTTGTGCATGTGTAAACGTGTGTGTGTGTATAAACAGTGCACGCTAGAAGGCAATGGCACCCCACTCCAGTACTCTTGCCTGGAAAATTCCATGGACGGAGGAGCCTGGTGGGCTGCAGTCCATGGGGTCCCTAAGAGTCGGACACGACTGAGAGACCTCACCTTCACTTTTCACCTTCATGCATTGGAGAAGGAAATGGCAGCCCACTCCAGTGTTCTTGCCTGAGCATCCCGGGGACGGGGGAGCCGTCTCTGGGGCCGCACAGTGTGGGACACGACTGAAGCGACTCAGCAGCAGCAGCAGTAGATATAGTTAACAAAGAAGTTTCATTTGTTTTAAAATTTGAAGCAATGAGCTTTATACTATTAATTTTCACTTGTCCTTCCTAGTTCTCTTTTTCCATAATTTCAAAGTCCTATATTTTGTTTTACTTAGCTATACACAATATCCATGCTAAAACATTGTGTCCTCTGATCCATTAAAATGTTCAACTCATTTCTAATTTGATAATCCCTTATTAGTAAAAAGGAAAATATTTTTATAATAGAATGTATTTCAATGTGTAAATGTTCAAAGAAGACTTCACTAGAAGACTAAAAATGTCTCCTAAAATTTCCCCAATGGAATGGGTACCCCCAACAGGTCTCCCTGATTTAGATCTGAGACCTGCTGCTCATTGTCATATGCCTAAAATTGATTTTTGCATTGGGGTAGTGGTTGGGGTAGAAAAATTGAGTTATATTCTCTGACATTAAAAATTGTATGAAACCCAAATAAATGTCAGTGTCCATAAATAAACACAGCTACACTCCCCTGGAGTAGGAAGTGGCAACCCACTCCAATATTCTTGCCTGAGAATCCCATGGACAGAGGAGCCTGGCGGGCTACAGTCCATGGGGTCACAAAGAGTTGGACATCACTGACCTACTAACACAGAAATGTTAGGTTAGTGGAGAGTGACTGAGCCCCTAGTGTGGAATAAACACTGTATAATTTACGAACAAATATTTATGTGCGTGCATGCGTCTAAGGTGCATCCGACTATTTGTGACCCCATGGACTGTAGCCTGTGGACTGTGACCCTGTGGGCCCTATGGCCTCCTCTGTCCCTGGGATCCTTCAGGCAAAACTATCAGAGTGGGCGGCCATGCCCTCCTCCAGGGGATCTTCCCGACTCAAAGGTCAAACCCATGTCTCTTATATCTCCTGCACTGGCAGACAGGTTCTTTACCACTAATGCCACCTGGGAGGCCCACAAATATTTATATATATAAATTGGTCATAAACTAACGAATACTTCCTCTAACTCTATAGTCCCTTTTTTCAAGGGGAAGCAGTCTGGCCTCAAATCACACCCAGAGGAAGTAAAAAGGAGTTACCTATTGACTTAAGAAAAGTATCTGCTGAAAACATGAGTCATTTGATAATAAGGAGTCATATAATCCTTATAAACATATTTTATTTATTGACCTGATTACCATATGTCATCCATTTTAGAATGAGAAGAAGCTTCAGAATAGCACATGGGTGTGTGCCCTCCATCCCTAAAATAGAGCAGGGCCACCACGCTTGTAGGCCAGTCACGAGGTGTGAAATCGGCTCACCTCCGAGTCTATTCCAGCAGATCCTGTCCACACGCCAAATGAACGCATCGATCTATACATAGCGGTCTGTTCCTTATCCTGATTTTACTATCAAATGTAAAAGATATTGATATGAGACAGCACTACTCAACTCTCTAGAGGCAGCATTTTTAGAAACCAACCAGTCCCCCTCTAAAGAAAAAGAATCAAGGTTATATAGCCATGATGAATTTCCACATATACACTTTCGTGAGTTTTAGTTTACATTTGAATATAAAATATTATCATCTATCTATTATTTTTTCCCTCAGAAAGTCCCTTTCTTCAAACTGCCAGTAGTATTTTTGGTATTATCTAAGAGATAGTTTTCTAGTATTAAATATGAAACACAAATAGATAGCTTCTTAGGTGTTGATTCTCTTGAAAACGGAAGATTTCTAATCTGATCTTTCCCTTAAGAAGAGTTGTCTCTTATTGGGTGTGTTATTAGCGGTTCTAAATTGGGGGCAGGAGAGGAAGGGGACGACGGAGGATGAGATGGCTGGATGGCATCATGGACTCGATGGACTTGAGTCTGAGTGAACTCCAGGAGATGGTGATGAACAGGGAGGCCTGGCGTGCTGTGATTCATGGGGTCGCAAAGAGTTGGACACAACTGAGCGACTGAACTGAATTAATCCTTTATTATTAAAATACATACTGTGTGTGTGTGTTTGAGAGAAGGGGGGAGAAAGGCAGATACAGAAACAAAATGAGAGACAGAGACGAAGAAGAAAAAGAAGACAAAATAATGCAAAAGCTTTGAACTTTACTGGTAAGAACAGTTACTCTGCTGACAGTTTCTCTATGGAAAAAAAAAAAATACAAATCTCACATATCTCTTTGGAGGTTTACCTTTAATTTATTCACATGTTTCTTTAAATTACATGTGAGTTATTTCAGGATGTAACATCCCTCAGTCAGAAAGATAATGGTTAGGAATAGGTGTCTGGATCTGCTTATTTATAGAGAAGCAGCATCAAAGGGGACAATGGCATAAACTAAGAGATTCTGCTGCTGCTGCTACTGCTAAGTCACTTCAGTCGTGTCCGACTCTGTGCAACCCCATAGACAGCAGCCCACCAGGCTACCCGTCCCTGGATTCTCCAGGTAAGAACACTAGAGTGGGTTGCCATTTCCTTCTCCAATGCATGAAAGTAAAAAGTGAAAGTGAATTTGCTCAGTCATGTCCGACTCTTCGGCGCGACCCTATGAACTGCAGCCTACCAGGCTCCTCCATCCATGGAATTTTCCAGGCAAGAGTACTGGAGTGGGGTGCCATTGTCTGTGGGGTGCCACTGCCTTCTCTGAGAGAGTCTGCTAGGGTACCATTAAAAGGACTGTTAGTTGTATTAGCTGCTCTGGATAAAGACTAAGCTGATACAGCAACAATAAAAACACAGAAGTTTATTTCTCTTCTATAACAATTATAAAGTGAAGCAGGTCTGCTCTGTGCGGTCATTCAGAGATATGCTTGTTCTTTGCAGCTTGGAACCCTGAGAATATATACGAGGTTGAGTTCACCCCCTCATCATCTTACCAGTCTACAGTTCTCATCAGTCAAGTAGGAAAAGGAAATCTGCAACCAGCAGTTTAACTCTAGGCAGTTACTTGTAGAAGTCACACTTGGTCCTTGATTTATGTTTCACTGCAGAGAACTGAGTCTCAGGACCACATCTAGCTGCAAAGGAGTCTGGGAAACGTGGTACAGGACAGTCACGTACCCGGATGAACCCTAGTACAAGGCAACAGGGGGAACGGTGCTGGGAGAAACCGGCAGGTGCTTATTGAGCACCTCCTTATGGGTTCCCTGGTAATGCCGTTTGTCTGCGCTTTTGTTTAACTGAAGTGTAGCTGACTTCCATCATTATGTCAGTTTCAGGCGTACAGCATAGTGATTTGATCTGTTTATAGACGATACTCCTGGAGGAGGGCATGGCAGCCCACTCCAGGACTCTCGCCTGGAGAATTCCAAGGGCGGAGGAGCCTGGCCGATCGCGGTCCGTGAGCTCTCAAAGAGCTGGACGCGGCTGCGCGGCCAGCACTGCCGCGCTGCTGCGACCTATCGTGCTGCACCGAAGGTCGCTGCGAGCTCTCGGCTGCGCTCCCCGAGCTGGGCCGCGCATCCCTGTATCTTACTTTATGCCTGGGAGTTTGTGCTCTGAATCCCCTTCCCCCATCGTGCCCTCCCCCCAGCCTTCCTTGAGGGAAGAAATTGCTCTTTGGCTCTCTGTTCCTCTTCCCCCCAGAGACCTGCACATATTAGACCACTAACTATCCTTGGATTAGATTGAGTCTAAATCCCAACAAGAAACCGGTTATTTAGTTCACATTTTTTGAGAGGTGACGTGTCCCTTTAAGGAAAGGTCTGCCCGGGAAGGAGAAATGTGTACCTTTGTCCAACAGGACACGTCTGTGGGGAGTCTAGCCATCCACCCCACTGATGCCCCACCTTCACTGTAGGCCGTCAGGTCAGCAGAGCTCTGTTCACTCCAGGAATGACTAAAATGCTAGGTGGAAGATCGCTCACTACAGGTTCCTTCTACCAGGATCAGATTAAACACTGTCGTAAGCATTCAAAATGGAAACTTAATGCAGGAGAATTATGGCATACCTTCACTGCCAAAGTTATGTTGACTTTGGTTAGCTGACGTATTAGTCAGGGTTCTCCAGAGAAACAAAACAAATAAGTGTGTGTGTGTGTGTGTGTGTGTGTGTGTGTGTGTGTGTACATACATATACAGGCAGGCGAACACCAATGTCCCAGCTCGAAGACCAATGTCGAAGCTCAAAGGCAGAACGAAAACTCCCTCTCACTCAGCCTTCTGCTCTATTCAGGCCTTCAAAAGAGTGGCTGCCGCCGCACACTTGGGAGGGCAATCTACTTTATTCAGTCCCCTGATTCAAATGTTAGTTCATCCAGACACATCCCCGTAGGCCCACCTAGAATAATGTCTAGCCAGTATGCGGGCACCTTTTTAAGTCAGCACATAAAATTAACCAGCACTGCCGATGGCTGTCTTTACTCTCTTCAGTAAAAGCTCTGAATTAGATCAAATATGACAAAACTACCAGGGAGACAATGAGGAAAACAGTTGTGCTTTTCTTTCTTTTTTTTTAATTTCTAAAGGACTGGCATTTGGCACATCAGCTTAGGTGTGACTTGGAATATATTTTAAGGAAACGACCACACTCCAAGCACAATTAGTGTGAGACACTCAGGGCTGCTTACCAGGAATAGCATATATACCTCAAATAGCCAGTCTGAGAGAACATGTAGCAATTACAATCTTGTGATAAATTTGGATAGCGGCCTTTTTCTCTCCCTTTCAGTAGTTTTCTCATAATATAAAAGGCTTTCTGAAACACCTAGATAAATATGATGTAAAATAAAAATTCAAGAGTAACATCTACAGTTAGGTTTTTCTCCCTTATGAAAATCTAATTTGAGAGCTTTTAGGCTGTCTGTATCTCTTGAAATGATGTATAAAAATGATAATGACACAGACTAACACAGACAATCATTTTGGATAATTATGGCACAACAGTGGATTTCTTTCATTCCAATTGGCTATTTTAATTGATCAGATAAGCCTAATAACCAAGCAATTTCTACTTAATTTGTATTAGGCACATATAATTTCAGCAGCCTAGAAGCATCATTATGCTCCTTTAAAAAAAATTGTTAAGGCTCTTAGGGAAACTGTAATATCGAAATTTTAATGACTTTATTGAGGGCACCAAATCTTAAAGTATTAATAGAAAAATCCCTTCATAGTATTGTATTGGTTTCCTTGGTCTGAAGACATAGAACAAACAAACTTAGCAACCTTTTTCTTTCTATTCTTTAGGCTCATAGTATAGCTTAATAAGAGTAAGGAAAAACTACATATGTATCCTTATGGCTGAATCATGTTGAGGTTTGACAGAAAACAGCAAAATTCTGTAAAGCAATTATCCTTCAGTAAAAAAATTAATTAAAAAAAACTACCAAATATCTTTTAGGACCAAAGAGACAGAATGTCTATTATTGGCTAATAGTTTTTGGTACTGTAAGATAGTTCCCAGTATGAATTGCAAAGATATCAAAGTTTTGGTGTTCATTAAGTAGCTAAGAAAACATGCGAGGGGAAACCTAGCCTGCAAGACTGTGGCCTTGAGATTTATAATCGTCTCCATTCCGTCACCCAGTCTTTGGACATAAAATGGTTTTTTGGGGGATGTTCTAATGTGAGTGATCAAGTGTTTTGCTTAAAAGAGATGACTGCCAATAGGAAGAAGGTTGCCACGATGGAGAAAGAGGGTAGGTTCACTTTTGCTGGTTTCATTTAAATTTCAGCTTCATGTTAACGTCAGGAACCAGTTGCAGCAGACTCCAGGCTTTGTGTCTGCTCCATCCGCTGCTGGACCAAGGCAATGAACAAAGAACTCCCGAGGACTGTTGGCTCACAGTTGTTACAAGCAAAGCATCCTTTTCAGGATCAGTTATGCGGGAAGACAAGTGGATGTTTATTTTAGATCATTCGTTCTGACAAGACTGTCGATTTGAAGTTGCTGCAACTCTTGGTAGGGGAAGCATTGAAAGTGGCTGCGGGCAGGAACATCCCCTGAAGGGGGCTTCTGGAGAGGAGGGTCAATATCCTGATGAAAAGTCTTCTTAGATTTATCCACAGTTAGCTTTGAGTTTGCAAAATCTAAAGTGAAATCAAAGTGTATTTCCAGGACCTGATGCAATAAAGAAGTAACCATGGCAATTGGCTGAGCTGCTTGGAGACTCAAGAAGGAAGTGTGATCTCAGACTTTATGTACATTAGTAATACCACAGAAAATTAAGTGGGAAAAGCCTCGGAAAACTTGAAGTATGTGAAGAAGAGATGACAAGATATTTTTAGCTGCTTTTTTTATTTTTTATTTTTTGGTTCACACAAGAAGAAACTAAAGTTAATTCATTTTTCACTGTTTGGATTTCTGTAATTTCTGTTGTAAGAATTAACAAGAAAAAAGTCAGCACCAAAGTATTTCTTGGTCAGGTAGGGGCACATACTGCTGAAGTAAGATAAATGGATTCTGATTGTGAAAAACAATTATTCTGCAGAAAGGATACAGCCATCCCTCCCCTTAGTGTGATGAACAATGTGTTTACTATAAAATGCTAATTAGCCCTTCAAGTTATTAATGTAATTATTGTTCATCTAAGGACATAAATCTGGCAGCCCCTGAGGACAGGGGCATTGCTCATTTTGAAGAAGCTGGCTTAAAGCAGTTTTTGCTTACCTATTTGCTTATTTCAAACTAAATCGCTCTTCAAAATGAGATGAAAATAAAATATCATCAAATTGCCAGCCATTCGAAGAGAACAAAGCTGGTTGGAGCTGAAATTAGAGGTTATGAGACACACTGACACTTGTGTTCACAAGTAAGGCATTATTTTTTAAGTCTAATAAAAACAGATCATGGATTTAAAAGTATGTGCCATGAATGCCTCATTTAATCGCTGATGGGGCACCTTACTTTGAGTGCGGTCTGGAAGAATCATTTGGGCAGGGAAGAAAATGAAAAACAGTACTGCTCTATCCACTAAATATAAAAGGTTTTGAAGAGAGTCTGTTTATTTACTTTTCCTACAGAACTTCAAAGCTACATGTCTCCAGGGCAGTCTTGTCAGCTTGTCCTCATTGCCTTCTTCAAATAGAGAGGTGTCACTCTAGTTGCCTGGAGTAAATAAAATTTGCTTGCCACAAAGCTAGTAAAGCAT
Source organism: Litocranius walleri (assembly GCA_006410535.1). NCBI lineage: Eukaryota > Metazoa > Chordata > Mammalia > Artiodactyla > Bovidae > Litocranius > Litocranius walleri. Next base: position 1,641,323 of record SJYG01000387.1, on the reverse strand, counting down.
ATCAGAAATTCACCAATCGTGTTTAATGCTATTTAGCTGAAAATGAGGTTTGGCCTCCTCATTAGGATGGAAAGGAGTGGGCAGCCTCATTCCCAAATTCCCAACCCTTTTATTATAAAAACTCTCCATATTGCATGTAACATCCAGTCTAAAATGGCTTAAGCAAAACAGAACATCCAGTCTAAGATGACTAAAGCAAAGATAGATAATGAGTCTTCTTTTATAACTGGACAGGCTGAGATTCACTGGCTTCGGGGACGGTTTGATCCCGCATTTGACTGTGTCGCGTCTCCGCCGTCTCTCACTGTTCTCACAGTGGTGCTTGTTCTCTGTGCTGTCTTTGTCCTCAGGGCACTCCACTCAGCAGCAATACTGGCTGGGGCAGTTTCAGAAATCAGAGCCACATGTTCAGTTCAGTTCAGTTCAGTCGTTCAGTTCAGCCACCCCATGGACCGCAGCACGCCAGGCCTCACTGTCCGTCACCAACTCCCGGAGTTCACGCAAACTCATGTCCATAGAGTCGGTGATGCCATCCAGCCATATCATCCCCTCCTCCTGCCCCCAATCCCTCCCAGCATCAGAGTCTTTTCCAATGAGTCAACTCTTCGCATGAGGTGGCCAAAGTATTGGAATTTCAGCTTTAGCATCATTCGTTCCAAAGAACACCGAGGGCTGATCTCCTTCAGAATGGACTGGTTGGATCTCCTTGCAGTCCAAGTCACTCTCAAGAGTCTTCTGCAACACCACAGTTCAAAAGCATCAATTCTTTGACACTCAGCTTTCTTCACAGTCCAACTTTCATATCCTTACATGACCACTGGAAAAACCATAGCCTCTGTTGGCAAAGTTATGTCTCTGATTTTGAACATGCTATCTAGGTTGGTCATAACTTTCCTTCCAAGGAGTAAGCATCTTTTAATTTCATGTGTGCAGTCATCATCTGCAGTGATTTTGGAGCCCATAAAAATAAAGTCTGTCACTGTTTCCACTGTTTCCCACCAGATGCCATGATCTTAGTTTTCTGAATGTTGAGCTTTAAGCCAACTTTTTCACTCTCCTCTTTCACTTTCATCAAGAGGCTTTTTAGTTCCTCTTCGCTTTCTGCCATAAGGGTGGTGTCATCTGCATATCTGAAGTTATTGATATTTCTCCCAGCAATCTTGATTCCACTTTGTGCTTCTTCCAGCCCAGCGTTTCTCATGATGTACTCTGCACAGAAGTTAAATAAGCAGGGTGACAATATACAGCCTTGACATTCTCCTTTT
>SJYG01000387.1:1583188-1638972 GCA_006410535.1 Litocranius walleri | reverse complement strand
TTGCCTTTCTTGGGGATTGGAATGAAAACTGACCTTTTCCAGTCCTGTGGCCACTGCTGAGTTTTCCAAATTTGCTGGCATATTGAGTGCAGCACTTTCACAGCATCATCTTTCAGGATTTGAAATAGCTCAACTGGAATTCCATCACCTCCTCTAGCTTTGTTCGTAGTGATGCTTCCTAAGGCCCACTTGACTTCACATTCCAGGATGTCTGGCTCTAGATTAGTGATCACACTATCATGATTATCTGGGGCATGAAGATCTTTTTTGTATATTTCTTCTGTGTATTCTTGCCACCTCTTCTTAATATCTTCTGCTTCTGTTAGGTCCATACCATTTCTGTCCTTTATCGAGCCCATTTTTGCATGAAATATTCCCTTAGTATCTCTAATTTTCTTGAAGAGATCTCTAGTCATTCCCATTCTGTTGTTTTCCTCTATTTCTTTGTATTGTTGAGGAAGGCTTTCTTATCTCTTCTTGCTATTTTTTCGAACTCTGCATTCAGATGCTTATATCTTTCCTTTTCTCCTTTGCTTTTTGCTTCGCTTCTTTTCATAGCTATTTGTAAGGACTCCCCATCAGCCATTTTGCTTTTTTGCATTTCTTTTCCATGGGGATGGTCTTGATCCCTGTCTCCTGTACAATGTCACGAACCTCCATCCATGGTTCATCAGGCACTCTATCAGATCTAGTCCCTTAAATCTATTTCTCACTTCCACTGTGTAATCGTAAGGGATTTAACCACATGTTACGTGTTCCAAAGAAAAAGAATGCTTCTAGGTCCCCTGGAAGAGCAAGGAGGTGGCGTGTAAGGAGGAATCCCCTGCAATGGTCGACTTTTCTTGTTCAGCCGCATGCCCAGTGCAATAGACGACGCGGCCTACCCAGTGGCTATTACCACCTTCCCCCTTGGCAACAGAACCTTGACTTTGTTTAAGAATGGAACAGCAGTGTGCTTGGGAAAGTAGGTTACTTCTTCAGTCCTAAGAGACGCACCATAACTGGATGAAGTCAATCGCTGATCTAAGAAGTAATACTGTTATTTTTTCCAGGGACTAGCTTAGGGCATGAATAGTTCTGATCAACAGAACTTTTAGAGAAGTCTACTGGAAGCCTCTGGAAAAGATCTTCCTCTCTAATAATAGAGACGTATTAAGGGGGACATCTCTAATCTCTCTACCCTTCTTTGTATGTTATTATGGCAAGAAGTAATAGCTGGAGCTGTGGCAGTCATCTTGCAACTGTGAAGATTCTTACTAGAGGCTTACTAACTTTGTTAAGTCATGGAAAAAAGCTTGGAGTCACCTTCTTCTAGAAATCTTTCTGTGGTGAGGGAAGATAACCTTCTTTTTCTTATGATTTTAATTAGATACTCTGTTACTTGCTATCCACAGCATCCTAACTGATAAAATCAACCCTGAGAAGTCAGGAGATGGATGTGATGATGAGCTTAAGTCCTCAAGGTTTACCAACCAAGCCCTACTTCCTGACTCTGTGAAGATGAGGAATATAGTTCCCACTTTAGGAGCTGGTGGGGGTTTGAAATGAAGTAACAGAGGTTAATACTTAATGCAGAGTGACAGTAGATACTCAGCAAACAACTGTAATTGTTGTTCTTACTACTAAGCACTTAGGAAATATTGGATTTTCTTCCTTATCCAGAACCAAGGCTATTATAGACATTTTTTTTTAATCCACAGATACATGTACATAAACAAGTATTCTAGATTCCTACTCAGTGACAATGAACAACTCTAATAAGCAATTTTCATTCCAATTTCCCAAGCCCAAATCTGATGAACAGAAAGGCAGACAGAGTGAAAATGGAGAGAACTGGTAGATGACAGCAGGGGAGTTTGAGAAAATGTCTTAACATACAGACTCAAGAACGTCAAGTGTGCACCAGCAGGGCAAAGGGGCTTCGCAAGCCTGGAGGGAACCACCACGAGAGGCATAGAGCTAAAACATTATGCTCTCTGGCAGTTGAGAACACAGACTCTGGACTCTGCTGCTTTGGTCTGAACCCCAGCTTTAACGTGAGCTAGCTTATGAACTCCGGTTTATCAGCCTCTCTGTAAAATGGAGATAATCCTTGTACCTATGCCAGAGGATTGCATGTAAGTAAATGCAGAAGTAACTCACTTACTGCTCCAGGGCACTTACAACAGTGCCAGACCCATAACAAGTGACCACAGGAACGCTCGCTGTTATCATTATAATGTGGTACCATCAGCAGTGCTTATCTGAAAGACTGAACCATCACATAGTACTCCTGTACCCTCCGTTTTTAAAAACAAGAGGCAATACCCTTGAGAATTCATGCAATCAAAAATGCTACATTCTTAAATAGACACAGTGGGAAATGCAGGCATCTGAAATACTCATGTTATCTGCAATTCCACTAAGAGTAACAGAACAATGAGACGCTACATTTGGATTTAGAGTTTTGAAGCGAATGTCATCTTCAGTATATTAGAAGAAGCCTTTGCTCCCCCTGTGCCTTCAGAATTTAAAACAGAGACAGGGAGAGAGACAGGGTCTTCGGAAGGGAGTTCTGGGCATGGCCGTGGAACGGCTCAGCCTCAGTGGCAGTTCTGGTTTGGGGCAGACCGGGACTCAGTCAGATGTCTCTCAGGGGAAAGACCCAGCCTGTAGCCTGCGGAACCACCAGATCACCTTCCCTACCTTGCACAGAAATCCATCACAGATGTATTTCTTCTCTTTTCTGAAAGGAAACCACGAAACAAATCTACTCATTCCTATTCCTTTCATTGAAACAGGCGGACAGCAATTCTTGAATTTTTATAAAGAATGAGTTAAAAACTGCTTACTAAAATTTTGTCAGTATATTGTCTCAGGCTAGTAAGTATCTCTGCTTTAGAGACTGTTTTAAATAGTAAATCACTCAGAAAATCCTGTGCTCAATTTTCAGTCTAAAAGAAGAGATGAAAACCATTTATCATCATCATTCATAACTTTTTCATTGTTCCTCGTCAGGAGGAAGAAAATAAGAGCTGTACTGATTAATGGTCCCAATTCAGTCTAATTGTGACGATAAGTTCACACAGTCTTCAGCATCTCAGTCTTTGTGATCCATCTTCTGAAGGTGGAAAGGATGCCAGCCGGTGCCAAGGAGACTTCCGTGCCCTCTCCCAGGGCAGCCCCTTCTCTCACTCAATCACTCCCCACGACTCTTAGAGCATCTAAACAAAAGGACTGCTGAGACTTTGGAGTGAAGAAGATCGCCTTGCATGAACCTTCAACTGCAGTTGTGAGCGCTGAAGAAATATCTGGCAGATAAATCATTGAGATACTTGCTTTCTTGCAGGATTCTCTTAGCATTTAAGGCTTCACTCCAAACAATAACCCACTGTTTATTGGTAGCTTCCAGCTGAAGGATGATTAAAAACTCCATGTCAATATTTGCTCTCGAAAAAATAATGAGAATCAAATCAAATTTTAGAACATATAAAAACAATGTCCTACTGCAATCAAGTACTTTATCTCATCAATATAAGAATCTATTAGTAGGTGAGATAAATCCAATATGGTTTGCTCAATAGATACTAAAAAGAAATTTCATAAAATTTCTACCTTTTCCTAAAAATGGTAAATATGGATTGAACACATCTTATGTCCCAGGCCCTCTCCTAGAATCATAATTTATTCTAACCATCTCATCAACCCCATCTAGAAGATGTCATCACAGAATTCAGTTTAAAAAATCAAGGCTTAGAGACACTGAAGAATTTGTTTAACACCTTATTTCCAAACCTGGGCTTTAATTTATTATAATACTTATACTCTTTGTTTAAAAAGATTATAAAGGAATTGTCTTAATCTGATAAACTCTATTTGCTCTAAATGAACAATCAATAACATATTAATGGCAAACAAGAATTCAGTGCTCAAGAACGTTGACTGCATATGAAAGACATTAATGATTTATATGGAAAACCTAAGTAGATAAATAGATATATATGTAGAAAAATTATCAGCCTTACTAGCACTTGAAAGAGTACAATTTTTGAAAGTGAGATACCCTTATATTTAAATTTATTTACAAATTTTAATGTTCAAAATAGCAAACATTTCAAATATAATTTCTTAAGGCTACACTGGAATAATTACTTGTAGAAGGGCAAATGTCTCAACTTCTCTAGACAGAAATTTACAATAAATACAGACTCTTAGACATTTCAAAACCTTTGTTCAAATAATTCAAAACATTGTTCGAAGCATTATATATTTACGCTAAGGAAATAATTGGAAATTTGAACAATTTATATAAAAAGCTGGGGCTTCCCAGGTGGTGCAGTGGTAAAGAATCCTCCTGCCAATGCAGGAGACTGGGTTTGATCCCTGGGTCAGGAAGATCCCCTGGAGAAGGAAATGGCAACCCGCTCCAGTGTTCTTGCGTCGGAAACTCCATGGACAGAGGGGCCTGGTGGGCTACAGTTCATGGGGTCACAAAGATTCGGACACGACTCAGCAACTAAACAGCAGCAGCATATAAAAAGCTACCCTTTGAAATGTTATATCTAACTTTGAAAAAATTGGAACCAGACTATTGAACAAGAGTAGTAATGATTATTTTAATTTTAGTTCATCCTTATGACAGAAATTAAGCTAGTTTCTAAAGTGTTTGAATATTCACACAGCTTAAAAATGATTTATATCAAAATATAAATGGCTAAATCTAAATTTAAAAATTTAGAAAAAAGAAAAGCCTTTTAGAAAAAAGGCTAGCATAGCCATATATGTATATATATATAAAATACAATTTTAATCACTTATGTATACATCAATAGAAAATGATTGAATGCAAATACATCAAAATATTGATACTAGTTATCAACATGTGATAGGTATATGATTGTTTTTGATTTACATTTTCATATGTTTCTGCATTGTCCAAAGTCCCAACTGGAAACTCATATAAGTATTACAGTCAAAAATATTATAAAGTCAAAGTCATCTCCAATAATGATATCCCAAAAGCAAAACCTTCAAGACTGTCTCAGTTTTTATCCGTAAGGAGCTCCCCTATTGGCGCCCTGGTTTGCTCCTTGCACTCCTGCCGCTTGGCTGCCGTGCATTCACTAGTGTAAACAAATGCCAGACCGCCAGTGTGGCCCCACAGCAAGCGCCCCTCTGCTGCTGTCCTGGTCTGAACTTCTTGACCGCAGCACAAACTGTCGGTCCTCCAAGGGAAGGAGAGAACAGAGGAGTGGGAAGCCGGGGCGTGCGCTCCAAGTGTAAGCTGCCCTTTCCTCTGCGCACCAGCGATCCTGTCGCTGCGTCCCGGGTCCCGCCCGGTCCCCCTCGGCCACTAACCGTGAGAACCCACAGGGGCAGGCGCCTCCTCCCGAGGAAGCGTGTCCATCCATTCAAGCCAAAGAAGCAGCAAGGCTCACTTGCCACAGAGGGTGGAATTCTGTAGACTCTGCCAAATTGCTTATGAGATTTCCAGAGCGAGTAACTTTATGCAATACTTTCTAGGCAAGCTTGTCCATATTTTGAGCAAATCTCCTCTTTGTTCTAAATTTCCCCAGAATAATATATGTATGTGTAGACACAGACATATGTGTGCCAGCTGCTGTACTGGACACTGTCAGACAAGACAGAAACTGACTTACAGTCTTGTCTCACCTTCCAGCATCTAAAATGCCTACCCAACTAAATTCAGCATTTATATGTCCAGGGGAGGGAGAACACTGGAATGAATTATTTCAGATTCTCAACACTGATAATACGTATTAGGGCAATGGATTGATGAAATGATTCTTTTTCATTAACTTTTGGTAACTTTTCCAAATTTTCTCTCATGAAGTATATATTACCTTCATTGATATAATAGAGGGAAAAACACTTTAAAGTGTTTAATATTCTCTGTCCTTGGGGAAATTAAAATCTGGCAAGGAGGACAAGGAGTTTTCAGACTAGGTATGTGACAATATAAAGAGTACCTTCCTCACTGTACAAACTTTGACGGAGCCTCAAAGAGAGAAAAGATTGATTCTGCCTAAGAAAGGAAAGGAGCCACGAGGTTGAGGGAACTTCACAGGGGAAGCAGCTTCTGAAACAGGGCTTGAAGGATGAATAATATTTGTATCTGATGGAGAAAAACATTCCAAGGGAGAAGGCCACATGGAAGACTCAGACCTGAAAGTCCGCAGCACGTGAGGGGAAGGGCAGGGAACTGGGGTCACAGCCCTTCTTTGACGTGGCCACCCCAGCTGTCCTCTGGCCCAACCCAGTGTTCCATCTGGATTAATTTTTAATTCTGCAGTATACTTTTGGGTTGATTTCTTATTTTAACATTTCACACCAAATACGTCTGTATGTGCCATCAGTACCAATTTTAATATTATTTCAAAAATGAAAATGATTTCAAAATTAAACAGATTTAAGTGTTCAGTCAACTCATTTGATTTGCATTTTAGATGCTTCTCTTGAGAAATTATAATGGTTTCCCACAGCTCATTATTTCTTATCAATTTGATTAAAGGCTCTGTAACGTAGGTGACTCAGGTATAGAATGACATTTAGAAAAGCATATTTAGGTGGTTTTATGACGTGTGTGAGGATGTGAACTGCACTATAAGCATGCAGTAATAGTCTCTGGCAGGAATCCGCTCAGATGCTTTAACCAGAGACTCCCATTAAATCAGCATGAAGCAGCTGAAGGAGATCATTTCACAGGGACGGAAGGGCCGTCCAAAGGACAGGAGACGGGAGCTCTGATCCCCATTCCTCTGTTCATTAGCCATGAGATTATGGCAAGTTTCAAAATCTGAACTCAGCTTTCTCATTTGTGAAAAGCATAGTAATAAATGGTATGTATGCCTCACTTTACAAGATTGTTAAAGTCACAACCAAATGCACACGTCAAAGTAGAGAACTGAGAGGACCCGATACCCAGGGAGCGCTGCTCAGCATTCCGCGACAGTCTCAGTGGGCAAAGGATCTGGAAAGGAATGAATGCGTGTGTATCTATAAAAATAAATCGATATTATGTTTTTAAAAATGTGCATGTTATCAGTTATGCACTTGTCAAAGACCTTACAGATAGTGTTATTTGGCTTCTAGGTTTTATTCCAAGAGCCCCATTCAGGGGCCCTACCAAGATGTAGGAAGGATGGAGACAGGATGAAGGAAATCGCTGCTGAGTGGATAGAGTGGATAGGGCCATCTCTCTCACACCTCATTTTCAGCTAATGAGTCCTTTGCATTTGGGGCTGCAGAAAAGCTTCCATCTGAAGAAAATGCCCAATGGTTTCAAAGGACTGAAAACCACTGACTCATCCAATTATTCACATAACAATGAAAAAGTAAAACACAGAGAAGCTAAGTAACCAGCCCCCCTCCCAGCTTTAAGTAACTTTAAATAAAGTGGCTGAGCAAGTGATAAAATCCAAGCCTTCCGTTTCTAAGCCAAGTGCTTTTCGGACATATCCCACGGAAGGGTTAAATACGCGTACTGATACCCAAGTACTAAGAATTGGTACAAGTGCATATAGCAGATATGACGTCACCTGTACACTCTGAAAATTCTGATCAGAAATACAGACCTGCAGCTCGTTCATTAATTTGTGTATTTATTCAGTAAATATCTAAGCGTCAGGTAAGTGCCAGACATTGTTCTTATACTTATTTCAATACTATATACAATTCAATTTCAAGAAGTTATGACACCCAAGCTTAACTCTGAAATACAGCTTTCCATTTTTTTATGGAATTGATGAATAGTGGGCAGAGTATTATAAATTTATTTACTGCCCAGGCAAAAGCACGTCTTTAATTACAGTAGTGAAATAAACACTGAATTACTTGCATCTGGGTATACCTCACTGAATTTCCTTTTATTAATTTGTTCCTTCCATCAAAAGCTAACACTCCACTTGTGAAATACGCTTCACCTACTCTCACCTTCGAGAGCTGGAACCTTCAGCCACCTCCTTACTCTTCTGTCTGTTTTTCTCTTTTTCTGCTGATCATTCTGCAGCCTGTAAATATGCTCTACTGTCTCCCATACCGAAAACAAGCGAAAGCCTTCTTTGCTCCCATGACCGACAGCCACTCAGTTTCCTTGGTTCCTTTCAAAGTAACTGTTTTTGGAAAGAGCTGTCTAAAGCCGCTGTGCTTTCCCCATCCTTAGCCCCCCAGCCTCTGCAGCAGGAGTCGAGCTCCATTGCCTCTTCCCTCTAGTGTGTGAAAAGAGGGGTCCTGTTTGTTCATCAGCCCCAGCACTTGGAGCAGCACGCACCATATGCCTAACTTAGTGAGTATTTATAAAAATAAGTCATTGAGAACCATATAGTGATTTAGTGAATTATATAGCTTGTGAATTTTCGTACATTTCTGAAGGATGGGTCACAAAATGTTAAATCTTACTTGATTCCAAATGAAATTCCTTCAACTAGTATTTGAAAAAAAATGCACAGTGACCCATAACACTAAAGTTATCTATAAATGCAGTTTAATCCCTACCAGAATTCCTACAGGGGTCGTTTCTGCATAGCTTAGCAAAATACTTCTAGAATCCATTTTAAAGAACAAATATTTTTAAATAGGATGATTCAGTGAAGAAGAAGAATGTAGGTAAAATTGCATTACATGAAACAACTGTGTTGTAAAATTACAGCAATGACACAGCATGAATCTGGTACAGGATGAGAGCTCAGAAATAGATTACAGAGTTCAGAACTGAACTCAAGTATATCTGAGAATTTTGTAAATATAAAAGATAGAACTTCAAACCAGGGAGAGGCACAGTGGTTATTCAATAAAAGGTCTGGGGACCACTGCCTATGCACTTGCAAAATAAATAAGTAACCCTTGCTTCCTCCTCACACTAAACTCTAAATAAATTCATAGTAGAAAATAAAGTATTGAAAAATAATTTTACATGCTTGGAGTGCAGAAGGCCTTAGAATATATCAACAAAACTAAAAAAGCATAAAGGAAAACACTGACACAAGACAAACTCAGTGATTGAAAAATGAAAGAATATATACGGGAAAAACAACAGCAACAAACAACTGGAAAACTCTGTCAATAAGATTACAAGGCAAGAAAAATCTGGCAAACATTTTTGCATCGTATATATGATAAAGGATTACAAAAGAGTGCTGTTAAATCAACTGGGAAAAGAACATTCCAATAGATAAATGGGCCAAGGAAGAGACAGTTCCCTGAAGAACAACTATAAATGGCCCAGTAAACATTCAGAAAGATAGCCAGTCTCATTAGCAATCAAAAGAGTAAAAGTTCGAATATTAAATGTCCTTTACTTGTTATCTTAGCCAGCTAAATTTAAAAGCATTGGCAATGCACTAGGTTGGCAAGAGGATGGAAATCAGAATTCTCGTGCATCTGTGAGAGAATAAGCAGATACAAAGTTCCTGAGAGTTAGTCTGGCATCAAATATAAAATAGACATTAAGGGAATAACCAGACAATTAATATATAAAGGGTATTCTTTGCAGAATCATTGTTAATTGAATGAAAGTCCATCCGTTGGAGGTTATTGAATATGTCAGTATCGATCCATATGAGAAGCTCCTGTGAAGACCTAATTACGTGGACTTACATTTCTGAAATGTAGAAAGATATCCATAATATGTCAAGTGGAAAAAAAAGATTACAGAGCTGTTCTGCTTCCTAAATACTTCCTGAATCAGTCCCGTTTTCCATCTCCATCACAGCTCTGGTGCAGGCTTCTCTTTCCTGCACCCACTCCGCTCCACCCTCAGTTTCCTCTTGGGCCTTCCCCCTGTGGTTCAGCTTTCTACAGAATTAAATGTACTCCTATCATACAATCTAGCAATTGCCTTCCTTGGCATTTACTCCCAGAAGCTGAAAATTTAGGTCCACACAAAAACCTACACAGAGATTTTTATAATAGCTCTATTCATAATAGGCAAAACTTGGAAACAACCACAATATCCTGCAGTAACAGAAGGCTTAAACAGTTGCTCCATCCAGACAATGGGATATTTTTCTGTGTTCAAAAGAAATGAGCTGTCAGATCATGACTAGACATGAAGGGAGCGTAAATGTAAAAATGCCTATAAAATGTAAATGCATATAATATATATATCAGCCAATATAAAGAGTACAGAGTGTACGATGCCAAACATGTGAACCCTGGAAAAGGCGAAACTATGGAGACACTGAAGAGATGAGTGCTTATCAAGAGCTGGGAGGAGAAAGGGATGAGCAGGCAGAGCACAGAGGACTCAGCGCAGTACAGCCACTCTGTGAAACTGTAACTGTGGAGACGTCATTGTACACATGCCTGTACAGCAAACAATGCAAAGAGTAAAGCGTAGCGTAAACCAGCGTGGACGTTGGCGGGTAGTGATGTGTGCACGTAGGCTCATTGATTATAACAAATGCACCACTCTGGTGGGGAATGCCGATAAGAAGGGAAGGTGTGCAGTGTGGGGACAGGGGTATATGGGAGATTTCTAGACTTTTTGCTGCAAACTTAAAACTGCCATAAAATACAGTCCCTTAAAAAAAAAATGTAGTGAAGCATTTTTTTCTACTATTTATTCTTCTCAAATCAGAGGATCAGTGATGCGATGTCTGCTTATGCTGTTCACCACTGCCGCAAACAAAATAGAAACTTCACCTCCTGGAGCAGGACCACTGCTTGGGTCAAGTTTCCAGGAATTCTGATGCCAAGAACCACACTCTTCTCCAACCCAGACCTCTAGATTCCTAAATGCCATCAATAACAAAGCCAGTTCTATTTTCCATCTGCATATAGTAAAACAAAAAATTCTACATTGACTGGCTGATTCCAGCTGTCTACTTCTCAATCCATTTTGCCATGGCCCTAAAATAGTTCCGCTTTCTTTCCAATTTCACTATAAACCAAAAAGAGAGAGACCAATTTCCTCTTCATCCTCTCTTTCCCTGGGCTTTCTACACAGCACACCACAAAGCCCGCCACACCCACCCCTAACCAGCTGTGGCACTCAGGGCAGACATTTTGCTCCCCGTGATTATCACGTTTCATTCCACAGATCCCAGCTCAACATTCTATCTGTTAAATCTGAAGTTGTGTTAGCCAATAATCAATGATTATTTGTCAACTCAGTGAGGAATCCAAGCCCATATGTAGAGCCCAGACCATTTCTCCAAATTAGGTTTTTCTGACCTCACTTGGGAAAACTGAATGACACTGAGGCAAAGACTATAATGGTTCAAGGTGGCTAACGATCTTATTTTTAAAGAATTCAAGAAATCTGCTGTGTATCTGGCATCAGATATATATTATATAAGTTGTGTGTAACTGTAGGCAGATTGGCACCTGTGGATAGTGGGTGGCTGAAAATTTATAGTCAATATTTAGTCAACAGCTCAGTCATTTTGTACTGGATATAAGTGTATGTGACTTCTTTTATATATTATTTTCCACTGTGCTTGCAAGCTCATGTAAACTTTTTCTTGACCAGCTATATAACTTTTAAAATAATACATTTCAAAGTCATTTGACATAGCAGAAAATAGGTCTGCGTGTGTGTTTATATACATAGTGAAGTTGAAAGAGCAGGTTTAAGCTGGTATATCTCCATCAGTTCATTCAGCATCTCTGGAAGTAAGATCCTTTCTTTGTTGGCTTAGTTGCGTCCAACTCTTTTGTGACCCTGTGAACGGTAGCCCTGCCAGGCTCCTCTGTCCACAGGATTTCCCAGGCAAGAACACTGGAGTGGGTTGTCATTTCCTTCTTCAGAAGATCTTCCCGACCCAGGGATCGAATCCATGCCTCCTGGAATGGCAGGCCACTTCTTTACCACTGAACCACCAGGGGAGTCCAGCTGTCTAATAAAAAATAAACAAGTTAGCTCCAAGAGCTCATTCCCCTTCTCAAATAATTGTTTAACTTGTGTAACAGTCTGCTGGCGTCTCGCTCACCACATGTATCAGATCCTACTTGTGTTTCAGGATTCTGACCTGTTTTCATACTCTACACATTCCCTCGTCCTCCTCCAACTCCAGGTTCTTGAAGCCAGGGACTTTGTCTCATTTATCTGTATATTCCCTCCTCCAACTTGTTACATTACCAAAAAAAAAATCTCTGATCACAGCTTCAAATCTGTTCTGCTTACTTGTGCCAATACTCTCATTATAAAAATGCTACCCCTGCTCATGGCCTCTGAGCCATAGATGCCCCTCTGGGTTCTCACCCACCTTCCCCTGTCTCCATCTGCCTCCAGCATCCTTCTTCTCCGTGCCTGGGCTCAACCAAGTCAACCAGGCTAGACCAACTTATAAAGTCATAGAAACTGGTACAGTGGGGTTAACACCTTTAAATGTTTTCCTCCCCTCTGTTCAGTATCCACATAACAGGAAGGTTATTCTTTTAAAACATGTTACTAGGCAGGACTCTGTCAACTGTCACATAACTGGGTGTAACCGGTCATCTCTGGCTGCTGGATCCCAGTCTGGCTCCTAGTCGTGGTCATATATCCCCAGGATTTATGTCTGTTTCAAGAGGCAAATGGGTGCCTTTCAAGACTTAACCTCCACTCTCAGGTTCTTTCCTGAAACCCCACACATTCTCTGAACACTGTTTTTGTCTTCATTGCCAGATGTGGGATCTACTTCTGGGGATACTCTGTGACAAAATGCCCTTTTCTTTTTAGAAAAGCAAATCAAAAAGATGTAAAGAACAATGTGTATTTTCCCAGTAATCCTAGAAGGCATGGTGCTCTGAGTCCATGCACCAGCTGTGCAGTGAAGTCTGCTTCCCCACTCTCCGCCCACACGTGGCATCTCCACTCCCGTGTGTGTGTTTGTGTGTATGTGGAAGGATGCATCACTGGAAAGTTAGGAGCAAGCATCGTTGAAGGGATATTCAATTCACTGTTAACTGTGATAGCCATTTCTTAGACTAAAGAAAAGTAAGCTCACTGTTGTTGCTGGTACTGCAAATTGCCCTTTCTTTTCCTGAAATGGTAACTATTAGTTCATTTAGAAAAATCACAGTCCAAATCAGAAGCTATGAAAATCATATGGAGAAGCAGGCGTGCGGGTCAGTGCAGCAGAAGGGGGCGCTCAGAAACCAGCTCACACGCCTACGGCCAGCCACTCCTCGACAAAGGAAGCAAGAGCACACGACGGGGAGGCAGTCTTTCAGCAAGTGGTGCTGGGAAAGCTGGACAGACACATGTCAGTCGGTGAAGTTAGAATACGCCTCCACGCCACACAGGGAAATCAACTCAAAATGGCTTCCAGTCTTAGATATAAGACATGACATCATAAAACTCCTAGGAAAGAACACAGGCAAAACATTCTCTGACATAAACTGTACCAATATTTTCTTAGGTCAGTCTTCCAAGGCAAGAGAAATATGGGCAAAAATAGACAAGTAGGACGTAATCAAACTTAAGCTTCTGCACAGCAAAGAAAACCAAACACAGAACCAAAAGTCAACATACTAACAGGAAGAAAATATTTGCAAATAATGCAACTGACAAGGGCCTAATTTCCAAAATATACAAACAGTTCATACAATTCAATAACAACAACAAAAAAACCCACTCAAAAAATGGGCAGAAATCCTAAACAGACATTTCTCCAAAGAAGATGTACAGATGGCCAGTAGGCACATGAAAAACGCTAATCATCGCTAATTATTAGAGAAATGCAAGTCAGAACTATAATGAGATGCCACCTCCCACCAGTCAGAACGGCCATTATTAAAAGCCGACAAATAACAAATGCTTGAGAGGATGTAGAGAAAAGGGCACCCTCCTCCACTGCTGACAGGAATGTAAATTGGTGCAGGCTCCATGGAAAACAGGATGGAGGTTCCTCAAACCCAGAATCAGAGCTGCCCTGTGGCCCTGAGCACAAACCCAGGAAAAGCTGCAGTGTGAGGCAGACATATGCAGCCCTGCGCCCACAGCAGCGCCACTTAAAACAGGCAGGGTGCGCAGACACACTAGGTGCAGCCCAATGCCCACAGCAGCGCCACTTACAACAGGCAGGGCACGCAGACACACTAGGTGCAGCCCCATGCCCACAGCAGTGCCATTTACAACAGGCAGGGCACGCAGACACACTAGGTGCAGCTCCGTGCCAACAACAGGCAGGGTGTGCAGACACACTAGGTGCAGCCAATGCCCACAACAGGCAGGGCGCGCAGACACACTAGGTGCAGCCCAATGCCCACAGCAGCACCATTTACACCAGGCAGGGCACGCAGACACACTAGGTGCAGCCCAATGCCCACAGCAGCGCCATTTACAACAGGCAGGGCGCACAGACACACTAGGTGCAGCCAATGCCCACAACAGGCAGGGCACTCAGACACACTAGGTGCAGCCCAATGCCCACAGCAGCGCCATTTACAACAGGCAGGGCGTGCAGACACACTAGGTGCAGCCCAATGCCCACAGCAGCGCCATTTACAGCAGGCAGGACGCGGAGACACACTAGATGCCCATCGACGGGCGAGTGGGTGAAGATGTGAGCCACACACACACGCACACACGCACACGCACAGCCAGGAGCACTACTCAGACACTCAGGAAAGAGTGAGACGACGCCACTGCAGTAAGATGGACAAACTTCACCCTTCTGAGTGAAGTGAGCCAGAAGGAGAAAGACAGACACCACCTGAATCTCAAACAGGACACAACGGAACTGAGGCAGGAGCACTCACAGACACAGAAAAGGGACTTGTGTCGGCCAAGGGGGCTGGGGCTGGGGGTGGATTGTGAGTTTGGCATTAGCAGATGCAAAGCATTGCACTGGGAATATGTATGTATATATGTTATAGAGCCGGAGAAGGCAACGGCACCCCACCCCAGTACTCTTGCCTGGAAAATCCCATGGATGGAGGAGCCTGGTGAGCTGCAGTCCATGGGATCGCTGAGGCTCAGACACGACTGAGAGACTTCACTTTCCCTTTTCACTTTCATGCATTGGAGAAGGAAATGGCAACCCACTCCAGTGTTCTTGCCTGGAGAATCCCAGGGACGGCAGAGCCCGGTGGGCTGCCGTCTATGGGGTCGCACAGAGTCGGACACGACTGAAGCAACTTAGCAGCAGCAGCAGCAGTAGCATGTTATAGAGCGAATGTTATAGAGATAATGGGTGAATAACAAAGTCCTGCTGTAAGGCACAGGGAACTATACTCGATATCCTGTAATAAACCATATGAAAAAGAATATATATTCATATATATGTATAACAGCATGCATAATTTACAGAAATTAACACAACATTGCAAATCAACTATATTTCAATAAAATAAATTTTAAAAAATCATAGTCAGAGCTCACCATTTCTAGGTGTTCTTCTAAAACTCAGTAATTTAATTAAAAATTTTAAAAGAAATTTTTAAAGAAAGACCTCTAAGGATACATTCACCTACTCATTCTTTCTCCTGAAATCCATGTTTTATTCCTTCCCTGAAAGTTTGAAAAAAATTACTTTTGTATTTTTTCAAACTCAGCCTCATCACAGTCCACTGACATTTCCAAAATCAACAGTGACTTCTGAGAGTCAACCTCATTTCTGGTTGTCAGCTCTCCCATAGTTTACACAAATTACCTCCAAATGACTTGGCTTTCATTCTAGGATTTGTGCAAACTCCAAGAGTGAAAGTGTTAGTTGCTAAGTCATGTTCGACTCTTTGTGACCCAGTGGATTGTAGCCCACCAGGCTCCTCTCCATGGGATTTCCCAGGCAAGAATAGTGGAGTGGGTAGCCATTCCCTTCTCCAGAGGATCTTCCCAACCCAGTGATCAAACCCCAGTCTCTTGCACAACGATTGCACAACGATTCTTTACCACGTGACAATCAGGGAGGCCCCGGTACAAACTAGAGTTTGTAATAAAATCCGTGCTGTGAATATTCGCCAGATCCAGAAGGTGCCTCCCCGTGAAGCAAGTAGGAGCCTCACTGCACGAATTCAGACCCGCAGCTTTAGTGCTCTTTACCCCACTTCCTTTCTGAGTCTCCATCCTGCGGGAGCGGTGGGCAGTTAATTCCCAGCAGTCAGCAATTCCACTTTTCCCGGGGCTGGCCTAGCTTTCTGTCAGGCAGGGCACGCAGACACACTAGGTGCAGCCCAATGCCCACAGCAGCGCCATTTACAACAGGCAGGGCGCACAGACACACTAGGTGCAGCCAATGCCCACAACAGGCAGGGCACTCAGACACACTAGGTGCAGCCCAATGCCCACAGCAGCGCCATTTACAACAGGCAGGGCGTGCAGACACACTAGGTGCAGCCCAATGCCCACAGCAGCGCCATTTACAGCAGGCAGGACGCGGAGACACACTAGATGCCCATCGACGGGCGAGTGGGTGAAGATGTGAGCCACACACACACGCACACACGCACACGCACAGCCAGGAGCACTACTCAGACACTCAGGAAAGAGTGAGACGACGCCACTGCAGTAAGATGGACAAACTTCACCCTTCTGAGTGAAGTGAGCCAGAAGGAGAAAGACAGACACCACCTGAATCTCAAACAGGACACAACGGAACTGAGGCAGGAGCACTCACAGACACAGAAAAGGGACTTGTGTCGGCCAAGGGGGCTGGGGCTGGGGGTGGATTGTGAGTTTGGCATTAGCAGATGCAAAGCATTGCACTGGGAATATGTATGTATATATGTTATAGAGCCGGAGAAGGCAACGGCACCCCACCCCAGTACTCTTGCCTGGAAAATCCCATGGATGGAGGAGCCTGGTGAGCTGCAGTCCATGGGATCGCTGAGGCTCAGACACGACTGAGAGACTTCACTTTCCCTTTTCACTTTCATGCATTGGAGAAGGAAATGGCAACCCACTCCAGTGTTCTTGCCTGGAGAATCCCAGGGACGGCAGAGCCCGGTGGGCTGCCGTCTATGGGGTCGCACAGAGTCGGACACGACTGAAGCAACTTAGCAGCAGCAGCAGCAGTAGCATGTTATAGAGCGAATGTTATAGAGATAATGGGTGAATAACAAAGTCCTGCTGTAAGGCACAGGGAACTATACTCGATATCCTGTAATAAACCATATGAAAAAGAATATATATTCATATATATGTATAACAGCATGCATAATTTACAGAAATTAACACAACATTGCAAATCAACTATATTTCAATAAAATAAATTTTAAAAAATCATAGTCAGAGCTCACCATTTCTAGGTGTTCTTCTAAAACTCAGTAATTTAATTAAAAATTTTAAAAGAAATTTTTAAAGAAAGACCTCTAAGGATACATTCACCTACTCATTCTTTCTCCTGAAATCCATGTTTTATTCCTTCCCTGAAAGTTTGAAAAAAATTACTTTTGTATTTTTTCAAACTCAGCCTCATCACAGTCCACTGACATTTCCAAAATCAACAGTGACTTCTGAGAGTCAACCTCATTTCTGGTTGTCAGCTCTCCCATAGTTTACACAAATTACCTCCAAATGACTTGGCTTTCATTCTAGGATTTGTGCAAACTCCAAGAGTGAAAGTGTTAGTTGCTAAGTCATGTTCGACTCTTTGTGACCCAGTGGATTGTAGCCCACCAGGCTCCTCTCCATGGGATTTCCCAGGCAAGAATAGTGGAGTGGGTAGCCATTCCCTTCTCCAGAGGATCTTCCCAACCCAGTGATCAAACCCCAGTCTCTTGCACAACGATTGCACAACGATTCTTTACCACGTGACAATCAGGGAGGCCCCGGTACAAACTAGAGTTTGTAATAAAATCCGTGCTGTGAATATTCGCCAGATCCAGAAGGTGCCTCCCCGTGAAGCAAGTAGGAGCCTCACTGCACGAATTCAGACCCGCAGCTTTAGTGCTCTTTACCCCACTTCCTTTCTGAGTCTCCATCCTGCGGGAGCGGTGGGCAGTTAATTCCCAGCAGTCAGCAATTCCACTTTTCCCGGGGCTGGCCTAGCTTTCTGAGGACAGGGAGAGCTTTCATAGCAGAAAGACACTGCTCAGGGCATTTGCCGTTCATCTACGTGAAGTCTCCCCAAGACGTTCCTTTCTGGCTCTCTGCACGACCCCTTCAAAACGGCCGTTCTCTCTGCAGTTTACCTTCCTGGGATCCAGGACGTGCTCGGGCCTTGGGGCCAGGCTGGGGCACCAGGATCTCCGAGACGCGATCCATGAGCCCATTTGCCTCATGCGCTGCCGGCTGTTGCTGCTTCCGTGGGCGTGTACCCACGATCTGGGCTGCAGGGACCAGATCGCCCCTGATCTGTGTCTTCGAGTTTCTGGGTGGTTGGCTCTGCCCCTAAGACTTTTCCGGGGACCTGCCTACACTCTGCCCTCCGCCATACACTTTCCCTCCCCCTGCAAACTCCCCATATTCCAGGAAATACCTCTCTCCCCTCTGTCCACAGAATTCTTCAGGCCGAATTCCTGGGTGAAAATCGAGTCTACATAAGCAGGGCCTAGCACCCGTCCTTCAAGGAGGGCAGGATGTCCCCTTTGACTCTGACGAGAATATTACTGTTTTCCCAGATCCAAGCTATTATCAGCTCTTGAGGACAGCAGAGCAGTTAAACGTGCTTTAATCTGTTGGCTTACATAGCAGGACTGAGATTTAGTCAAGCGCGAGGAATATGAACTTTCATCGCAACTAGCTGATAGAGTCGCCAGGTGGAGGCGTTCTGCAGCGGCCGCCCCGCCGCCCCGGCCCGACCCGGCGCCGCCGCGCTCTCGCGGTGCAGCGCTCACTGCTAACCCGCGCCGGGCCGGCCGCGTTCCGAGGGCTCCGGCGATGCATCCGCCCTACGGGTAGCGCCTCCGAGCAGCTTTCTGACTAAAGCGCCTAACAGCAACGTCTTCCATATTCCACCAGCGTACACGATGCTCTCAGCAGTCTGACACTGACCTCTCTTCTGCTCTCTCTGGGCCGCATGCCCCAGTTTTAAAGTCTCTGTGGCTCCATGGCCATATATAGCGATGCTCTCTCTGTTCCGCTCGATTTGGTGCCAATACCGTGACTGATTTCCTATAGGCAGTTCAATCCAGCATTTCCCCTCCCGTCTAAAATCTCGTCGTGTTTTGTTCGGCTCACAGAATCGAATATATACTGCTGTATCATTTTCTCCACTGGAAAACATACTTACTATCATTGTATTTTTTTCTCTGAAATCAGGCTTTGTCCTTTGTACATTGCCCCACATCTCCCCCACCAACGCCTCTCTCCCGCCTCCCCCTGCCTAAAATTCTTCATCATTCCAATAAACTTACATATTGGAATGGGGAAAATTTAGTTTCCGTCTTAGGGATCAATTTATAATGATCTTAAATAAGCCTCTTTTTAATTGATGAGCCTACTGCAAATTGCATACTTCAGTTTACTCTGTAAGGAATACAATTAAACTAAGGCAAAGCTGGTTATGACTCATGTATAATAAAATGAAAACAGTATCATCATTAAACACCAAATAAAGCCATTGATTCCGTGTATTATTCTGTCAGTTTTAATTGAATCGCATTTTCCCCCTTTCAGTTCTTAATTATGCAGCTCATGCTGAATCTTTATTTTTGCGCACAGAATAGGATAATGTTCTCTTCCTCCTTACCTTAGTGTCTAAAAATATAAGCCTATTGAGAACAGAAAAGTCTTTGTTGGTCTTAATTAAAGCAAAGCACCTGCCTTTATCCTGGGAGCCGAATGCGCTGCTGTTCCGAGACTGTTACCAGGTGAGGGGACAATACGGCCACTTCCTACACACGTCCTTGTCCCCGACCTGGGCTCCAGCTCTCTCGAAACCCTATCGGAGGAGAACCTGACATCACACCTCCCAGCCGCAAAGATCCAGGAGACCTGCCCAGCCTGCTAATGAGTGTAAACAGTCTAGACTGTACAAAGTCAAGCAGACACTATTTCACATGGGGGTAGACTTGGGTGCATGCCTGCTTGCTCAGTCGCTTCAGTCGTGTCTGACTCTTTGCAACCCCATGGACTGTAGCCCGCCAGGCTTCCCTGTCCATGGGATTCTCCAGGCAAGAACACTGGACTGGGTTGCCATGCCCTCCTCCAGGGGATCTTCCTGACCCGGGGATCAAACCCACATCTCTTATGTCTCCTGCCTGGGCAGGTGGATTCTTTACCACTAGTGCCACCTGGCAAGACCAGACATGGTGAGTGAGAGAATAATCTAAAAATTGATTCTTTTCTTCAGTTACCTTGTGAAAGATTCACAGGCAACAGGCAGACTCTCTTCTCTGATTTATGCCATACAACTGAGATTATATGCAAATGAAAACAACAAAGGGAGATGGACTAAGAGTAGAAACCCAGACTTGATGGAAAGCCCGTGACCACAATGAAATTCCTTTAATTCAAAAGAGGCCAAGAGAACACACCTCTCCTCTTCTCTCGCCCCATAAGGGTGTTCTCTATTTCTAAAGTGCTTCTGCCAGAGTCAAGTACACGCATCACTCTATCACCAACACTACTTTATTTCTAAGACTCAGTCCACAGGGGCCAGATGTTCTTGTGTAGAGATAGCAAGTAATGAGCAAGTTATTTACTTTGGAGCTTAAGATTTGTATCTGCCAGTGTGACACTGTCCCAGCAGAAACCTAGCTTGGCGAATCAGTCTCAGAACTGAGAACCAAGGGGTGATTTGGAGTCAGTCTTTGATGCCCCAGTGAACTAAGGAAATAAAGACTGAAAGATGATTATTACAGTTTAGAAGCCCATTGACCCAGGCCTGAGTCCAGCAAAGGGCAAGTGGCTGCCAGTTGGACACACCCTGAGAGCTGGGGAATTGGCTTTCCAGGACCGAGAACATCTGATCGTTGCTGAGGAGCTGGTCTCCCTGGACCTTCTCCCAGCTCTGGCGTATCAGGCTCTGCCAGTCATGCGGCTGTGTCATCAGTAGCCATGCTACGGGGGAAGACTATCTTGGAAGGAGAAAAGACACTAATCGTTCTCACACTCGTTTTACCCATGTTGAAACTTGTCTGCCAAAAGTTCCTCATATCGTGTACGGCAAATCAGTCTAATGAGCTTGTTCCAGTTCCATCTCTTTTATTCTCAATTGACCCAAAGAAGAATGCCCCGTAAATGAATAGGGGGCTGCAGGCTGCAGAGCTCACGTGTGCTGGGTTCCGTCTCTGTTATAGGTACTGTCTGTTTTTTAATATCAGTGACTAGTTTTGTCCATCTGAGGTTTGGTTTTGTTTTATACATGAGTGATCAGCTTTTTAAAAATATCACTTAGGATTAAAAGAGAAACAAGGTAATGTCGTATTTGTCTTAGACAGTAGACACATAAGGGTTAAATGTAAATTCAAAGTCCTGGGTCTACACAGTTTATAGCATTCTTGACTCTGATCCTATAATAACAGGCAGCTGGCAAGTCTATAAATAATGTCAATTTTTTATATTCATTGTTCCTAAGTTTACAAAGTAATGCTTACACCACATCTATTTCAAATCAATTTCCTGCAAACGCCTTTCACAACTATATTGTTTTTACTAACAAATTAAAACACAGCATATTTGGGCGGTGTATTTTTTTGTTCCACACAAATTTGCAGGGATCAGAAAAGATTATAAAGGAGATAAAATTGTCATATGCAGAGACTTTCCTTCAGAAGGGCTTATGAAATTATTCTTTCACTATTCAAAATGGGAAATCATAAAATAAGGAGATTATTACAAATCCTTGGCATAAATTCACATGAAGACTGCCTGCCAACATTTTAATTAAGGACAACAGCTTGGCTTAAACGAATATACTTGAGAGAATGTTGACCAAAGGTCAGTTTGTCCAAAGGGCAGTCGATGGAGCACGAGACTGTACACACAAGCTATGTCACATTTCTCCTTGACACCCTTTGGAAAGGAACATCCTCCTTCCCCTTGCCTGCCCAGAACCGGAACTGTTGAAACACTCAGCTGGGTCTGACAGCCAGGTTCTGTGGAAATATAAAACCCAGTGTTGCAGGAATTTCTGAAGGCAGCAACCGCGTGCCACGGGGGTCAAGCAGGACTCCCAAGATGGAAGAGGGCTGATGCTTCCTCCCGGCTATGGCGTGGTTCTCAACAAATGTTCTGATAAGACTTGCTGAACTACTTCTGAATGCAGAATGACACAGATTTTCCCTGCCAGCATGCAGGAATAACTTCCCGAGATTAACTATATATATATATATATATTCAAGAAAAAAAATGGAAATCAGCTGACAAAAATACCCAAGAAATGCATCCCTTGATTCCTAATGTCATCTTCTTCATGAGTCACATTTTCTTATGGCCTAAGCAGCTCCCTGATTGTAAATTAAACATCGCATGAATAACTTGCTTGACGGTATTCTAGCGATCTAAGGTTAATGTTCAACTATTAACAAGAAATAAGATTTCAGGTTCTATGGCCTGAGAAGAGTACCACTGGGGTGCCACGTAGCTCATTCTGTTTAAGTCATATAATAAAGAAGGAACGTTAAGTGCTAGAAGAATGTGAGCCGATGAAGAAATTGATGTGAAAAGAATCTGTCCCCTGGGCTAGGGTGTTTTATGTTTCAATATTGAAACGTGAACATTTTTTTTGCATCAGAAAAGTTATTCTTAGTTGTTGGCAGAGTAAATCCATGTTACCCTGCATTCTGCAGCAGTTCAGTGGAATCTAATTAGAACATCTGCAGATTTATGCAGCTTTCTATATATTAAAGTCCCTACCCTTGTGAAATAAATATTTCTCCTCAATCCTTTATTTTTACCCATCTCAGTGTTAATCAGACTAATATGGTATAAATTTTAACAACCACTTTTATGATCCTAGGATGAATGGTCCCGTGCAAATCTAAAACATCAAGACCCCATAAATAGTGTCAGTGTGCACTATGTTTCAGTGCCTTCCAACTGGCCGTCAATTTTGGCATAGAGAAAGGGAAACAATTATAAGCTCAGTCATTTGCTTCTTGTAACTAGTTTTTTCAGGGATTTTTCAAGGTGACCCAGGCATTTTTTGGATATTAAGGAGATCCTCTTCAGCTTGGTTTCTCTTGATAGAGAATTCATTGACTCATGTAGAAAATTATACAAAAACAAAATCAATTTGCTTTTGCCACTTAAATAAATTACACAGATTCATATAAAAAATGAGATTTTTCTAGAGTTAACTTTAAAATATTCCAACTCCCTTGGAAATCTAATCCACTGCCTTTCTTGGGTAATAAGGTACCTAGATGCTATACTTCACACTAGGACTTTTAAAATATCTTAAACAGCCTCTGTGTCGGAAAAGGTTAATGTCAATGTCACGAGTAATTTCTCCATCAGTTTCATAAGTCCTCAAGGTGTTTCCCATTAGTCTTAAATTAAAATTAATTTGAGGGAGTCCCCTGGTGGTCCAGTGGTCAGGACTCGGCACTTCCACTTGGGGTTCGGTCCCTGGTCTAGGGGGAAAAAACCTATTTTGGGGGGGATTTCCCTGGCTGTCCAGTGGTTAAGAACTAACATTGCAAGGGGTATGGGTTTGATCCCTGGTTGGGGAACTAAGATCCCACAAAGCGGTACACAGTGCAACCAAAAAATAAATTTGGAAAAGTTAATTTGAATTGTCTCAGGCTGAGAAGCAGCACAGTGAAAAGAGGCCCAGGCCTGGCCTCAGAGAGCCCTGCTGCAGTCCACCTGTGTCGCTGACCAGCGGACGCCGCTGGGCCGCCTACCTGGAAGCTGCCTTGTATCAGGCGACCTTGAAGCTCAAAGTTTTCTTCAGTAAAATAGAGATGATGACATTTACCTTTATATGGTGGCTCTAGTGGTAAAGAACCCGCCTGCCAGTGCAGGAGAGGCAAGAGACGCAGGCTCAACCCCTGGGTCGGGAAGATCCCCTGGAGGAGGGCACAGCAGTCCGCTCCAGTGATATCGCCTGCAGAGTCTCATGGCCAGAGGAGCCCAGCAGGCTACAGTCCGTACAGCCACAGAGAGGCAGACGTGACTGAAGCCGCTTAGCATGCACGCATGAAGATTCAGTGAAGCAATGTGCGTACCTGTTATGAGCTCAGTAAGTAAGAATGGAAACAGAGATGGGGACCTGAGAAGGGGAACATGTGAAAAAGAGAGCACTCCTTGGCAACTTAAAAAAAAAAAAACAACTGTAACATCTGTTTAATTTTAAAAAGAAAGCATTGTCAACTCCCCACAGATTGTTTTAAATACATTCCATCCGTGTATTCTAGCCATGCTACAGTTTAAAGCAATGATTCTCCAAGTGCCAGCTGAGGGCAGCAATAGCAGCATCTCCTGGAAAAGTCTTAGGGATGCAAATCCTTGGGTCCCACCCCTGCCTGCCAACTCACAAACTTTGAAGATGAGGCCGAGCAACCTGTGTTAAGCAAGCCCTCCAAAGCACGCTCAACGTTGAGCAACACTGTCTTCGGGCTTCCTTCAAATGTCAGCCTAACACTGAAGCTTCCTCTATGAGGATGTTTCGAAGATTCCTGGTAGATTTGCTAACTGATCTGAATCCTCACTTCCTCCCTCTCGGCATTAGTCTCCTGTCTTTTATTCAGGACTAATTGATGTTCACACTTGCCAATTAGTCAATGTTACAATTCAAATGGCCACAGCTGTATCCAGAATTAACATGAAAAGTTTCCTGAAATATTTGAGTGGGTTTTTAAAAATACATTGTGGATTTCCTGTTTGAAAAACAAGCATTTGGACTTATTTTTATTCAAGGATGAACGTATATTCATGTATCGTAGTCATTGCTTCCCCTGAAAGACTTTCCTGGTGGCTCAGATGTTAGAAAACTCTGCCTGTGATGCAGAGGTTCAACCCCTGGGTTGGGAAGATCCCCTGGAAAAGGGAATGGCTCATTGCTTCCTCTATATAAGTATTTTACATGTTCATTCAGTACAAACTGCTAAAAACTAGTTTGTCAAGACTTCTACAAATTTAGATTATATCTGACTCAGTCCTAAGGATCGGAAGGAATCCCTTAAAGAAGTGGAGGAAGGTGGAGAGTTTCTGGTGGAGGTTAGTTATCACAAGCAACAGCTGGGTGTTTTTCAAAATGTGAACGTAAGTCAATGGAGAAATGGTGGGAAAATACAATTAAAAACAAATTTTTTCTCCCAATCCAGGAAATCTCTCAACAAATGTAGAAGGGAAAGAAAACAATTTTATTACTGAATTAGCCTTAAGTCAGAATGTGACACTCATTACAGGCAGTCCACTAAGAGATTATAAAGACGGCAAGACTTCCCCCCTTTCACAAAATCCAGCAGATCAACCCTTTCCGTACATGTTCTCAAGATAAACAACAGCTAGGCAAGTAAGAGGACTTGACGGCACCATTTGTCACACATAGTTCTTCCCAATTTTACTCACTAGTTGGGGTGACCATCTGTGTTAGCTAATTGGCTTTATCCAAAGGAAAAATTAACTTCTCTTTATGACAAGAGGTAGTTTTGGAACTGGGAGCGAGGCACCACTGAAGTTAGGCTCCTTCCCTCCCACAGAATCTAGGCAATGGGGGCCCTCTCTTCCTGGACGCTGACATTTCAAAGAGACAGCAGAAATAATTTAACAATTACAAGTGCTCTAAAATAAATGCTCTAAGAATAGAGAGTAGGAGGAAGTCTCTTCCCTTATTTTCAACAGGGAAAATCAAGCCTGTTATTTTTCATTTGTATTTGTCCTTGCAAGAGGCATGAATTAAAGTCCTCAGGAGACTAGATTTTTCAGGGGCTTAGGCACTCAGAGAAATGGAAACCCACAGAAGGTCTATGACATGGTTTGATTTATATCATTAATGAGACATTTAGCCCTCTTGATATGATATAATATTGGGAAGGGCATGACATTGCTCTCTGTCATGATTTTCTTGCCAAAAATGCCCAGCCTAAATCTTGTTGTAGAAAACAGACAAATCCAAAATTGAGGGGCCTTCTACAAAAGATCTGACCAGTACTTTTCAAAAAGTCAACGTCATGAAAGGCCAAGAAAGGCTGAGGAGCAAGGAGACACGACAGATAACCATCATGTGAGATCCTGGACTGGATCTGAGACCGGAAACGGTTCATGGGAAGCCTGCTGAGAGTTGAGTGAGGTCTGTTACCTTAGTAATAATGTTGCATCGATGTTAATTTCCTTGTTTCCGTAAATGGTTATGTAAGACATTAACATTGTCTTATAAATCCAGGATCTCACCTTACAGTTAGTTGTCCTGTGTCCTTAGTCCTCAGCCTTTCTTTGTCTTTCATGACCTTGACATTTTGAAAGTACTGGTCAGATCTTTTGTAGCTGCTGCTGCTAAGTCACTTCAGTTGTGTCCGACTCTGTGGGACCTCAGAGACGACAGCCCACCAGGCTCCCCTGTCCCTGGGATTCTCCAGGCAAGAACACTGGAGTGAGTTGCCATTTCCTTCTCCAATGCATGAAAGTGAAAAGTGAAAGTGAAGTCACTCGGTCGTGTCCGACTCTTAGCAACCCCATGGACTGCAGCCCACCAGGCTCCTCCATCCATGGGATTTTCCAGGCAAGAGTACTGGAGTGGGGTGCCATCTTTTGTAGAATGCCTCTCAATTTTGGATTTGTCTGTTTTCTACAACTATAAAGAAAGCTGAGCGCTGAAGAACTGATGCTTTTGAACTGTGGTGTTGGAGAAGACTCTTGAGAGTCCCTTGGACTGCAAGGAGATCCAACCTGTCAATCCTAAAGGAAATCAGTCCTGAATATTCACTGGAAGGACTGATGCTGAAGCTGAAACTCCAATACTTTGGCCAACTGATGCAAATAACTGACTCGTTGGAAAAGACCCTGATGCTAGGAAAGATTGAAGGCAAGAGAAGGAGACAACAGAGGATGAGATGGTTCAATGGCATCACCGACTCCATGGACGTGAGTTTGAGTAAACTCTGGGAGTTGGTGATGGACAGGGAGGCCTGGCGTGCCTCAGTCCATGGGGTCCTAAAGAGTCGGACATGACTGAGCAACTGAACTGAACTGAACTGAACTGAAGACATTAACATTAGGAGGAGCTGGATGAAGGATATATGAGAACTCTTACACTATTTTTGGAACTTTCTAGAGGCCTAAAATGTATTTCCAATTTAAAAATTTTATTGTAATATTTTAAAAATGCCATTTAGGCTACTGATATTTTGACTGGGGGAGAAGTAAAACAGTAGCAGCAAAGATGCAGAACAATTTTCAGTGTGTGAAGACATGTTGAATGTGAGAAGTGAAAGTCAGGGATCATTTCTAGAGTTTAGTGTCGGTAACTGTTGAGGTATGCTATCTCTTCAGACAGAGAGAACCAAGGGAGACACAGGATTATGGACAAGATGATCCGTAGTTCCAGCCTCGCCTCTAAAACGCCATCTCAGGAATCCAGCTCCCAGCAAATGAGCAGAGGACACTGATCAATGTTAAAGTGATCGATCTGTGATTCCAATATTATTCCTCATAGCAGGGGCTACAGACGCTTCAAAGTGCAGCTTAGACCTGTGTGTGAAGTGCAGCCCACGTGTGCTAAGACTTGTTTCTCACCAACATTTAGCTTTGGATTCATTTTCATTCTTTCTGCTACCCCCAAATTACCCCTAAACCTTAGACAGTAAACTAGTAAGAAATAAAGAGATAACTAGAACCCTAGCTGAACTTTTGGTCCTCTTAATCATGGAACCAAAAGAAAATCACCATCTGTCTAATATTTAAAAAGTCATATGGCAGCAGCTGGACATGCCTAGCTTTCACGAAACTTTACAAAATTGACAAGGGCAGATAAAAGATAATACCAATAAGATAAATGACAGAACTGGCATTTTTAACTCTACTATCAGTTTTTCACCATGTTAAAACTTAAAAGTAAGCACAGTTAAGTTGGATAGAGCAGTAACTTACTGTTCTGCATTAAAAATAATAATAATAAGTAATAACCTACAGACTGTAGCCCAGAAGGCTCCTCTGTCCATGGGATTCTCCAGGCAAGAAGACTGGAGTGGTTGCCATTTCCTTCTCCAGGGGACCTTGCTGACCCAGGAATCAAACCCAGGTCTCCTACATTGCAGACAGGTTATTTACCCACTGAGATATGCTGTTACTGAAACATATAGATTCCTAATAGGAGCACATCAAACTGAAAATACTTTTAAAGAATTGTGAAACTGAATAACTATATGGGAAATGAGTTCAGCCTTACTAGTAACCAAATATATGCATAATAGTTTATCAGATACTGTTTGTCTATCAAGTTGGTGATTTAAAATACATATAATCTATGAACTGGTATGGCATTTCTGGAGACCTGAGACCATACAAAAATCTGACCAAATAATCTCACTTGAGGAAGTAGGTAATGGATTTTTTCTTCCTTCCAGAATCAAAACACATTTAATTATAAAAATTAAAGCAGGGCATTATTTGAATAAGAAGCAGAATAGACAAATTGAAACAGATTTGACCATTTAGCATCTTAAGTTGGTACTTAAAGGAGTGGCAAAAGATGGAATAAAATAGAAGTGATTTGGAGACAAAAGGATATTCTTTGAAAAAGAAAGTTAGACCTCCTTCCTCATATCATTAAGCCAAAACTGATTTCAAATGGATTAAATATCTACACAAGAAAGCCCTAGAAGAAAACACAGAAAACTATTCCATAAATTTTTAGAAGAGAAGGCCTTTCTTAGCCAAGGCATAAAACCTAGAACCCATCAAGCAAACGACTAAAATTTAAACTAGAATTTAAAATGTTTGTATGGAAAAATGAAATACCGCAAGTAAAATTAAACATTAAATGATTGATTTAAAGAACATATTTGTCAGATGTACAAAAAACAAAAGGTTAAAAATTTCTATGAATCAATAAAAGAGATATAGTTTAGTAGAAAATACACAAATGTTTCCAAGAGCAAATGATCCACAGAAATGGAAATACAGTATACAGTGAACATTGAAAAGTGCTTAATTTTTAAATTATTAAGGCAATGAAAATTAAGTTATATGTGAGTTTTTGCCTATAACATTGGTAAAATTTTATTATTTATGATGTTCAAAGGGGCTTCCCTGGTGGC
This sequence comes from Litocranius walleri, assembly GCA_006410535.1. Taxonomy (NCBI): domain Eukaryota; kingdom Metazoa; phylum Chordata; class Mammalia; order Artiodactyla; family Bovidae; genus Litocranius; species Litocranius walleri. Next base: position 1,609,959 of record SJYG01000387.1, on the reverse strand, counting down.
TCAGATTGTAAACAGTCTGCCTGCAATGCAGGAGACCCAGGTTCAATTCTTGTGTTGGGAAGATCCCCTGGAGAAGGAAATGGAAACCCACTCCAGCATTCTTGCCTGGAGAATCCCGTGGACGGGGAACCATCTCAGGCTACAGTCCCTGGGGTCACAAAGAGTCAGACACGACTTAACAACCAACACTTCCATTTTCATAATGTTCAAGAAGGTGTGAAAAAATGGAATCCACACTGTTTGGGGGAGGGTATAAACTGATACAACTTTTTGAATGACAGCTTGACAATATCCGTTAAAATTTTAAAGGCCACACACAGTGTTACTCAGATATTTCTCTTCCAGGAAGCCATCTTACATAAATACCCAACATGTGCACAAGGATGTGTGTCCAGAGTGATTATGGCAGTCTTGTTTATAATATGGAAATAAACGGGAATAACTCAACAGTGATCAACTGGGGAATATGAATGCGGCAGAGACCCAGTGATTCAGCTGAAAGGGGGTGTAGAATGCAAACATGTCACAGCAATAAACAAACAGAAGAAGCATAATAACCATGCAACCATTTTAAAGCTTATAGCTCATCTATGATGAAATACTCTCATTAAAAATGATGCTTTAGAACATTTACTTAAATAGGAAAAGGTCCATGGTTTCGAATGAGGTTACAATTTTCACATGTTTAGTATGACCTATTTTTTCAACATATATCCTCCAAAAAAGACACACAAACACATTAATGATGATGTCTCTGAGTGGAGCAGGAAAGGGTGTTCCAAGGTAGTTTATTTTTTTTCCCTTTATTTGTATTTCCCGATTTCTTCAATAATCACAACTGACTTCCATAATTAGGGAAATAAAATTTTAACAGGAACAAGATGAAGCATTGGGAGAGGAAGAGGAAGAATTCTTGGAATGAAGGCAAAGTGCTTTATTTTTTCCTTAAGCTTTTCTTTCTTCTCCTTAAGGCCCAACCACCTGAAGTGAAATGCTCTATTCTTATTCTGTACATCTAAATGCAAAATGTTTGATTTCATCCCCAAAGCATCAGTAACGCCATCCACACTCACATCTGTTTATCAGTTACAGTAGGGGTTTTAGAATTTGTACTGTGGGATCTATAAAGTCTCTATTTTGCTGTCAATCAATACCAGGGATGTTGGAAAGTAGCGTGAATGAAACGTGCTAACCCTAGCCTTGGGATACAATCATTCTATAAAACATGTTTATTTTTTTAAGCAAAGAATGAACACTACATTTCAACTGCTATATATAAAAATATTCAGTTTGAAAGCACAGCTGCAATAGGAAGAGAAAATAATGAACTGTAAGAGAAACTTAAAGTTATAAGCTTGTGTGGCCATCCATAAAACCTCTGAAACACTGAGACCATCCAAGGCCCCCTCTCTGAATGGATCTTTTATTCCAGCGAGTTGGCACAGTGAAAGATGCCCTGCATTGTTCTGACATCACACCAGGGTGAAACCCCACAGTTCTGTTGACATCAATACAATGCCCTACAATATATTTTTTATAGCCTCTGTAGGCGTTCTGAAAGGACTCCTTTGGTAGAAATGTTTTTCTTTTTTAATTTGCAGGAAAATCCCTGCAATGAATAGAGCACAAAAGCATTTTAATTTCCTAGGAAAAACTGGAATCTATTTAAAAATGTGACAGTAAGCATACAAATAGAAATAAATTTCAAAGGAAACATATAAAACACTTCTCCTGTGTCGCGGTCCATTATGCAAACTCTTCACATCTTAGCATAATGCAGGAAAGAAACTAGTTTACCAGGAAACTTGTGTATAGTAAACCTCAGCAGATCAAGAGAAACTTAATTTTGAAGTAGACATGTTTTTATCTCTCCCTCAGCTCTTCTGTTCTCATGCTTCCTGGTCTTAATCAAAATTATCTTTGTTTGAATTCTTATGAGTTTTTTGGAGGACTTCCTGGCTCCTCTATCAAATTCCAGAAACCAAAATATAAAATATTATCAGATATAGGTGTGAATGGCCATGTGGATAATATGGGATGAAACTGAACCAGTGGGAAACCAGACAAGTAAGGAACAGATGCAAAGTCTGGGCCCCAGAGGTCTCGGGTACTGAGTACTCAAGTGTAAGCTGCTAAGTCGCTTCAGTCGTATCTGACTCCGTAGAGGAAGAATTCTTGGAATGAAGGCAAAGTGCTTTATTTTTTCCTTAAGCTTTTCTTTCTTCTCCTTAAGGCCCAACCACCTGAAGTGAAATGCTCTATTCTTATTCTGTACATCTAAATGCAAAATGTTTGATTTCATCCCCAAAGCATCAGTAACGCCATCCACACTCACATCTGTTTATCAGTTACAGTAGGGGTTTTAGAATTTGTACTGTGGGATCTATAAAGTCTCTATTTTGCTGTCAATCAATACCAGGGATGTTGGAAAGTAGCGTGAATGAAACGTGCTAACCCTAGCCTTGGGATACAATCATTCTATAAAACATGTTTATTTTTTTAAGCAAAGAATGAACACTACATTTCAACTGCTATATATAAAAATATTCAGTTTGAAAGCACAGCTGCAATAGGAAGAGAAAATAATGAACTGTAAGAGAAACTTAAAGTTATAAGCTTGTGTGGCCATCCATAAAACCTCTGAAACACTGAGACCATCCAAGGCCCCCTCTCTGAATGGATCTTTTATTCCAGCGAGTTGGCACAGTGAAAGATGCCCTGCATTGTTCTGACATCACACCAGGGTGAAACCCCACAGTTCTGTTGACATCAATACAATGCCCTACAATATATTTTTTATAGCCTCTGTAGGCGTTCTGAAAGGACTCCTTTGGTAGAAATGTTTTTCTTTTTTAATTTGCAGGAAAATCCCTGCAATGAATAGAGCACAAAAGCATTTTAATTTCCTAGGAAAAACTGGAATCTATTTAAAAATGTGACAGTAAGCATACAAATAGAAATAAATTTCAAAGGAAACATATAAAACACTTCTCCTGTGTCGCGGTCCATTATGCAAACTCTTCACATCTTAGCATAATGCAGGAAAGAAACTAGTTTACCAGGAAACTTGTGTATAGTAAACCTCAGCAGATCAAGAGAAACTTAATTTTGAAGTAGACATGTTTTTATCTCTCCCTCAGCTCTTCTGTTCTCATGCTTCCTGGTCTTAATCAAAATTATCTTTGTTTGAATTCTTATGAGTTTTTTGGAGGACTTCCTGGCTCCTCTATCAAATTCCAGAAACCAAAATATAAAATATTATCAGATATAGGTGTGAATGGCCATGTGGATAATATGGGATGAAACTGAACCAGTGGGAAACCAGACAAGTAAGGAACAGATGCAAAGTCTGGGCCCCAGAGGTCTCGGGTACTGAGTACTCAAGTGTAAGCTGCTAAGTCGCTTCAGTCGTATCTGACTCCGTGCGACCCCATGGACTGCAGCCTGCCAGGCTCCTCCATCCATGGGATTTTCCAGGCAAGAGTACTGGAGTGGGGTGCCATTGCCTTCTCCTGTACTCAGGTGTAAGAAGAGCTCAGAATCTTGTTATATGCAGCTTGACTCAGAAGCTGAAGAAGCACAAAAGAAACCACTCACCAAAACCAGTTATCTCAGCCATGCATGTGGATTCGTTTCCTATGACCTTCACATTGTGCAAAATAGTCCCAAAAGAAGGACAGGAAGGTACTTCACTGGGGGGCTAGCTTAATTAGAAGTTAATATAGAAAGATATAGATAGATATTAAATGAAAGTAGCATGATATAGTGTGCTCACACTGACATGGGCTCTGCTGCATATGGGTCAAAATGAGATGGTTTAAGACTCTACCATACTACTGAATCTGCTCTCTTATATCAGCATAGCCATATAGTGCAATATCCACTTAATAGTGACTCTGTCCAAAAGCACAGAGAACACCCAAGATAAAGGCATTAGTAAGAATGAATGCAGTCATTAATTTAAAAAATTCTATTGGAAAAAATTTGAGTTTTAATATGTCAGAGGAAGTAAGAATTTTTTTAATTTTTTTACATTTTGGGAAAATATAAGTAAACATAAAATTGACTATTTTAGCCATCTATAACCAAATGTACAGTTCAGCAATATTAAGTACATTTACATCACTGGGCTATCACCACCATTCATGTCCAGAATTTTTCATCTTCCCAAACTGAAATCCATACTCATTAAACAATAACTACTCATAATAAAAAAAAATTCAATAGAGGAAGAATATCAGTCAATGTACAACATCATTTTAAATGTTGTCAAAGTTAGAATGGAGAAAATAGATTTTGATGATGTTTCCCAACCTATAAATGCTAAACCTAGTTTATCTTTGGGTTCATTCTGTAATTTTGAACTGGTTTCCTTGGTTTTTTGTTTCCTCTGTTTTTCTTATAAAACAAAAACTGTTATTTCTTAACCAGCACTTTATTAGCTTCATATTTATTATCTGATTAGCTAGCTATTTCCACTTACCCTAAGAACACAGGGAAAAATACTCATCATTGTTTATTCCCTAAGTCCAATGGGCCCTTTTTACTTTTTTATATGTTTGATCATTTTACAAATTACAGAAGAATAAAGATAAAATTTTTTAACTATTTAAAATTTTATAAGAATTTAAACATAATAAACCTCATTTGAGCAAGCAAGTTTTGACGTACAAGCATCATAAAAGATGAAATAATGCTGTCATACATGCTTTTTTGTGAGTCTTGCCACAAAATATAGGCATATTGAAGTCTTTCTTGGTTGAATGACAAACTGGATAAGAATGCTCTATTTTCTTTTGTGTCCTAGAAATAAACTGTTCACTCAGTGATTTTTAAATTTGGGGAAATTCATGCTAGATAGCTCCATCTGAAAACTAATAATCTCAAATTTTGCTTATATGAACAGTTTATGATCTACCTCTTCAGATTTATCCTTTGATTCCTCCTAAAATTTTGAACCGGTTTCTTCTATTCCTTCCTCTTGCCATTTTGAGCAGAAATGTAAAATTCAGAATTCTCAACCTTTTCAATGAAAACTAAAAGCAGATCACAAGGATGATGTCTTCAGTCTTAACACGATTCTTCAAATATGATACAACACTCTCAGCAACCTAACATGAAAGCTGAAGAATGGTTTATTATTATGTCATTTTCAGAGGGCTTCAAATTTAGGGGGTTCTATTGTTCTCACACTTTCTTATCATTCCATTCTTTTTTGGTCTCATTGTTAATGATTGATGAGTAATGATTAAATAATTCCTAAGATGATAAACTAGTATGATGTTCCAAGATATAAAAAGTAATGATAAGAATAAGATCACTAAGATCTCATATTTTATATTTACAAAATATTTAATGGATCTAATTACAAGATTAAATGAGCTTTTTCCTATTTAATAGACAATGGCAAATTTTCTCTTTGTTCTTTGGAAGGTTTTGAAGAAAGAATAAAAGTCATAAGGTATCAGTCCTTATCTTTTCATGCTGTTCATGGGGTTCTCAAGGCAAGAGCCCTGCAGTGGTTTGCCATGGATTCTGCAGTGGGCCACGTTTTCTCAGAACTCTCCACCATGACCCATCCGTCTTGGGTGGCCCTGCAGGGCATGGCTCATAGTTTCATTGAGTTACACAAGGTGGGAACCCATGTGATCATTTTGGTTAGATTTCTATGATCGCGGTTTTTGTTCTGAAGGCCATGGGATTGCAGTTTTTGCCTCTTCTGTCTGTCCTCTGATGGGGTTTCCTGAGGGGAGGGGCTGGCTGTGCAGTCCATGGGGCTGCAAAGAGTCAGACACCGCCGAGTGTCTGAACAACAAACCGGTCCTCACAAATAGTTAAACCTGTCCAAAAAATAAACTCCAAAACTAAAATTGAATCCAATGGATCCCAGTGAAATAAACTTATTATAGAAGTAAATTTTGTATCACTAATATAATTAGAAAACCAGTAATACTTTGTGTATCTGTTAGGGTGATGTTCCTTTATATACCCACTTAAACTAACATCCACTTAAATGGATAAATGTCTCATAAAAAAGTAGTCAAGAGTTGGCTGTGGTAGTGCATTCGTTACTAGGGATCAGTTTCCTTCTTAGCTTTCTGCCTCGCCTTTCTCAGCATGAGTCATTTGTCCTCAGGATGTTTCACAGTCTAATTCAGTCGCTGTTGCTCTAGCCGTCTCATCTATATAAGAAGCAAAAAGGAAGAACAGAGCTGTGACAGAAAAGCACACACCTCTCAGATGAATCACTCTCCTTAAGCATCCTTCCTAGACGTTACACTTGGCATTTCTGCTCATCTCACTTCAGAACTAAGACACACAGTCACACCCAGTTGTAACGAAGGTTAGTCTGGATATTTTGCCGCCAATTAACAAAGAGCCTCCTTTATTGAAGAAGGAGAGAAAATGAATATAGAGTAGGCAACCAATATTTTGAGCCACAACTGCCAGAAACCAGAAGAAGGTACTACAACACGTACAGGAAAATAACATTATAGATAGATAGATATTACTGATGACTGAAGTCCAAAGCCCAAAAGCTTTTCTCAGTTGGTTAAAAAGGGAAAATATCAAGTACTAGAAAAATGTTAGCAATTTTCTCCTCGACTTTATTCAAAAGTACTATAAAGGACAATAACAATTTCCCCCGATGATTCGATTTAGTTATTCAGTATTATTAATAGCATGTTTATGTAGCACTTAAAATCACCTCCTGAATGACCAGAGGTATGCCTCGAGATCGAGGAATTCTAAATTAGAATTTTGGAATTTATAGCTAAACAGGCACTTAGACATTATCTACCCATAGAATCATAAACTCGTAAAATTTAAAATTATTTCAGAAGGAATCTTTCTCATTAAATAGGGTGATTGTTTTTAAAAAACACCTTAGGAGGCAAGTTATCTAAACTCTTTTAACTCTTGGAAGTGTTGGACCATTGAAATGAAGATGGACTCAGTTATTAGTAACCAATTTCATTTTAAAACCTTTCTAATCCTAGAAAATGCTTCCTTATACAAAATTTAAATATGCATTCTAATACAACTTACCCTATTTCACCTCTGTAACTATACAGAAAAAGAAATTTAATCACTTTTCCACATATAAATCTCCTAAAATTTTATCTACTTTTATTCATTTATAACTTCTACTTATTCATTCTTTATTTGAAAGATATCTTAAAATATTTTACATAAAAAATAAAATTTATACAAATTAAAAGACCCTTGACCTTCCCTGAACCCTACAGAGGGAGCCACTATCATAAGCCTGTTATCAGTTATTCCAAGTCTTTCTCTCTTTATGCACACAAGGAAATATACTGTTTTGTGGAGTCTTCCCATAAATTATAATTCATATATATTATATACAACACGTTTTTTTTCACTTAATAGGCCTTGATGGTATTTTGCATTAAAGTTTATGGGTCCGTCTCTTTAACTGCTGCTTGGTATTCTACTGCTGTTATCAAGGATATAACCTATGATAAACCCACAGGGTGTTTCCAATTTGTGGCAATTAACAAAACAGCTTTGTAAATTTATTTGTATATGTACCTTTGTGCACATGTACTTGTGTACAGAATTGCTCTAAATCACCTACAAATGTGCATTTTTAAAATGGTATATTTTAAAATAGTCAAGTACTACATCCTACTGGGCTTCCTGGTGGCACTAATGGTAAAGAACTCGCCTGCCCATGCAGGAGATGCAGGGGATGTGGGTTTGATCCCTGGTTGGGAAGATCCCCTGGAGAAGGGAATGGCCCCACTCCGGTAATTCTTGCCTGAAAAATTCTGTGGGCAGAGGAGTCTGGCGACAGTCCATGGGGTCACAAAGAGTTGGACACGATTGCGCAACTGAGCACAGCACACTAGATGCTATCAGTATTTTTGCCCTTTCCTAATCCAAAACAAATATTTTTAAGTCATTTGCAACATCTCTAAAATCTTTTCTTTCCAAGCCTAGCCTCCAGTTGCTTCAGTCCTGCCTTTACAGGTCGTGGTTTTTACACCCTTCACTATCCCAGCTTGCCTCCTGGAGCTGTCTCTGTTCATCCCTGTAGCTCTCCAGATGTATTTCCAAGAACGGATTATAATGGGACAACTGTACTTTGACCTGACCTGTGTACAAAATAGGACTGTTAGCTATCTTCTTCTAAGCTAGTAGATCTGAGTATTTTGTGAGTCTCTGTTCTCGTTAAGAATCTAATAAAAGGTATAAATCCTTTCTCCTGAAAACCAAAATACACATCCCTGCACCATGCATACAAAGCGAGAGGCTTTGGGAAGCAGACCCAGAGGTTAGCACTGATGAACGCAACCCCAAATCGCATTCATGCTTTAACGCCCTCTCACATCACTGTTGACTCATAACTGAGCTTTCAATAAACAATATCTCAACCCTAATTTACATTATGTAACTACTGGAGGGTTATAGCTTTGTCAGCCTGCATTTTTTTTACACCTTTTGAAGCTAAGCAGTATCCTTTTAATGGTTCATCTTCCCATTTTCAAGCTATTCCATCAGCCCACTGAGCTCGTTGTGAACTGGCTTAAGTCTGCTAACTTACAAATGTGTCCCATCATATCAATGAAAGAATTTTAAGTAGGAGCACAGTATGCCATGCTGCTTCTCTCAGGAGCTTTCTTTTTTTTTCCCACGAGTATTTCTGAAGTGACCGCTGTGGGCCAGACTGACTAAGCTGTGATCTAACACCTGCGTGTCTCACCACAAAAGACCTTGTGAACATCAGTCAATATCATGCTGTAATCCAGGCATATTTTATGCATAGTATCATGTCATCTATCAAATGAGTAACCTGAATATCAAAACAGGAATTGATACTAACTTGCATTGCCCTGATATGTTCATGTATCCTTTCAAAAGAGTCTCTGGGCATATCCTATGTGAGGGGTACTCTCCTTGCGCTAGAACTACAGTGGTGCGCGTGACCAAATGACACCTCTCCTGCACAGCTTCCATCTGAGGATGGAGTGCTACGCTCATACTGGCTCCAAGTCGTCACCACACCCCTTGCTGAGTGTTCCAAAACTTTGATTCAATAATCCATTCTAAAAGTATGCCCACTATGAAAAAAAAAAGAGGGGGTCAGGAAATTACTTCATCTTTCAAAAATTTAATAGCTAACTAGTTTGGCATTATCTGATCAACACTAAGAATGGTGAGTTACCAAACTGTTGTCTAAAAAGCATACAAGAACTTTTTTATAAGTAAATGAAGTGGACAAGGACAACAGACGATAGCAAGAAGATTACAGCAAATTCAGAACACGCAAGAGCAGTGTAATACAATCCACCGAACATGAAGATAAATGTCACTTAATGAAATTCATAATATTCTCTCTTATTATCTTTGAAATTCACTACTATGACCAGAGGCATATCCCCTACTTGCAGGTTCCAAAAGGGAAGTCCAGGCAGACTGAGTCTGCGTCCTGGCAATCAGGCTTGAAGATTTCACTGTAGGAACATGCAGTTCATAACTAGGACAATGCTCAGCTCCATCGCCAAATTTGTAGGCCTCTCAAAATATAAACTATCCTAAGTATTGCTTCTTCAGAGGTGCATATGGCAACATGGAATTAACAGTTCCACAGGGAAGACTGAATTTGGTTTGTTTAGTATCTGTGAATTTTTTTAAACAGTGGTTTTCATCTGAATAGTTATAAATTCCACTTTCAGTAAAGTCCATATCATAAAACGAGCTCACTTTCTAAGCCACTTTTTAAAAATCTATATAATAGCACGCTTGCTGTGCTTAATTTCTAAGATAACAAAAGAAGCATGTTGATTTGGGATTAATATGGTTTTAAGACCATGCCGTCATGACCTGAATCTGGATGTAACATTAAAAAAAAAAAAAATTCATGAAGTGCAATGTTAAATTAACATCAGTAGTTCTAGAGCTCCATGGAAGAGAAGAGTGATTTCCTACATAAGCTTAAAGCCATAATTAAACATATTTCATTTCTCTTTCAAGAATATTCTTTTGAGCACATCTGATAATAGCTGCAGGGTAAGCCATTGGCAATTTCCAGCCAAAAGGAAAACTATTGGTTCTTTTTAAGCTACTTTATGGCTTTTCAAATTCTCTTTTTATCTCTCCACCTCATTTTCCACTGAATGATACTATTTGTTAAATTAGAAATTAGTGTTTTACTGGAAAAAATAATGTCACTACAAGTGAAAAAAAATTAAATAGTCAAATTAATGAGACTTTCTCTAATTACTTTCTAGTTAGCCAGGCATTTCTGTTGACCTTTGCTCTGTGTCTGTGAGAAAAGCTGCTATTAGAAGAAAACTACATGGTTAGAACTGCAAATTACAGTAAAGAAAAAACAAAAAACTATTTCTACATCTCAGAGAAATATTACTACTCAGCATGGGAGCTAGGATTCTGAAAAAGATCATCACACTGTGAGCTTTTGATTACAAGAGACCTATTAGAAATTATGCATAGAATACATTATAATTATGAATAAAAATTCATATTTGCTAAATGTGATGTCAGTGAAATACCGTAAACATGTAAATGCATGCATACTTATAAACACAGGTCAAACATATGCATGCATTTCTAAATATCTTTATAAATAGCCATATTTCACAGATATAACAGGTAAGTGTAAAGGGGCTATAATTCATAAATGAAACTGTCCATGACTCATCTATTTAACACACACTCTGTGAAATACTAGAGGAAACATGCTCCAACTATATTTAGGTTTTGATTGTTCTTTTGCACAGATAGAGATGCGTCTTTCTACTATTTTCATTTATTTATTGTCCTCAGTCTATAAACATTAACAATCAGCAAAGGAGGAGATATTTTCTATGAATTTAAACATTTGCAACTCTTCTTCCCCTCCTTCTAGGCAAGTTAACTTTCTCTAAAGCAGCTGGAAAGAAGAGGGGAAAAAATTAGGCTGTTGATTCTGTAGCTAAGGATAAGGCTTGCGAATAAGCGACTGGTTTACCTACGAACTGAAATCACACTTTTTAATTACCATTCAGCTTTATTGCTTCCTGCTCTTCGCTTTCATCCAGCGTCACAGTCAGTACTAGTTTCTACACAGAATGGTTACCCACAGCATCCATCCTAAGCAAAGTTATGAAACTGACATGATGCTTTACTTCAGAAAACATGTGAGCCAGCCGAAGCTTAGTAAGCTAGTGGGCTTCTAAAGCTAGAGCACGGAGTGAGGAGGGCGCACCGCGGCTCGGCCAGGCAGAGGAGGAGGAGCCCGCGCCAGCCCTGAGCAGGCCCAGAATCGGGCGAGGCCGGGCCTCGAAAGATGCAGCCGACAGACTCAGGTCGGCGCCGAGGAGGCCGGCGGGGAACTCAGAGCGCACAGGGAGTGACCTGTGGAGGGGGTTGCCCGCTCTGGTGCCCCTTGCCAGCCCTGCCAGGGCAGGGTCCACGAGAACACTGTGCCGCGATGGCACAGCCTGATCTGCCTGCGTGCTGAGCTGCCCTGCCGCCTGAGGCCTCGTTCCTCGGTGCAGAGCGCTCACGCCCTGTGCATGACCCTCTGACCGCACAGTCCCAGTCCTCTGGTGCCAGTAATCTCTGCTCCGTCCACCGCGGCCACTGCCCTCTCCTCTCTACCCTGACTTCCTGAAATCACGTAGCTCGCGACTGAGGGTCCACGAGAGCTGAATGAGAATTTGTTTTCTTTTTTTCCTTTAACTTAATAAATCTATGCTGCATTGTAACACCTAGCCAGCAAGAGCCACTGTTTCATCGTGATAAGTTTCAGCCTCCCCAGCCCTGCTGGTCCCTACCTCTCTCCCCGTGAAAGTTCCTAAATTCAAGGCTCTGTGAGCTGTTTCTGTAAATCTGATGTTTTGTAAAATTCTTTTGCTTATTACGTGATGTCTAAATTTCACTCCTAAATGCTAAACAGTAGTTTGCATACGCTTCACTTTCAACTGCTAGACTAAATTCTTTCAACCCGACAGTGCTTTATTGTTTCCTAAAGTGCCCAAATTGATTAAAGGACGCTACATATATTAAGAGATGACAACTCCTTTTCAAAGATTTTAATCATTTTTTTCCCAGTTTTCTTTCTCCTATTATCTGTTAAGTATGCCCTTTTCAGCCTAGTTTTCCTATATTCCAAAAAAAAGCATGTGAGACAACCTTGAGAAGTGCATCCAATACAAAGTCGTACCAGTGTCTCAATTCTTGTTTACAAGCAGTGTACTGTGGATGCTGAAAGCTCACTCTTCATCCTGTACAATCTCACTAAGTGGGAGGCCAGCTGGAACCGAAAAATCGTATTTCTCCGGGGGCACTGGGCACCATGGCAGTACTGGCGCTGATGATTACTTGTGTCTAAATTAGACTGAATTTGCTTGAGCACAGAGAATCCGCCCTTCCCAATCAATACAGTATCTGTCACATGATAGAAGCTTACAAAATAAACAGTGTTACTAGGGTGTCATCCATCCAGACTTCTGTACATACGCATTTTCTTTAATGTCAAATAGCATTGATTTAAAATTAGTCAATGTAGTTTTGAAAAAACACTTCCCATATGCATTTTTGACATCTGCTTTGAGGTAAACATTTTTTAGTGTCTTTGGAATAATATTGGAGTCCAATCTAAGAACCCACTTTAAAAAAAAAAGGACAAGAATTCACTCTCTGCTTATAGAATTTAAAACCATATAGTTTTTCTTCCTCCTTTAATATGTTTGCTTTCCCATAGTAAAAAGAAATGGTATAAGAACCTGACCCTTGGCCACAAATCATTTTGGGGAATTCCTCCGTAGTCTCACTCCAATTTTTTAAACCAGCAATGAACAAGGTAATCAGTGACAGGGTTAATCACGAGATTCCAGAGCTTCTCAGATATCTTCCACTCCTCAGCAGTCCCTTTCTCTTTCTTTCCCTCCCTCCCCCTCTCTCTCCTTCCCTCCTGAAAAATGTCTTACAGAAAATGCAAGGGAAAACACTGAGAATTATGTTTCTGAGAGGAAAGCCAAAATCCTTGAGATGCTTCGGTCAGACTGGAGGGTCTGTATTCAGTTTCCTCACCTCTTATTCAGACTCAGGCAGAGACAGGTGAACAGGAAGTGGTGGAAAGATCCTGGGCAGACCCAGTGTTCTCAGAGAAGCGATGCCCAGAAGGAAGGAGCCGGGGGAATGGAGGAGAGGGGGACAGGGCACAGCCGAGGGCGGCAGGAGGCGCTGAGGACCCGTCGGGTTAACTAGAAAGCGCTCGGCGAAGGGCCCGGCACACAGTGAGCCCTCCCTCCCTGTTCTGGAAGAAGCAGCATGCGGGCCGGAGGTCTGAGGACAAACCGTAGGAGGGGCTTGAAAAGGGCTTCTCGAAGCCTGGGGGCAGGAGAGGAGCTGTGTGAGGAAAGTGGCATTCTTTATCTCTTAAAGTACAGAGTTTTTACAAATAGATCTAGAAAATGGGCAAGGGAGCAGTTTCTGCTCGCTTGCAGATTTGGTTTTGTCTTGTCTGACCAAACATACGGCTCGCCAACTCCAGCCGCACAGTGACTGCCAGGCGGGGCGTGAGGACAATGGCAACGGCCGTCCACTGCCCCCCGCGCCCCCTCCGTGACAGGCCCGCGTTGCCCGGCCCCCGGGATGGCTTGATGGCCGGCCCAGCCGCACACCGTGTGACTCATTTTCTTCGCAGGGAAGTCGGCCATCATTTCCATAAACTTTCGCAGGCACTGCCCCTCTCAGCTGCGGGTGATGCTGTGCCATGCCCACGCGGCTCTGTCCAGCAGCCTCCGGTGTGCTCTGCCGGGAGGCCAGCCCTGCTGTGGCCGGGATGACTCCCACGGGGAAATAAAAGCCCCGAACACGGGAGAGCAGCGACTGGGTCTGGGGTCAGTTATGCAGGGACCGGACGGAACCACGACAGTGAAACATGTTTAAGAATGAACAGCGTGCAAGGGACACAGAGCAAACCAGGGCTGAGCGCAGAGTGAGCGCAGAGCTTCGAGAGTGAGAGCCGGGGCCTCCCTGCGGCCCGTGGTTAGGACCCCCCCCAACACGGCCACGTGGGCTCGACCCCTGGCCCAGGGAGAGCCCGCTAAGGCCGTGCAGCACACCTGCTGAGCCCGCGTGCCGCAGAGGCGCCACCGCCCCGAGGAGCCCGCGCGCCCCAGCGGGAGAGCAGCCCCTCTTCCCACAGCCACAGAAAGCGCAGCCGCAGGGCCCAGCGCCGCCGTGAATGCGTGAGTGGGCAGCACTGCTCTGGGCAGGGGAGACCTGGGCGGGAGGGGTCTGCCGAGATGCGCCGAAGCCCACGTCTCTCTCTGAGTCGCCATGTAATCTTGAGCAACTCTCTCCACTTCTCTGCGTCTACTTTTCACCTGCACACATAATAAGCGTGCGATGCTCACTACATGGCTGGCTTCATTTCAACTGCTTTATACGCGCCAACTCATTCCATCATCACAACAGCCTGATGAGGTAGGTACTAACAGTCTTAGCATCATCATGACCCATTTTATAGAAGAGGAAACTGGAGGAGCAAAGACGAAGTAATTTAATCTTTGCTTAAAATTACTTCATCTTTAAGGTCTCCTACCTGGAAAGCAGAGGGCCAGAATTCCCAAATGGGCCCATGTGTCCAACCCTACGTTCTGCTGCCTCCCTGAAGAGGTAGAGACTGGACCACAAACGTCTGTCTCAAACTCTTCTTTGAAATGGACAAAAAGACAGGCTATTTTATTTCTTTCATTTCCAGCCCTTCATACACCAGTACTATCATGATACTATTACAAATATGAAGTATTAGAAAAATGAGCACAGAGTTGGATGTGCCATGATGTCAAACCACTATAAAAGTTTCTAGGTGCTTTCCATGTCCATATTTTTATCACAGACCAGGAACAAATGGCTCCCAGACCAGCCCCTGTCCATCAACCATGCTACATGGAGCGCTGAACTGATGATCTCTAAATTCCAGCTCTGTGGTTGCAAAGGACAAATTTTGAAAACCTGCCCATGGGTCCTTCTTCTCTACAAAAACTCAATCGCAACAGAGGCTAAAGTCAAACCTAGATAAGGCGCCTGAAATAGCATCTGCTACAGGTTTGAGCCTTCCCTTCATCGACAGCACTTGCTGAGCATCTGCTTCATCTTCAGCGTTCTGTCTGGTGTCACAGACAGAGAGACCAGGACACAGCCCCTTCCACAAGTTCTGATCTAGTTCAGTCGCTTAGTCGTGTCCGACTCTCTGCGACCCCGCGGACTGCAGCACGCCAGCCTTCCCTGTCCCCTTCACCATCTCCCGGAGTTTGCTCAAACTCATGTGCATTGAGTCGGTGATGCCATCCAGCCATCTCATCCTCTGTCGTCTCCTTCTCCTCCTGCCCTCAATCTTTCTCAGCATCAGGGTCTTTTCCAATGAGTCAGCTATTCACATCAGGTGGCCAAAGTATTGGAGCTTCAGCATCAGTCCTTTCAATGAGTATTCAGGATTGATTTCCTTCAGGATTGACTAGTTCCATTTCTTTGTAATCCAAGGGACTCTCAAGAGTCTTCTCCACCACCACAGTTCAAAAGCATCAATTCTTCGGCACTCAGCTTTCCTCTCACTACATGGCTGGCTTCATTTCAACTGCTTTATACGCGCCAACTCATTCCATCATCACAACAGCCTGATGAGGTAGGTACTAACAGTCTTAGCATCATCATGACCCATTTTATAGAAGAGGAAACTGGAGGAGCAAAGACGAAGTAATTTAATCTTTGCTTAAAATTACTTCATCTTTAAGGTCTCCTACCTGGAAAGCAGAGGGCCAGAATTCCCAAATGGGCCCATGTGTCCAACCCTACGTTCTGCTGCCTCCCTGAAGAGGTAGAGACTGGACCACAAACGTCTGTCTCAAACTCTTCTTTGAAATGGACAAAAAGACAGGCTATTTTATTTCTTTCATTTCCAGCCCTTCATACACCAGTACTATCATGATACTATTACAAATATGAAGTATTAGAAAAATGAGCACAGAGTTGGATGTGCCATGATGTCAAACCACTATAAAAGTTTCTAGGTGCTTTCCATGTCCATATTTTTATCACAGACCAGGAACAAATGGCTCCCAGACCAGCCCCTGTCCATCAACCATGCTACATGGAGCGCTGAACTGATGATCTCTAAATTCCAGCTCTGTGGTTGCAAAGGACAAATTTTGAAAACCTGCCCATGGGTCCTTCTTCTCTACAAAAACTCAATCGCAACAGAGGCTAAAGTCAAACCTAGATAAGGCGCCTGAAATAGCATCTGCTACAGGTTTGAGCCTTCCCTTCATCGACAGCACTTGCTGAGCATCTGCTTCATCTTCAGCGTTCTGTCTGGTGTCACAGACAGAGAGACCAGGACACAGCCCCTTCCACAAGTTCTGATCTAGTTCAGTCGCTTAGTCGTGTCCGACTCTCTGCGACCCCGCGGACTGCAGCACGCCAGCCTTCCCTGTCCCCTTCACCATCTCCCGGAGTTTGCTCAAACTCATGTGCATTGAGTCGGTGATGCCATCCAGCCATCTCATCCTCTGTCGTCTCCTTCTCCTCCTGCCCTCAATCTTTCTCAGCATCAGGGTCTTTTCCAATGAGTCAGCTATTCACATCAGGTGGCCAAAGTATTGGAGCTTCAGCATCAGTCCTTTCAATGAGTATTCAGGATTGATTTCCTTCAGGATTGACTAGTTCCATTTCTTTGTAATCCAAGGGACTCTCAAGAGTCTTCTCCACCACCACAGTTCAAAAGCATCAATTCTTCGGCACTCAGCTTTCCTTATGGTCCAACTCTCACATCCATACATGACCACTGGAAAAACCATAGCCTTGACTAGACGGACCTTTGTTGGCAAAGTAAGGTCTCTGCTTTTTAAAACACTTTCTAGGTCTGTCATAGCTTTTCTTCCCAGAAGCAAGCGTCTTTTAATGGCATGGCTGCCATCACCACCTGCAGTGATTTGGGAGCTCTAGAAGAGAGGACAAAAGCTACACTAAGTGCTATTAATGCAGGGCTGCCCCCACTGCTGATGAAAGACGTTCCTTCCTCTCTCCCTTCAACCCCGTTCAAGAAACAGAAGGCATTTAAACTGTATAAATATTAATTATGTCAAATTGACTCATAATACTCTTCAGCTCTGCCATATTCTTCTTCTCTGTACATTCACTCAATTAATTTCTGAGAGTTTGATATTGAAACTCCAACTAAAAATCTTAATTTATCTACTTAAACAATTGTAAATATGTAGTGAAACTACATGTAACTTTGTTCTATATTTTCCAAGTGTCCTGTGAATGAGTTATCATATTTTCATAATTAAAATTAACGAGAAAGAAAATAAGAAATGGAATGAAACCTGTGATTCCTACGTCATCCTTTCTACCAGCTGAGTGTAGGGTGGGGAGCTGGCAGGGCAGCATAAAAATGCCGCTAAGCATCTGTTGCACTGGATATTGAGTCTGGAAGTTTTAGAGGATACCTCGGTTTGTGTTTAGCTGCCCAGTCACGTCCAGCTCTTTGCAGCCCCATGGACTGTAGCCCTCCAGGCTCATCTGTCCGTGGAATTCTCCAGGCAAGAATACCAGAGTGAGGAGCCATGCCCTCCTCCAGGGGATTTCCCCAACCCCAGGACTGAGCCCAGGTCTCCTGCATTGCAGGCAGATTCTTTGCCATCTGAACCACTGGGGGAGATACCTCCTACAACTTGGTTATATTTCTGAAGTGGGTAGCCATGCCCTTCTCCAGAGGATTGAGGCCAGGTCTTCACCATTGCAGGCAGATTTTTTACCATCTGAGCCACCAGAGGAGACAGGATACCTCCTGCAACTTGGTTATATTTCCTCTCTCAGTTGTTGTAACTTATATAAAACTTGACTTTTGGATACGATACATTTTTTGTGGCTTTTGCCCTTTCAGTTGTTTATAACCTCCAAATAATCACCCTTATTATGCTTGTTATTCAAATAAACAGCAAGCCAACTCCAGTGACTTCTGCTCTAAAAGGAAATCCTGCTTTTCAAACACAGGCACAACTTATTAATTTTTTTAGCTTCCCCCCCTCCCCAAATTTGACTTCTCTTACCCAGCCCACCTGGAAGAAGTGCAGAGCACTCTTCCCCTCTCCTCTCCAGCCCACCTGGGTGGCCTCTCCTCTGTGGATTCTCTGTAACACAAAAGAGCTAACCCTCCACCGGCTGCTCTTTCAGAGTCTTAGCAAGATGCATATGGAATCAAGAGCAGAGAGCAGCTCTGGGGAGTTCACTTTGAGAAGTGATTCTTTGCTAATCCCTTCTCAAATAAACAGTGGTGGTTTACAATTATTATTCCTTGCTTCAAATTATAGTTACCCTTCTCTCACTGACTTCAGACTTAACGTTCCTTTGTAGCTGATACTTAGAAGAAAAAGACTGTACAATCACTACAGTTCAGTCCCTATGTCTTCTGTGGAGCTGTGAGGAAGCTGTGACTTCACTGCTGACCCACCTTGGCGTCTGGACAGCACAAGGCAGCTGGAGGGGCTCAGTAAAGACAGTAGAATAATTGCCCCCTTATCCTGGGTATTCCCCTTTTCTTTCAGGAAAATACCTGAGCTGTTCTTACAGGTTGCTCAGGCTTACTACGGGCTTCCCAGGTGGTACTAGTGGTGAATAATCCACCTGCCAATGCAAGAGACATGGGTCGATCCCTGGGTTTGGGGAAGATCCCCTGGAGGAGGAAATGGCAACCCACTGCAGTACTCTTGCCTGGAAAATTCCCTGGACAGAGGAATCCTGGGGGCTATCGTCCAAGGGGCCGCAGAGAGTCTGACAGGACTGAGAGTAAGCACACACACTTGAAAGCATAAATGTCACAGCATCTAGACTGAGAACTCTCTGAGAATCCCAGTATATGGTGTTTTTTTTAGGTATAAAATGAGTTCTCAACAACTACCAGCCAGTTGATTTCAGAGGTAAATCATGAACAGTTAATTCTCTTGGAAAATGTCAAGAACACATGTCTGATAAAGAGCTGAATTTGTTGCATATGCCCATCAAACACTCTGCATCCCCCACTACCATTAGCTGCAGTTCCCCAGGCAAGCTTGGACCAGAAAAGTTGCCCGTCCTGGGAGAAATGAAGGGAGCTGGATCCGCGCCTGCAGGCGGCCCCCCGGGCCCACTGCACTCCTCCCCGCTGGAGCAGACGCTGCTGCTCTCCTTGTCTTCGGCCCCCTCGACTGGAAAGTGAGCGTGAAGGCTCTGGCCGCTCAGCTGTGTTTGCATCTGTGCGACCCCACGGACTCTAGCCTGCCGGGCTCCTCTGTCAATGGGATTCTCCAGGCAGCAATACTGGCGTGGGTAGTCAGGCTCTTCTCCAGGGGATCTTCCTGACCCAGGGATCAAACCCAGGTCTCCTGTACCGCAGGCCGACTCTTAACCAAGTGAGCCATGACTGGGCTATCTGACCCTCTGACCAGTGAGCTGATACTTCTAAGGCTCTTGACACATTTCACTTACCTGCTTTCCACAAAGGAAGTGTACCAACACTCTCACCAGCGGCGCAAGAGTGCCAGTCTTCTAGCATCCTCACCAAAACTGAGTGTGTGCGAACGGATGGCAGGGGCAGAAGCTGGAATGAGAGGTTACACATAAGTGAGGTGAGGCATTAGACTGAACCGTGCAGTACTGGACGGCAATCAGAGGCATAGGGATAACTCACATTTAGCTTAATGTGGGCACAGTGGATATAAAGAGAGATGTAATTATAGATACATTCATATACATGAATTAACACGTGCACATAGGTTTCCTATCTCTGTTCCCTGAGAAGGCCAGAAGTAACAACACCCCAGGAGCACAGAGCACAGCTAGGGCCCATATCTGGGTTTTTAATATCATTTTCTAACATTCTTCAGGGCTCCTTAAAAAAAAATGGCTAATTTTTTTAAGGGGTTTAATTAAGGGGTTGGGAAGAAAACACACAAGAAGAACCTGGAGCACCTTCAGGCGCCAGCAAGATAAAAAGTGCCGAGGAAACAGAGGCCGGGGCGTGCCAGAGCCCCACAGAGCCGACACGTGCGCCCAGCGGCGAGAGCAGGGCGATCGGAGCAGCGAAGCCAACAGCACAGCATGGAACCAGAACCCAAGTGTAAGATGAACGCCCGCGAGCCCGCTCTGATAAAGACTGATGATTAGACAGACCAGCGAAGGCGGGGAGAGGGAGGCCTCCAGGCAGGAGGGATCCAGATAATTAATGTGAGCATGCAACCATCAACAAAGTGGAGCCTGACTCCCCGTTCCTTAAAGGTGCACTGCTTCAGTCAGTCAGCTCAGCCGCTCAGCTGTGTCCAACTCTTCGCGACCCCATGAACCGCAGCATGCCAGGCCTCCCTGTCCATCACCATCTCCCGGAGTTCACTCAGACTCACGTCCATCGAGTCTGTGATGCCATCCAGCCATCTCATCCTCCGTTGTCCCCTTCTCCTCTTACTCCCAATCCCTCCCAGCATCAGTCTTTTCCAGTGAGTCAGCTCTTCACATGAGGTGGCCAAAGTACTGGAGTTTCAGCTTTAGCATCATTCCTTCCAAAGAAATCCCAGGGTTGATCTCCTTCAGAATGGACTGGTTGGATCTCCTTGCAGTCCAAGGGACTCTTAAGAGTCTTCTCCAACACCACAGTTCAAAAGCATCAATTCTTCAGTGCTCAGCCTTCTTCACAGTCCAACTCTCACATCCATACATGACCACAGGTAAAACCATAGCCTTGACTAGACAGACCTTAGTCGGCTAGTAATGTCTCTGCTTTTGAATATGCTATCTAGGTTGGTCATAACTTTCCTTCCAAGGAGTAAGTGTCTTTTAATTTCATGGCTGCAGTCACCATCTGCAGTGATTTTGGAGCCCAAAAAATAAAGTCTGACACTGTTTCCACTGTTTCCCCATCTATTTCCCATGGAGTGGTGGGACCAGATGCCATGATCTTCGTTTTCTGAATGTTGAGTTTTAAGCCAACTTTTTCACTCTCCTCTTTCACTTTCATCAAGAGGCCCTTTAGCTCCTCTTTACCACAGTTCAAAAGCATCAATTCTTCAGTGCTCAGCCTTCTTCACAGTCCAACTCTCACATCCATACATGACCACAGGTAAAACCATAGCCTTGACTAGACAGACCTTAGTCGGCTAGTAATGTCTCTGCTTTTGAATATGCTATCTAGGTTGGTCATAACTTTCCTTCCAAGGAGTAAGTGTCTTTTAATTTCATGGCTGCAGTCACCATCTGCAGTGATTTTGGAGCCCAAAAAATAAAGTCTGACACTGTTTCCACTGTTTCCCCATCTATTTCCCATGGAGTGGTGGGACCAGATGCCATGATCTTCGTTTTCTGAATGTTGAGTTTTAAGCCAACTTTTTCACTCTCCTCTTTCACTTTCATCAAGAGGCCCTTTAGCTCCTCTTCACTTTCTGCCATAAGGGTGGTGTCATCTGCATATCTGAGGTGACTGATATTTCTCCCAGCAATCTTGATTCCAGCTTGTGTTTCTTCCAGCCCAGCGTTTCTCATGATGTACTCTGCATATAAGTTAAATAAGCAGGGTGACAATATACAGCCTTGATGTACTCCTTTTCCTATTTGGAACCAGTCTGTTGTTCCATGTCCAGTTCTAGCTGTTGCTTCCTGGCCTGCATACAGATTTCCCAAGAGGCAGGTCAGGTGGTCTGGTATTGCCATCTCTTTCAGAATTTTCCACAGTTTATTGTGATCCACACAGTCAAAGGCTTTGGCATAGTCAAGAAAGCAGAAATAGGTTTTTCTGGAGCTCTCGTGCTTTTTCCGGGGAGGCTGCTCTGCTTTGCTTTTATGGGGAATAGTTGATGAACAATGCTGTGTTAGCTTCAGGGGTAGAGGAAAGTGAGTCAGTGATACATACTTGTCCACTCTTTTTCAGATCTTTTCCCATATAGGCCATTACAGCGTATCGGGTAGAGTTCCCTGCCCTGCACTATAGGTTCTTATTAGTTATCTGTTTTATATACAACAGTGTGTAAACGGTAATCCCAGTCTCCCAGTTTAGCTGGCCCCTCGCTTGCCCCCAACCATAAGGTTATTTTCTACATTTGTAGCTATTGCAGTACCGTAAGTAAGCTCATTTGTACCCTTTGCTTTAGATTCCACGTAGAATATTTGTCTTTCTCTGTCTGACTTCACTAAGTATGACAAAGAGCTCAGCAGGGAAAGGGGAGAAGAAGAGTCCTTTACAGGGGAGAAGCCTGCCATCCTGCCTCAGCCAGGCAGCCAGGCGCCGGCAGTGACGGGCTATGTCGGTAGTGCGCCCTCTGAATATGAGGAGGAGGACACTCCACTTCCGTGGGCTTCTTCCCTCCCAACCCGCGAGCCCTGACTAACTGTGAGGAAAGCATCAGACAACCCAAACTGAGGGGCATTCTATAAAATACCTGGCCAGCACGTCTCAAAACTGTCAAGGTCAGCAGAAACAATGAAGTCTGAGAAGCTATGGATATGTGATGATTAAAGGTAATGTCCTAGCCTGGACGGAACAGTAGGGCAGAAAAAAAGACATTAGGTGAAAACCCAAATGAAATACAGACTTTAGTCAATAAAAATGTATCACTATTGATTAATTGGTTGTAAAAAGTGTACCATCGTAATATAGTAAGATACTGAACTCAAGGTATTTGGTAACTCTAATATTCTTGAGATTTTTCTGTTAATGTAAAACTATTGTAAAATTAAAAGTTTATTAAACATTCTTTTCAAAAAGGCCTAGAACTTACCTAGTATATATAGGTGTTCAACAGTGGCAGGTTTATTGTTTTTTAAATGACTTTTTGCCATTTTGAAAAGTAAAGGAAACATTTTTTCGGTTTAATTTTAACTTCTTTGATTACTTATGAGGCTGGACTATTTTTTTTTGTTTTTAAGTTTCTCTTTGCTTCTTATATTCATGCCGTACATCTAGTTCTCTTGCTTCTTGGTTAGGGTGTGGATCTGGCTTCTCTAGGATGATCAAACTTCCCAGTTTATCAGTGACCATCTTCATATATGTCTGTTGTCCCAGTTAATGATTATACGATCCCCTTTCATTTAGAAAGATACACTATACGGTCGCCCTGCCGTATCCCGCCACTGGCCTCCTGTGTCATGGTCTCCCACATGACTGGCCCACCCATCCAGCTGCTAATCCTTCCTCTGTTCCTGCCCGGCGCCCACAGTGATCATGCCCTGATGATGAAACGGGGCAAACTTTTTGTTGGCTAATATTCTTCTGCTAAAAATACTCAAAGCATTCAGTTAGATGACTGCATTTTGTAAAAGATATGGTCTTCAATATCAACTACAACCCAGTTCAGTGCTCAACTTTCCGTAGCTGGAAAGAGGTGCTGCTGCTGCTGAGTCGCTTCAGTCGTGTCCGACCCTGTGCGACCCCATAGACGGCAGCCCACCAGGCTCCCCCGTCCCTGGGATTCTCCAGGCAAGAACACTGGAGTGGGCTGCCATTTCCTTCTCCAATGCGTGAAAGTGAAAAGTGAAAGTGAAGTCGCTCAGTCGTGTCCGACTCTTAGCGACCCCATGGACTGCAGCCCACCAGGCTTCTCCGTCCATGGGATTTTCCAGGCAAGAGTACTGGAGTGGGGGCCATTGCTTCGGGTTACATGTGCTTTAATTTGCTTCCTGGGGGTCCCGGAAGCTGCTCTCCAG
The DNA here is from genome assembly GCA_006410535.1 of Litocranius walleri. NCBI lineage: Eukaryota > Metazoa > Chordata > Mammalia > Artiodactyla > Bovidae > Litocranius > Litocranius walleri. The sequence continues at coordinate 1,586,250 of SJYG01000387.1, read as the reverse complement.
GCGGAGGCACTAGGCTGGGCTCTCCTGCAGCGGGCCCCCCATGCCAGCCCCCCACGCCAGCCCTGCAGAGCCTCGGGAAGGGCGCACAGTGTTCTAATTATGTGAAGTCCCTTCCCCAAATCCTGTGTTCTGCAGGACATTTCCCGCTGCTCCGATCCTGAGCTGGGCTGCATCCAGGCCGCCCCCAGAGGCAGGCGGGAGGGCACAGAGCCGCACCAGCATCTCACAGCCTCCTCGGGGTTCAGCCTTCTTTCCGCTCCCTCCCTCCTCCTCCTCCTTCCTTCCTTTTCTCATCGGCCTTTTACTTCTCCCTCTTCCCTCCTTTCTCCTTTCACCTCCTTCTACCTTGATATGAAGGCTGCTTATGGTTCAGTTTACCTCCTGACTTCATTTCTTATGCAGATAAACTCATTGAAGAAAAATAAAAATAAAGATAGGCCAAAAGAAAACAAAATCCACACCCACAGATAACAATCACTGACAGTTTTGTGTGTCTCTCTGTATCTGTTAGGGGCAGTGTACCTGGCTCTCACACATACTGGCTGTGTGACCCTGAACAAGCTGCTTAACCTTTCCAAGTCTCAGATTTCACATGTGTAAAACGGGGACAAATTTCATATATATATATATATGGTCAAAGTATACCATATGGTATACCATATATACCATATATATATATATATGGTTAAAATATACCATATCATTATTTATGTCAGGATTAAAGAAGGTAATATGTGTAAATCACTCAGGACAGTGCCAAGAACAGAACGCATGTGCAATGAATGGTCAGCAGTGCTAAGAATATCTGTTTCATCAAACGAGGTCATACCAACATCCCAAATTTGGTACCTGGCGCTTTGTTCAATGAAATACAAAACCCTTTGTGATTGAATATAGATCTGTGTTGTCAATTTTTATATTTATTTCTTTGTTTTGCGTTATTATTTTGAAATATGATGATGGAAAGCATATGTTAAAAAATAATTACTGAACATAATATATTACCGCTACTTTAGATCTCCCAGAGGATTATAATCTTTCTCTGAGTTACCACCATTCTCACACATGAAAACAGGGCCACTAAAAAGTAACGTCTGGGCTAATGATGTGTTTGGTAGCCCCTTGCTCTCATAAACCCCCGATTCTCAAACCTAGATGTATCATCAGAGCCTGGGACTAAGCAAGAGGCTTAATAAGCTCCAAAAACAACCCAAGCTAAGTATAGATAGTATGGCTCTGCAAGGTATGAATTTTAGGTAGTGTTTTTGTCATTTTATTTGAGCAGTCGCCTTTTTGGGGGCTTATTGTTCGACTGGGAGGATTGTTGTTTGTCATTGTTGTTGTCTGTGTTGTTCAAAAACAAGGATTCAACTTGTATTGGGTTTCATAATTGAAAAATAAGAAATGAGAAAGCCATATAGAAAACGTAATTTCTGTTTACTCTTAGAAAACAGAACCTTAGAAACAACTTTGGGAGTAGAATCACAACACAAAGAATGAGCATTGAGTTCTTCAGTATTTGGCTAGATTTTCTCTGTAGAAAGAAATCCGGGAGGGCTCGTCTGGGAGGACACACACAGGCACATGTCCTCTTTGAAGGCTCCAGCGTAACAGCAGGCATATCACAGTCCCGCTATGACATCTCATGTGTCTATATGTTTCTGAATACATCTTCATATAGCATTCTGTCCAAATCAAACATAATGCTTATGAGTCAATTAAAGGAGACTTGATATAGAAGCTTCCTGTCAGTTAGTAAGTCCATTCTATCTACTATAAGAAGTCCCTGACAGGGACTTCCCTGGCTGTCCAGGGGTTAAGACTCCGAGCTTCCAGTGCAGGGGGCACAGGTTCAATCCCTGGTCTGGGAACTAAGATCCCACATGCTGTGTGGCTCCAAAAAAACAAGCAAACAAAAGCTCAGTAACGAAATAATATTTCCGGCACTATTAAAAAGAGAAATAACACAAAAACCCATGATGAATAAAATATCAAAGTTTAGAAGAAGCAGTCCCTGCCAGGGGCAATCAGCACGGTCCCCGACGTTTCAGACAGTGACAGACAAATAACCTGTTGAACTGACTTGGAGGTAAAGTGCTGTACCATGCGGTATGGAAGTCTGAATTTGGTTTATTGGGTATGTGGAGAACGTGTCTTCAAAGCATCCTTCAGCTTAAAGCACATTTATAAAGGGCTTGCCAAGCCAGATGTTGTAACAGTTTTACTTGTCTGCCTCACTTTCCCCTCCGACGCCTGCAAGGGAACCGTTAGCAGGACTTGACTCTTAGAGACGCGGAAACCGCAGCCCAGAGAGGGCAGTCGCCGGCCGAGGGTGCGCTCGCGGCGCACAGGGCATCCTGACCGCTCTCCAGCGGCGCGGCCTGCAGCCGCCCCTGCCCCGCAGCCGCGCGTGCCCCGCAGCCGCCCGTGCCCCGCAGCACCCCGTGCCCCGCAGCACCCCGTGCCCCGCAGCCGCCCGTGCCCCGCAGCACCCCGTGCCCCGCAGCCGCCCGTGCCCCGCAGCACCCCGTGCCCCGCAGCCGCCCGTGCCCCGCAGCCGCGACCCTCCTGACGCTCACCGACCGGCAGGCTAAGGCTGATGAAAAGAATCCACACGCACAGAGGAAGGCATGAAGCAGGGGAGCAGTTTGCTCCAAAAAGTGATTAGTAACTGAACTTATTCCAATTTTTGGACAGTTCACAGTTCTTTCAGAGAACTTTCTCTCGGTTATTTCAGAATGCTTTCTCTCGGGCCTCTGAGATTAGGAAGGGCTGAGAGAAAACGCGGTCAAGTTTAGCCCCTGACTGTGACAGCGTCCGAGGACAGGACTCAACGTCAAAATAATAATATAAAAACAAAGCATTTCTCACCACATCACAGTCTTTACATGCATTCTCATCGTCTCTGCACAACTCCTAGAAGTGCGTGTTCCTATCCTTCTGCAGATAGGAGACTGAGAACCTCGCGGGACAGTTACGCGCTCAGCTGGGTTCACAGCCTGCCTGCTCCACGCCCCGCCTCCGCGACCCCGCGCGGGGCTGGCTCTCTGCCCGGTGCACAG
>SJYG01000387.1:1499123-1575693 GCA_006410535.1 Litocranius walleri | reverse complement strand
CGCATTCCCACTAGCTCTCTACTTTACATATGGTGATATATATATGCTTCCATGCTCCTCTCCCAGTCTGTCCGTCCCTTGAGGAGAGGTATTCTCAATCACACTGCAGCCCAGATCTTCTCCCTCCCTGGACTGAGCTTCCATAACGTTTGTTCACTGACCTGTCCCCACCACCAAGATTCTTGCTGCTGCTGCTGCTGCTGCTAAGTCGCTTCAGTCATGTCCGACTCTGTGCGACCCCACAGAGGGCAGCCCACCAGGCTCCCCCGTCCCTGGGATTCTCCAGGCAAGAACACTGGAGTGGGGTGCCATTGCCTTCTCCAATGCATGAAAGTGAAAAGTGAAAGTGAAGTCGCTCAGTTGTGTCCGACTCTTAGCGACCCCATGGACTGCAGCCCACCAGGCTCCTCCCTCCATGAGATTTTCCAGGCAAGAGTACTGGAGTGGCTTGCCATTGCCTTCTCCAAGATTCTTAGGGGTTATGAAACCAAACGCCTCCAGGGGGCAGTAGACAACATAAAGAAACAAAGGCTGTCAAAGGGGCCTGCTGGGCTCCTTGAAGGTCATGCCCTATCTAAAAGAGAGAGTCATCTCTGACTCTTGCCATGTAGGAATATGGAATCCCAAGACATCCAATGATGAAGGGACACAAAACGGGAGATTTTATGTGAAATCTTTCCATTTCAGAAGGTCGAAAACAGCAGCAGAAAGAAACTATATCTGCAGGCTGGACGCAGCAATTTGGATCCTCAATTTGCAATATACACTTCAGAACGGTGTTTCTCAGAGTGTGGCCTACAGATCAGCACCTGTCCGCACACTCTTTGCTCCAATCTGTGGCAAGATCGGAAGCCAATGCTGAACGCTGTTGAGTTCAGCTGACATCTTTTCCAGAGTGAGACTGTTCCTTATAGAAGATACAGACCATTGATTTACATTCTGGCACAAGTTCCTGACGTCACTGTGGGTGAAATTTGGGGGAGCACTACTCCAGAAAGCATCAATCAGGGACCCTTCTCATGGTAACATCTCAGAGAACTGAGAACCAGTACCGTGGCTCCTTGAAGCTCGGTACTCTGTGAAGGATGGGGAAGGGAAAAGGAGAGAGAACTCCAGTAGGGTCCAGAAAGCTGCTCGCAGGCTGAGTCAGGGCAGTAGGACCTGCCTAGAATCCAGTGGGTCTGAGTGTCCAACACGGGCAGCAAGGGGAGCCACCCAGAACAATTCCTCTTCTCCTTCTCCCAACCTACCCAACACCTGTACTCTCTCAGGCACCCGAGAGCTGGGTCTCCTAGTTGGCCCAGATATGCTGCATGTCATGGATGTCCTTTAATGGAACTTATTCATTTGCTTATTGCTCATTGGCTTATCAGCACCACCCCAGCCCCAGTCCCACCATAGTTCACAAGCTGCAGAAGCACAGGTGTCTAGACCAGAGCCTAGTGCATAGTTCAGTTCAGCTCAGTTCAGCTCAGTCGCTCAGTCGTGTCCAACTCTTTGCGACCCCATGAACTGCAGCACGCCAGGCCTCCCTGTCCATCACCAACTCCCAGAGTTCACTCAGACTCACGTCTACTGAGTCAGTGATGCCATCCAGCCATCTCATCCTCGGTCATCCCCTTCTCCTCCCGCCCCCAATCCCTCCCAGCATCAGAGTCTTTTCCAGTGAGTCAACTCTTTGCCTGAGGTGGCCAAAGTACTGGAGTTTCAGCTTTAGCATCAGTCCTTCCAAAAAAATGCCAGGGCTGATCTCCTTCAGAATGGACTGGTTGGGTCTCCTTGCAGTCCAAGGGACTCTCAAGAGTGCATAGTTAATACTCAGCAAATATCAGATGAATGAATGATGTTATAGCAAAGTTGTATAAGATAGGAGCACACATCATGCTATTTACACTGATAAAACATTTTTTTAAAGAATGTTTCCAGAAGCTGACATGTACCTTTCTCAGGAACTGTTGAGTAAAGCCTGTTTGCATTTCAGTCAAACAGGTCAAAAAAGAAATTCAATGGTCATGGAATACGGTACGGGATATGCTTGAAAGCCAAGGTCTTTGTAAAAAGACTGAAGTTGGTAGATATGAGAATTCAGAATGAGGGTTCCCAGAAACAGCTATTAAGTTATTGATTGATGGTCTTTTAAGAATAGATTCATCTGTCTGTGGACGTTTAAGAGAGACTCAACCCAAAGGTGGAAGACCAGGGAATGACCTCCAGTTCTGGGCAAGCCTATGCATATGGCTAATGTTAGAGCAGAGAATGGAGCAAGGACCATGAGTGCTGAATGACTGAGAGGTTGAAATCTCCCTCTTGTTCACTAAAATCCCTGAAACCAATGCTGCTTATCAATAATTCCCCTTTTCTTAGTCTCTTGGTCTCCCTTGTTCTCTCATAATTTCAGATCCATTATGCTGGAGTTTTGTGGCCTCTTCTAATATTAAGAAACTCATTATTTTTCCAATCTCCTTAACCTATTTCCTCCTATTCTCAGTACTAGTAGAAGAGGGTCACTCTAAATGCTTTTTGTAAGTCTTCATTCTATGCTCATCATTCAAAAGGTCCTTCTTTTGAAACATATCAATTATTAATATCATTCCTCCAAAACCTTCATCACCATCTTCTACTAGAATCTTCCTCCAACTGCCTCAAAGGCTTTGATGCTTGGCTCAGAATTTTCTAGTTTGCCCTACTCCTGCCAGTAGCCATATTAATTTCAGGGCTATAACAGTCATTATTATATTAATCATTACGATGCCTTCTATTTATTGAGTGCCTGCCATGTGTTTGTCACTATGTTTTTCTTTCTTTTTTAAAATTATTTCATGTTATTTCTGGCCTAGCTGGGTCTTCACTCTGCTGCACTCGGGCTTTCTCTTGCTGCAGAGAGCAGGGACCACCCTTTGTCATAGCGCATGGCCTTCTCTTTGCAGCGGCTTCGCTCATTGCAGAGCATAGGCTTTGGGTGCTTGCGTTTCAGTAGTGGCGGCTTGCAGGCTCTAGAGTGCAGGCTCAGTAGCTGCGGGGCATGGGTCTAGTTGCCCCACAGCCTGTGCAATCTTTCCAGACCAAGAATCAAGCCCATATCCCTTGCATGGGCGGGCAGATTCTTAGCCTCTCAAATACCAGGAAAGTCCTATGATGTGGTTTCTAATCTATCTTTCAGACACTAGGTCTAATCTCTAACAACCCTACAAGGTAGGTTTCATCTTCCATTTACATAAGAAGGATGCAAGATTCAGAGAAATTACATACTTTGCCCAAAGTCACAATTTAATTAGCAACAGAACCAGAAGGTAAACATAAATATTATTTGTGCCAAAGGTCAAGCTCCTTCCAAGCTTCCTTAATAATAAATAACAAGGATGCTACCATTTTCTGAATGACACTCTGTAACAGTCATTGGGTTTATACCAATTATTTCTAAATCACACGAAACCTCCACAGTCTAAATCATTCCCACTTTAAAGACAGGAAAAGTGAGGCTCAGAAATGTTATGTAACCTATTCCAAGTCACACTAATGGTCAAAGATTTAAATTCAGGTCACTCAAAGTGAAACATCTCAGTTGACTGCCTTGCTAAAACTCTAACCCAGTTTTCTGTCACTGCATATAAACCACCCAGATTTAATGGTTTAAACCAGTAATAATCATATATGTTCCTCTCATATCTTCAAGTTGGGCAGGGCTTAGCAGGGAAAGCTCCTCTCTGCTCCAAGTGACATCAGCTGGAGTAGTTCAACAAAGCTTGAAGATCTTCCCAGTGGTTCCCCTTGAGGGCTGCCCAGTTGGCGCTGGATTTTGGCTGGTCCCTCAGCCTGGGCTGTGGGCAATAGGCCTGGCTGCCTCTCCATGTAGTTCCCTCCATACGGCCTATGCTTCTTCAAAACACAGGAGCTGAGTTACAAAGACAAGCGTCCCATGAGAGCTAGATAGAAGCTGTGCACCTTTGATGACCTACTCCCAGAAGCCACACAGCATCATTTCACTGCATTTTATGTTAGAAGTCAATCACAGAGCCTGGCTCATAAAATTTAAGGGGAAGTGAATTAGACACATAAGGAGGAATATCAAATAATCTGTAGAAATGTTAAAACCTACCACACACACTTCTCCCACAATTTCTCACTGATTTCATCTCCACTCTGCTAACCTACCCGTGAAACTAGAAACACTTCAACTTCCTCAGTGTCACTGAAGACAGTGTCAAGAACGTGATTCTGCCTCTGGTTCCCACTGTCTTTGTTTTCTGCTCTCCCCTCTCTCACTACCTTTCTCCTGAACTTGACCTTCTCTATCAAACGCTCTAATCCCTTCCTCCATATTTTCGAGTCTTTCATCTGCGTTTCGGTTCCACGGCCATGAATCTCACTGTTGCCTTTCCTAGCACCTTCACACTCCTTCACTGTCTATTCTCTATCACCTGTAGTCTGTCTTCCGCACAATTCCTCTCAAATTGTTTACTCAGAAATTACCCGTTTCCTCCTGATCTTACCCATCCTCACCTCTCACTCGTGCTCCTGTGTGATTAGACGCAGCTGCCTGTTCTGACTCCCTTCAGATTTCTTCCTCTTTTTTATACCCTGCGATATGCTTGTTCACATCTCGGTTCACTTTAGCTTGAGACAGTAGCCTGAAACAAACAACAGGAAGGCTGGTCCTAAAGCAGAACAGAGCTAAGCAAGTGTTGAATGACAGCAGAGCAAAGCAGGTTGCCATATGTGTAGACCAAATAATTATGGTATTCTCACAAGGAGCAAGGGATTATGGTGAGAAACCTTGCAATGACCAACATTTCTTTGCCTGCACACAAGAATCTGCCCTAACCCTTGAGATTGGGATTCACAGGAAAGCACTGTTTCTAGGAAGAATGCACACTAATTCTGAACTTTTCTTGGCCATGGAACTTTTAGAGCATATGCTGAAAGCTCTAGACCCTCCCTTTGAAATAAAATGTTTTATTCCAAAAACACAAATGTTCGAATATGGGGGTTATATTAGACTTGTTGCATTTGAGGTGTCCATAGGATTCCAAAACATAGTTTGCTAGGAAATAGTTGAACATACAGCTATGATGCTCAGAAGAGAAATTTAAAATGAACTAGAGACTGGGGAGGCAATAGTTACAGGAGAGTGAATACCACTAGACGGGCCTTCTAGCCTCAATAGTGTAAGTATAGTAGATTTCCGTGTATGTTAAGGGTGGATTCTTGAGAAACCCTGGAAAGTCAAGGAGAAAGTAAAGTACATAAAGAGGCTGAAGACGAGCAGCCAGTGAGTTGGGAGGAAAATCTGCATGTAGATGTCAGAGAATTTCAAGAGGAAAAAAGTTTGTGACATTCAATAAATACTCATTAATCGCCTTTGTATTATGGACTCAGGACACAGCAGTTGAAAAAGTGAGCAAAATCGGCCGGATGGCGGTGCCTCCGACGCCCGGTGCACCACGAGCCCCTCCCTTGGCTGCAGGCTAACGGGTGCGACGCCGAAGCCTGGGCGGCCCGCGTGCACGCCTGCGTCGGGCCGGTGGGCGTGGCGCGCCGCCGTTGCCCCGCCCCCCCGTGGTGCGCCGCCGTTGCCCCGCCCACTCCTGGCTCGCTCCAGCGTCCGCTGCTTGTCCGGGCATTTGAATTGCGCTTCCGCCATCTTTCCAGCCCTCAGTCAGATGGGCGTGGAGACGCTTCTGCAAGTAACATCGTGATGGCTGCCCAAGGAGAACCCCAAGTTCAGTTCAAACTGGTATTGGTTGGTGATGGTGGTACTGGAAAAACTACATTCGTGAAGCGTCACCTGACTGGTGAATTTGAGAAGTATGTAGCTGCCTTGGGTGTTGAGGTCCATCCGCTCGTGTTCCATACCAACCAAGGACAGGTTAAGTTCAGTGTGTGGGATACAGCTGGTCAGGAGAAATTTGGTGGACTGAGAGACAGCTATTATATACAAGCTCAGTGTGCCATTATAATGTTTGATGTAACATCGAGAGTTACTTAGAAGAATGTACCCAACTGGCATAGAGATCCGGTACGAGTGTGTGAGAACATCCTGATTGTGTTGTGTGGCAACAAAGTGGATATCAAGGACAGAAAGGTTAAGGCAAAGTCAGTTGCCTTCCACCGAAAGAAGAATCTTCAGTACTATGTCATTTCTGCCAAAAGTAACTATAACTTTGAAAAGCCCTTCCTCTGGCTTGCTAGAAAACTGATTGGAGACCCTAACTTGGAGTTTGTTTCCATGCCTGCTCTTGCCCTGCCAGAGGTGGGCATGGACCCAGCGTTGGCAGCACAGTACGAGCACGATTTAGAGGTTCCTCAGACAACTGCTCTCCCGGATGTAGATGATGACCTGTGAGAAAGTGAGGCTGGGGCCCAGCGTCAGAAGTCTAGTTTTATAGGCAACTGTCCTGTGATGTCAGCGGTGCAGTGTGTTTGCCACTTCTTTATATAGCTAAGCAGAACATGCGCTTAATCTTTGGATGCTGAAGGAAACAGATGGGCTTTGGAGTGAATGTGGCAGTTTTAAAAAGCTTCAGGTTTTGGACCTGCATATTTAGGTGTTTTGAAACACAGTTGTTTCCTCCTTGAGTTTCAAATATAATACTGCTGTCTATAGTCACATGACAATATTGAGAGGTTCAATCTTGTTTGTTACTATCATTCCCATTCCTTTTCATTTAGAATCAGAGTAAAGTTGTATTTCAGATATCTTAAGCAAAATCCGTGATCTATGAGGTGAAGAGACAATTAGTCATTATGAATGTGACAAGTTAAATCACAAATTCTCTTTGGGAAGAGAAGTTTAGATCTAAGTTCACATCCGGACTTCAATTTACTGTTCTCTGCTCTCCTAGGCAGTCGGTCTGAAGCCATTTTATTGACTCAGGTACACGCTTTTTCAGTCCCTATGTGTTTAGCCTAATAACATTCTACCATTTGTGCTTATGGGCTTCCTAGTGGCTCAGTCCCTTAGACTGCAAGGAGATAAAACCAATAAATCCTAAAGGAAGACAGTCGAGAATATTCTTGGAAAAGCTGAAACTGAAACTCCAATACTTTGGCAACCTGATGCAAAGAAACGGACTCATTGGAAAAGACTCTGATGCTGGGAAAGACTGAAGGCAGGAGGAGAAGGGGATGGCAGAGGATGAGATGGTTGGATGGCATCACCGACCCAGTGGACGTGAGTTTGAGCAAGCTCCGGGAGTTGGTGATGGATAGGGAAGCCTGATGTGCTGCAGTCCATGGGGTCGCAAAGAGTCAGACGTGACTGAGGGACTAAACTGAACTGAGTGGCTCACTGGTAAAGAATCCATCTACCAATGCATGAGACTGATGTTCAATCCTTGGGTTGGGAAGGTCCCCTGGAGAAGGAAATGGCAACCCACTCCAGTATTCTTGGCTGGAAAATCACATGGACAGAGGAGTCTGGTGGGCTATGTCATGGAGTCACAAAAGAGTTGGACAGGACTTAATGACTAAAGAATAACAACGACGATGACCTGCACTTAGATTTCACTCCTGCCGCTGCAACATATGCCCTGAGCAGCTGATTTCTGCTCTTCTCAGCTGTCCTCTGCTATGCTATACTGGACAAGGGCTCAAGGCTAGTTTAAATCCAAGCACCACCACTTAAAGAGCTACACACACACTAATGCAGGCTAAGTTGCTTCGACTGAAGCGACAGTTGTGTGGCTCTTTGCGATCCTATGGACCTTAGCCGCCAGTCTCCTCTGCCCATGGCATTCTCCAGGCAAGATTACTGGAGTAGGTTGGCATGCTCTCCTCCAGGGGGTCTTCCTGGCCCAGGGATTGAACCCATGTCTCCTGCATCTCTTGCACTGGAAGGCGGGCTCTGTACCACTAGCTTCACCTGGGAAGCTCCAAGAAGCTACATAACTCCAGTCAAGTAGCTCACCACTATGAGCTTCAATCTTCTTTTCTGTAAAATGAAGGTGATGCTGATGTGCGTGCTTATGCTCAGTGGTGTCTGACTAACGCTACCTCCCTTCTATTGATATTTGGGGCCATTAAATCAGACAACATTTGTAAAGCAACATAGTGCTTGACTTAATACTAGTTAAATATCAAAAGGAAAAGAAGACTAGTGATTAGGACCAATCAACCTCCCTTGTTTTAGCAAGGAAGCTTTAGAAAGACCGGCCCTCACCCCATCACACTATTTAACAGAATAACAGGAAACTGTGTGTTTCAGAATACTTGTAAGAACCTTCCTCCTCTCTCAAATACAGCAGAGAGGTCAAATAACAGAAGCCTGTAAAGTATCCGTACACTGGGAAAGAACACCTTAGGTGAGTTTCAAAAACCATTTCAATTGATTAGAGAAGCAAAAGTCAGCAATCACTGGGTTGCAGAGTGAATGGGAAGTGAGAAAGTGAAAACGCTATCAAGTTCCCTCTCAGGAAGTATGGGTCTAGCAGGAAGGAAAGCAAGGCACTATTTAATTATAATTAGCTTGTGCTCCTTGACAATCACCTGAACTTGCCTCGAATAGAGCTGAATTGGTCTTCTTGGCCTTATTTGAACAAAACCTCATTTATTTTCTCTCAGATATAGAACGCGTTAAGGTTGCTTTAAATATTCATCCTGTTCTAATCACCAGCTTTCTCTTTCCTGCCAATTTGATGACATTTATGTATTGAGAGGAGTGGCGAAATCTCTTTCTGGGGGTGTTTAAGAAATGGAGAGACATGATTCTTGAAAGGATTCAACTTTGGTTTAAACTAGATGACCTCTGAAGTTCCTTTCTCAATAGCAGAAGTTAATGCTCTCCGAGCTCCTCTATCTAAAATCAATTATAAGTGGCCATATCCATCTCTCCACTGAGAAAGGTCCCATCTATTCTTGCATACATCCTCTATCTGATAGCACACGTATACTCTGACTCCAGGTACTTAGGAAGGCTACTGATAGCTTTCAACTATATGGCCCCATTTAGACTCTGCTTTCGCTGCCAAAAAAGTCAAGAGGACCATATTCACATAGCACTTTTCTCATTAAAGCCAAACATGAGCCTGAACCCCCTCCCTCCCCAGCCACAGACACATCTTTAGCACTCAAACCAATAACGACCTCATTTAATTCCAGCACGGAACAATGTCTTTCACTTAAAATTAATGTCTTGTCCACATAAAATTGAAATACAGAATGCAGCCTTCCTGATGATAAGTAGAAAGCATAAAGGTGACTTTTAAGGAGATAAATTTATGCTGTCAGGGAAGGAATAAAAACCTTTTGCTATTCACCTGTGACTCGAACACTCCTAAGCAATGAGTTCTTCCCTTATTTGTAGCTAAATACGATGTGTCACTCAGCCTTCCCTAGCTCTCATGTGTTAAATTAAAATACATCATTAATATATACATCATTTCTGATCCTCACATGGTTAATGGCTCCGTACTGAAGGACTAGGCTGTGTGTTGGCATCTGACAGGCATGCACACAGAATAATATATATACAAATGGATGGGCAGCAGGGAACGAGGCACTTTAAATTATTTAAAATAGCATAATTGCATCGCCTCCATTTACAGAGAATATCAAGTGAGGCAGTACAAATTGTTTTGAGTTACTGGAATAATAAAGAATTATGATGATCCAATAGAGATTTCTCAAAATAAAATTATATAGAAATATTTGTGCTGTTAAATATTACAGTCCAGATTTTTAAATAGTATATTGTATAATTGAACAGAGAAAGGGTATTTTATTCAATGAGTCAAAATCCAAAGTGTGCATTGAACCTCCTATTATCTAATTTCTAGATGTGACATGAGATAAATTACATTGGCTATTCTCTTGAAGAAATCTTACTTGGGCTGTGTTTTAATGTAGATGCAACTAGCATTTGGTCTAAATATTAAGTAACAAATCTTCCAGGTGTGTTTTAGCATCATTGTTATCACCATCAACCCATTTTGCAGATAATGAAAATAATCAGAATTTGTTCAATGACAGGCATGAATTTTAATTCGTTTAACACAATGATTCTGTGAGATAGGTTCAACTATTATCACCATTTCCACTGTTACCAACACTCCCCAAGTAGAGAAACCAAACAACAGAGTGTTTAAGTAATTGACTCAAAGTCGCCAATCAATAAAGAATGCAGTCCATCCTGCCACAGAAAGAACAGTGAGGCCCAGAGCAGACAGTTATCTCAATCAAGGCCACATAGCTAAAGCGAAGTGAAACTGAAATTCAAACCTCTTTTTTTAACTTTACTATTTATTATGGGGTTTTTCAAATAGATACTCAACTAGAGAAAATGGTACTGTGAACTCCAAACAAGCTTTTAGTCCAAAATCTAAAGTCCTTTCTCTAGAACATGATTCATCTATGATGGACATATTTATCACAATAATTTCTAATGGAAAGAGTTTCAGTGTTATTTTTAAGAGGTAATACATGTTCATTATAAAACCATTTATTCAGAAGAGAAAAGTTTGCCTCTCTTAAAAGCTTGTGCAGATCCTTCCTGACTTTCTACACGCATATCTGTCCATGTGTAGTCGCAGTACTGTTAGTTGCCCAGCCATGTCTGACTGCGCCCCCACGGGCTGTAGCCCACCAGGCTTCTCTGTCCATGGGATTCTCCAGGCAAGAATATTGGAGAGGGTTGCCATTTTCTTCTCCAGGAGATCTTCCTGACCCAGGGATCGAACCCAGGCCTCATGCACTGTGGGCAGATTCTTTACTATATGAGCTACAGGGAAGTCCCTATATGTGCATGTATAGAGATATAACTATTCTTTACAAAACGGAATCATACCATATACACTTTTGAAGCTCGCTGATTTTTGCTTTTCAATGCACCATGGTCATATTTCCATTACAATGAACATTGATCTGCATCTTCATTCTTAATGGTCACAATCGCATCAGTGAACCGTCACTTTCTTAGCCAATCCCTTACTGACGAACATGTATACTTTATTAATGCTTTGTTACTAAAAAATATTGAGGCAACTCTCCTATCTTATAGGTCTTCATATGCTTGTAAAATTAATTCTTAGAAGTTCCTGCAACATAATAGGTGCTCAATAAATATGAGGAATTAACAGATGAAGGAAAAGTGGAGTGGTTTGATCAAAGAAATGGCAAATCTTATATTTTGATATATATTGCTAATTGCTAATTGCCCACCAGAGAAGTAATTAATCCATTTTCTGATTTTTCATCTTATTTTTTAGCTTTCTTTACAGTCTAAATATTTTAGAAAGTTTCCAATGTTTTACTTTGTGGTCCTGTCTTTGAAACAGTGATCCATAGTGTTAAGAGCTCAGCAGCTTCTGAAAGCCAGTTGTCAGATTTTCAGGAATTCTGAGGATCAATCATAAAATGCAGCCATGATTTTAAAATTACATAAACTTGTGATTAAATTATACTTAAAATCAATAAATGCTAGTCACTTTGCTACGTGCTCCTGCTATCTGTACTTTGGAAATTAGTCGTGACTGTCACGTGCGGATAATGGATGGCGCAGCCTGCTACCCCACATCTTTCCCCAGCTCCACGTTCAGTGACGTCGTTGGCAGCTTGAAACTGGTCGTGAAGGGAGTGTTTACACCATGGAAATCAGCAAGTGCTACACATCAGGGCTTGATTTAGTTCTGAAACTGAGTTCTTAGTTAATTAATGAGAAGGGAATGAAAAGAAGTTTAACAAGCCACATACCAGATTTAATAATATATTTATTGGGAAAAGAGTTAGCAGACTGAGATGCAACTCCATGTGTCAAAAAGCCACGGCTGAATACTGACTGAGTTCAAACTCAGAGAAAAATCAAAAAAAGCATTCTGAAAAATTACATTACAAAAAATTAATTACATTAGTAACATTCATTGACAGTAAAGAGTATTGTGCATTTTTATTTTTAAACTGCTAGGCATCCTCTATTTTAGTAAAAAATGTATAATATTTATGTACATATATATATTTGCATACAGTTTTTTTCAGGGACCTAGTTGTGAAGCATTTAATGGCACATTACTGTTTAGGTTTTATATTTTGAGGAACATTCTCTTTATAGGAACTGAAATACATGTATTGTTTTGTATTCTAAGTTCCTATGTGCAGTTGGCTATTTCTGAAATTTGTGTTCTGTTTCATTGACCTTTTTGACCTTAATCCTTAGTACCTTATGTCCCCAGTACCATAATGATTGAATTATTATAGTTTTAAAACACATTTAATATCTAGAAGGGCAAATAGCACTCCTCTTCTCCCACACCACCCAGCTATTCCAGATAAACTTAAGATAATGTTTCAAACTCCCACCCAATAGTATTCCAGTGATACGTCCTCCTTTCATTCAGCTCTTTTATATTCATTGTTAGAATCTTATCATTCTCTTCATATTTGCCCTATACATTCTTAGTCTTCATAACTCGATGTATATTATATTATTGTTTTTATGTACTTTCTATATGGGATTTTTTATATCTCTTTAAAAATTATTATTTACCACAGATATTTTACCACCACTTAGAATTATCCCAAAACTCTTCCACCAGAAACCAAGCTAAAAAGAATAGTTGCAAACCATTTCCAACAAGAATGATGGCTAGATCATTTTGTTCAATATCACAAAAGACTAAGGCTCTGGAAAATGACAGAGACTGAAGGAGTCTAAAGAGACATGACAGTTAAAGGCAGAGTGGGATCTTGGATTGAATCCTAGAATAGAAAAAGGACATTAATGAAAAACTTGGAGAAATCTAAATAAAGTCTGCAGTTTAGTTAATTAAAAAGTATGATTGATGGGTAAAAGTTTTAATAGGACAGTTTGTAAGATAAAGATTCTGGAGCCATTAATGAAATTATTTTTTGGAAAGGAGGTCAACTCTACTTTTTAAATGTGAATGTGCATAATTAAATCATCTTAAGATGACATAGTTTTTGAGTAATTTATTCCATATTTTGGATTTCTTCAATATGGCTAATTATAAAACCACTGTAAGTTCATATTATTCTCTTAATAATATTTTTTACAACATTTTATTTCTTCCAAGAGATTCCACAAGTATACAATTATTTGCCAAATGTGGGAATGTGAAGATATTATGAGAACATGAGTTAGACAAGCGAACAAAAAACTATAGGTTACCATGAAAAGCAAATGCTATACACTTCTGTGCTAAAGGGCATTGAAAAAAATGATCCTTT
The DNA here is from genome assembly GCA_006410535.1 of Litocranius walleri. NCBI lineage: Eukaryota > Metazoa > Chordata > Mammalia > Artiodactyla > Bovidae > Litocranius > Litocranius walleri. Next base: position 1,562,517 of record SJYG01000387.1, on the reverse strand, counting down.
AATTTTATCTCGTTAATATTCGTTACACAAATTGTAACATAATCTCCATGATGAGCCTCTGTTTTACAAAGAATTTTTAATAAGTTACTGAAAATGTTTTAAGAGAGGCATGTAAGTTTAAATTCTGCCCCCAGCTTCACTAAAAATTGCCCCTGAAAGTGGAAGTATTAGTAGCTCAGTTGTGTCTGACTCTTTGCCACCCCATGGACTGTCACCTGCCAGGCTCCTCTGTCCATGGAATTCTGCAGGCAAGAACACTGGAGTGGGTAGCCATTCCCTTCTCCTGGAGATCTTCCCGACCCAGGGATCAAACCCAGGTCATCTGCACTGCAGGAGACCTTTTCTGTCCAAGCCAAACGGTCTCCTATGACACTATCACTCTGTAAGTTTACAGATCGGAGTGATCCCATTCCACAGTCAGTTTCCAGCCTCAGCCCTCTAGGCTATACTTTGAGTAGCCCATTCCTCTTATTTGCTCCTAGATACTAATGGGATCCAAGAGGTTGCCAGATAATAAATTTTAGCACAGTTGATGGTAAGTAACACACACAAAATCTTTCTTTCCTTCTTTGAGGCCACCAAGTACAAAACATGACCTGGCCTAGGTTTTCTGTGATTTCCACATGGTTTGGTAGACATATATGACAAAACCTAGCTGTTTGTGTGGGGATTAAGTGCATTCTGGAATCAAACACTGTGAAAACACAGGAAGCTGATTCCCCAGCCTCTCACCCCTCCGCATTTCCTATCCAGTCAGGCCCGGAGCCAGCGTGGCCACGCCCCCCAGCTGCATCTTCGGGTCAGTCTCACGATGCTGCTGCCCCTCTTCTGTACGACATATCTCACTCTCAAATGCAGATTCTCCAGTGGACGGCCTGGATCCTGAATTGACTCCTTTTACAAGCACAGGAACTAGATTTCCTTCAAACCCTTGAAGAAGACACACACGGAGCTCATCGCAAGTGTTTAAACGTGGCACTAAGCCTTTCTGCTCTGCTGTTTCCTGTCTCCGCACCCGCTCATCGTCTCTCCGCGACTATTTCTCCTCCCTTCTGTCTGCCTTATTCTCCTATCAGACCCTCTCCATCTGTGCTTTCTCTCCTCTATAACCTTCATGGGCCTCATCCTTTCAGTTTACTGTTAATGTTTACGATATTGAACCAATATTCACTCTTAGAACAGGATTTTCCTTGGTTAAGGAGAATAGTGGCACATTTGGTAAAGAATCCACTGGCCAATTCAGGAGACACGAGTCTGACCCCTGGGTCAGGAAGATTCACTGCAGAAGGAAATGGCAACTCCCTCCAATACTCTTGCCTGGGAAATCCCATGGGCAGAAGAGCCTGGGGGTCCGTGGGTTCGCAAAAGAGTCAGACACGACTTAGCGACTAAACAGCACAAGTCAATACCCGTTTCCAAATAGAAACATGCCATAGCATCTGCAATTGCGCACGGCTTATATGGCCCTGAATCACAGTTTATTAGCTCCGTTCCTGTAATATTGGGGAAGGGGAGCCAGGAAGATAGCCTGTCCAAGAGACATCTCGGACACACGAGGCCCATCACATCCCTCTCCTTTCCAGAGCCAGGCAGCTGAGTCTGAGCTCTGCCAGACGATAGGCAAGAAATTGTTCGCCACAAACCTCTTCGATTTTGTGTGCACCAATAGAGCCTCCCTCGGGTAGAGAATCAGGCTGCAAGGCTCATAATGTGTGTGCCCTGTGATTCCTCCAGGATCGGAACAGAAGCTAAAGAGCCCGGATGCAGGAGCTTAACCTGAAGGTAGGCTGTGCTCAAGCCGCTGAGAGCACAAGTCAGCAACGCCGTGTGAGTTAATGAAGGCAGATGAGCCTGGGATTTGTGTTTGCTGTGTGGCAACGTGATGACAGAGTAAATCTTCCAAACTTAAGTATATTTTATGCTAATTGTCTAGAGTAGCATAGATTTGCTGTTTAAATCTCATCCATGGGAAACTAGAATTGGGCTTGCTGGTTTCTCGTATTGTCCACTGAAATGACTGCAGTCCTCGTGTGTTTACTTGAGAAGCTCAGCCCTATCTCTAAAGAGCTTTACAACTTTAACTGCTTTAAGAAACTTCTTTTAATACCATCCAGTTAATTGTACCATGACAGCTCCTAAGTGGAACATTACATCTGTGAGTCCTAAGTGCCGCTGGGGATATAAGAGCTTGGGTCATATTATTACAATCTCTTTTATTTAGAGCACTTGGAAAGCTAAAACTTAAATATGCTTCAATCTGCTATCATTCTGACTATTACTTATGTTAATGTGAAGTAAATACTACGGAAAATATCACGCCTGGTAAATTAGATTCTGGATTCTGTGATGGTGCAGTACAGGCTCGGTGAACGCAGATACAAATCTTCCCTTGTTTCCCTCTCTCTACTCAGTTAAAAACGGTTTCTCTGTAATAGCAAGCTACTGTGTGCACTGATTTTTGAACTCTCAGAGTACTTAGTGGGGAAAGAACAGGAATATAGAAAAAGAGAAATGGTGAGATTACTTCCATGTGTGGGAGACATTCTGCTTGTACTAAGTCACATCAGTCGTTTCTGACTCTCTGTGACCCTATGGACTGTAGCCCACCACGCTCCTCTGTCCATGGGATTCTGCAGGCAAGAACACTGAAGTGGGCTGCTGCCATGCCCTCCTCCAGGGGATGTTCCCAGTCCGGGGATCAAACCCATGTCTCTAATGTCTCCTGCATTGGCAGGCAAATTCTTTACCATTGGCGCCAGCTGCTTTATTGACTATGCCAAAGCCTTTGACTGTGTGGATCACAACAAACTGTGGAAAATTTTTCAAGAGATGAGGATACCAGACCACCTGACCTGCCTCCTGAGAAATCTGTATGCAGGTCAAGAAGCAACAGTTAGAACTGAACATGGAACAACAAACTGGTTCCAAATTGGGAAAGGAGTATGTCAAGGTTGTATACTGTCACCCTGCTTATTTAACTTAGATGCAGAGTACATCATGCAAAATGCCAGGCTGGATGAAGCACAAGCTGGAATCAAGATTGCTGGGAGAAATATCAATAACCTCAGATATGCAGGTGACACCACCCTTATGGCAGAAAGCGAAGAAGAACTAAATAGCCTCTTGATGAAAGTGAAACAGGAGAGTAAAAAAGTTGGCTTAAAGCTCAACATTCAGAAAACAAAGATCATGGCATCTGGTCCCATCACTTCATGGGAAATAGATGGGGAAACAGTGGAAACAGTGACAGACTATTTGGGGGGACTCCAAAATCACTGCAGATGGTGACTGCAGCCATAAAATTAAAAGATGCTTGCTCCTTAGAAGAAAAGTTATGACCAACCTAGACAGCATATTCAAAAGCAGAGACATTACTTTGCCAACAAAGATCTGTCTAGTCAAGGCTATGGTTTTTCCAGTAGTCATGTATGGATGTGAGAGTTGGACTATAAAGAAAGCTGAGTGCTGAAGAATTGATGCTTTTGAACTGTGGTGTTGGAGAAGACTCTAGATAGTCCCTTGGATTGCAAGGAGATCTAACCAGCCCATCCTAAGGGAAATCAGTCCTGAATATTCATTGGAAGGACTGATGCTGAATCTGAAACTCCAATACTTTGGCCACCTGATGTGAAAAGCTGACTCATTAGAAAAGACCCTGATGCTGGGAAAGATTGAGGTTGAGAGGAGAAGGGGACGACAGAGGATGAGATGGTTGGATGGCATCACCAAGTTAATGGACATGAGTTTGAGTAAACTCTGGGAGCTGGTGACAGACAGGGAGGCCTGGCATGCTGCAGTCCATGGGGTCGCAAAGAGTCAGACACGACTGAGCGACTGCACTGAACTGATCTGAGAGCGCCACCTGGAAAGTCCTACAATGTGGGGGACATCACTCAGTGTGAATCCTATATGCCCTCAATGTTTCAAGCCCAGAAATAGCCAGGTGACAAGAGAGAGACTAAGTGAAGAAAGTGACCTGAAGCTGGATACTCCCAGAGTGGGCCATGCGGTGCCCTCTAGATGTCTTTTACAAACCAGCAGCTCTTATGTCACCTAGGAGGATTTTAGAAATGCAAAAGCTCAAGCCCCACCCCAGGCTGATCTAATAAAATCTGCACGTTAACAAGACCCTCAGAGGATTCCTATGCACTTTCAAGTCGAAGAAGCCCTGTGTCTGTACTTCGCCCAGAGCCTCCACTGGGAAGATGGAAAATCTGCCTTGATTAACCTCAGGAATTGAAATACTCTAGTTGTTCCCCTTAGCAGAGAATGGTACTACAGAGATAATGGAAACTAAAAGACTGTGAAAGTGAAACTCGCTCAGTTGTGTCTGACTCTTTGCAACCCCATGGACTGTATAGTCTATGGAATTCTCCAGGCCAGCCTACTGGAGTGGGTAGCCTTTCTATATTATGGAGAAGACTCTAGATAGTCCCTTGGATTGCAAGGAGATCTAACCAGCCCATCCTAAGGGAAATCAGTCCTGAATATTCATTGGAAGGACTGATGCTGAATCTGAAACTCCAATACTTTGGCCACCTGATGTGAAAAGCTGACTCATTAGAAAAGACCCTGATGCTGGGAAAGATTGAGGTTGAGAGGAGAAGGGGACGACAGAGGATGAGATGGTTGGATGGCATCACCAAGTTAATGGACATGAGTTTGAGTAAACTCTGGGAGCTGGTGACAGACAGGGAGGCCTGGCATGCTGCAGTCCATGGGGTCGCAAAGAGTCAGACACGACTGAGCGACTGCACTGAACTGATCTGAGAGCGCCACCTGGAAAGTCCTACAATGTGGGGGACATCACTCAGTGTGAATCCTATATGCCCTCAATGTTTCAAGCCCAGAAATAGCCAGGTGACAAGAGAGAGACTAAGTGAAGAAAGTGACCTGAAGCTGGATACTCCCAGAGTGGGCCATGCGGTGCCCTCTAGATGTCTTTTACAAACCAGCAGCTCTTATGTCACCTAGGAGGATTTTAGAAATGCAAAAGCTCAAGCCCCACCCCAGGCTGATCTAATAAAATCTGCACGTTAACAAGACCCTCAGAGGATTCCTATGCACTTTCAAGTCGAAGAAGCCCTGTGTCTGTACTTCGCCCAGAGCCTCCACTGGGAAGATGGAAAATCTGCCTTGATTAACCTCAGGAATTGAAATACTCTAGTTGTTCCCCTTAGCAGAGAATGGTACTACAGAGATAATGGAAACTAAAAGACTGTGAAAGTGAAACTCGCTCAGTTGTGTCTGACTCTTTGCAACCCCATGGACTGTATAGTCTATGGAATTCTCCAGGCCAGCCTACTGGAGTGGGTAGCCTTTCCCTTCTCCAGGGCATCTTCCCAAACCAGGGATTGAACCCAGGTCTCCCTCATTGCAGGCAGATTCTTTACCAGCTGAGCCACAAGGGAAGCCCAAGAACACTGGAATGCAGAGCCCATTCCTTCTCCAGGATATCTTCCTGACCTAGGAGTCGAACTGCATTGCAGCCAGATTCTTTACCAACTGAGCTATCAGGGGAGCCTTTAAAAATTCAAATCAGCCATTGCAATCTGGTTGTAGGAGAGGCAGAGATAGGGAAGAGAGTGTCACACACTTCATTGCAAACAATTGTTGAAACAAGAACCTCTTGTTGGAAATATTTTACCCTCTTCTCTTGTGATGTTATTGGATTTGATTTCCTTTCTTCTAAAGAAGGACACATTGGGGGGGGGGGATGACCTAAATTCAGTATTCCATCCAGATGCTTTCAATTTGGCAGGCGGGAAGCAAGTTTTGCATAAGACTGAGCTCACTGAAAGGAATTAGAATTTTGAGCTGGAAATTCCAAAGGCATTTTAAAGTCAAGAAACTGTTTAGGAAAAAAATAAATACAAGTGACCTTGATGATATTCTGCAATGACCATCACATCTGAGAGACATCTCTGAGGTTCCTCTAGGTACATTTGTAACCAGTCTTCCTGGCTCTGAGTACAAAACAACAGACTTTAGGCAAATGGCAATAAGGGGGAGGTGTAGTAGGACCTAATTTAAGTGGAGGAGCCAGTCACAGAGACCTCACACATTGCAGGGTAAGTCACAACACACGTGATCAGCCACACTGCAGAGGCCGCACGCACCCAGCTCAGGGTGTCTCAGAGCAGCATCCTCTGTGCACTTTAATGCGTTCCCAGACTTCCCGCTCAGGAAAGCCATCCCGGGAAGGGGCCGGCAACTCGACCTTCCTTTCTCAAAGGTAATTTTCAGGATCAGGCTGACTCCAGTCTCAAAACAAATCTGAGATTTTTGACATCCCTTGACAATATGGTGTATCTATTACATAAGCTGTTTTGCAGTTTCCTTTTTCCTTAGTCAATTGTGTTTTCCTTATGTTTTTGCTACTTTTTTTCTCCAGTGTTAGATATTCTGGACATCAGTAGCTACTAATGTCAAACACTGCTTAAATGCTTTTTTTTCATTTAATTTTTAATAATTTACCAATTTAGAGTTAAACATATCTTTCAGTATTTTTGAATCAGAATCTTATTTAGGAGTCAGTGCTAAGGGCTTCTCAGGTTGCTCAGTGGATAAAGAATCCTCCTGCAATGCAGGAGACGCAGGAGGATGGGGGGTTGACCCCCGGGTCAGGAAGATCCCCCTGGAGAAGGGAATGACAACCAACTTCAATATTCTTGCCTGGGAAATCCCATGGAGCCTGGCAGGTAACAGTCCATGGGGTCACAAAGAGTCAAACACTTCGGAAGCAACTGAGCACGCATGCGTGCATGGGTGCACACACACACAGTACTAATGAACTGGATGGCATTTTTACTTATATTTTTTACTAAAATAACATAAAAGCAATGTTGGCATTTTATGAAAGATAAATCTGAACCACTGCATATCTAGATTATATAAAACCCATACCTGCAGCCTATTCAAGTAGAGGATTCAAATTTAGTATTGATGCAGAAAATGTTTTAGTTTCTTTAATGAGTATTCCATGTCAAACAGGATCATACAGAACTAATGAATTCAAAATTGGATCAAAACAGTGACTGACTATAGAAAAATGGTGAAGCATGCTATGTTAGTTTCCAAGGCTTCCATTACAGAGTACCATAAACCAGGTAGCTCTGAACAGCAGAAACTGCCTCATGATTCTGGAAGCTGTAAGTCCAGGGTCAGGGTTTCGGCAGGACTGTGATCCCTCCAAACCACCAGGGAGGCTCCTTCCTTGCCTTTCAGCGTTGGATGGCCCCGGGGGTTCCCCAACCTTGAGGCAGCATCACTCAACCCTCTGTCTTCTTGTAACCACCCTCCCTCCGGGTGTCTGTCTTCCATCTTCTAAGGAGGACATCAGTCACGATGGATCAGGGCCCACCCTCATGGCCTGATCGTAACTCCATTATACCTGCAAAGGCTCTGTTTCCAAATAAGGCCATATTCACAGATACCAGAAGCTAGGTCTTCAGCATATCTTTTTGGAGTGTATACAGTTCAACCCTTAACATGTATCTAGCATGTTATCAGCACCAAATATAACCTGTAACTTTACCAAAATGACTGTATTATCCTCTCTCTGATCCAGAGATTTATCATTTCTTTTCACTTGCCTCCCTCACAAAACAAAGGAAGTTAGAGATCAAGCAACGGCTACTAATGTAATGTGTCCAGCAAGTATTTGATAAAGGTTCTCTTGGAACAGAGTAGAGGGCATCTAAGGCGTGTCAATGACAGCAGCTAATAACAGGAATAACTCAAGATCCTTGAGACTTTCAAGTAACCCATCTCGAGTGGCTTATGCTTCAAGAAAACAAAATTACAAGTTCAAAAGATTCATCCAAGGGAAGAGATGGAAGCCTGCCTAATGCCCTCCATAAATATCATAAGTAATGTAGCATGACAATTCTTTGATACCAGCTGAATGTTTAGCAAACATAGTTCACACCAAGTTATGTACCGTTCGTGACTTAATGTAATTATAGGGTGTGCTCAGTCACATCAGACTCTCTGCAGCACCATGGACTGCAGCCCACCAGACTCCTCTGCCCATGGGAATTCCCAGGCAAGGATACTGGGTTGCCATTTCCTTCTCCAGGGATCTTCCTGACCCGGAAATCGAACCCATGTCTTCCTGCGTCTCCTACATTGGTGAGCAAATTCTTTACCACTAGCTCCACCTGGGAAGCCCCAACATATTGTAGTAAACAACTCATTTTCGCTGCAGTTCTGAGCCTGTGTTTAAATACATCCTACTCTTCCCAGACTTACAGCTTTCCCACCTCCCCCTGAGGACCCCTTCCACACCCTTTCCTCTCTTCCCCCCTCCTGTCTGGGCTCCTTTCCTGGCCCTCGTGGGCACTCAGAGGCACCTTCACGGGCATCCTCAGCACCACTCTCCTGTCCTTGCCTTCCTCTGAGCTCATCCTGGCTCCCATCTCCTCTCCTTGGGTCCTCGGTTTACACCCACGCTCCTCAAACTTGAGGAAGAGAGCTTGTTAAAACACAGGTTCTGACTCAGTGCATCAGGGGTGGGCTCTGCAATCCTGCATTTCCAACAAGCCTCTGTGTGATGTCCATGTGCTGTCCATGGACCACACTGCGAGACCACGCACCTGAGCACAGGCCAAGGCCTTCACTGTGACCCCTGCCCCCCAGACCCCCGGCCTCCTAAGGTATCCTACCTCAAAACGATCTCTTACGCTACCGCCCACCCGTCTTCTCTTATCAGCCCCTGCCACCGTAAGCACAGCTCAGGTAAGCAAAAGAACAAAACGACCCTCAGTTCAGTTCAGTTCAGTTCAGTCACTCAGTCGTGTCCGACTCTTTGCGACCCCATGAATCGCAGCGCGCCAGGCCTCCCAGTCCATCACCATCCCCCGGAGTTCACCCAGACTCATGTCCATAGAGTCGGTGATGCCATCCAGCCATCTCATCCTCTGTCATCCCCTTCTTCTCCCGCCTTCAATCCTTCCTAGCATCAGAGTCTTTTCCAATGAGTCAACTTTTTGCATGAGGTGGCCAAACTATTGGAATTTCAGCTTTAGCATCAGTCCTTCCAAAGAACATCCAGGGATGATCTCCTTTAGAATGGTCTGGTTGGATCTCCTTGCCGTCCAAGGGACTCTCAAGAGTCTTCTCCAACACCACAGTTCAAAAGCATCAGTTCTTCGGTGCTCAGCTTTCTTCACAGTCCAACTCTCACATCCATACATGACCACAGGAAAAACCATAGCCTTGACTAGATGGATCTTTGTTGGCAAAGTAATGTCTCTGCTTTTGAATATGCTATCTAGGTTGGTCATAACTTTCCTTCCAACGAGTAAGTGTCTTTTAATTTCATGGCTGCAGTCACCATCTGCAGTGATTTTGGAGCCCCCCAAAATAAAATCTGACACTGTTTCCATTGATTCCCCATCTATTTCCCATGAAGTGATGGGACCAGATGCCAAAATAACCCTACTAAGGAAAAATGGCTGATAGACTGTCCTTACCCACCCACCCCATGCCCCCAGAGGTTTTCCTGGAGCAGTCTGTGTGAATCTCTAAATCAAGCAGTCTTCGCTTCCAGTGTAAATATCGGTATATTTTTCTGGGGAGCAGAGTCAAGATTTTTATGACGTTCAAAGAATCCCCTCACCCCAAAACGCTGAAAAGGCACCATCTGCACAGTGCAGTGCTGGGACTGTTGCGCGTGTTCTGTGCACGTGTTCTGCAGGGCGAGGGAAGGGAAGGGCGGAGGGGCGCGGCTCGAAGCCCCGCGCTCACCTCTCGCTCGCCCCTCGCCCCGTGTGACTGCCTGGGGGACCGGGAAGCGGGGCTGGGGGCTGCCCTGGTTTGCCCACGCACATTCCCTCACACTCAAACGAGGGGCTGCTCCAGGTTCTGCTTCCTTGAATTCAAACAGAATCCTGATCTGGAGGCTGGAGCACAGACTGCCAGTTGAGCTCCCAGCCCTTCGGGAGACGTGAAGGTGAGGTCGGTCAGATGTCAGGGGATAGCTGTGTTCTCACTGGGTCTGAGTGTGGCCACACTTCCAGCACCCAGAACTCCCAAACTCTGGAACCCTCTGGAGAGAGGGCAACGGTCCTAAAACCGTCACGAAAACATGCACCCCTGCCCAAAGAAAGAGAATCCTGAGCAGTAACTGCCTTCACCGCCCCCACGGGGCCCTGGAAAGGCCTTGTTGCACATCGCAGTAAATGAGAGCATATATGTAGCATGCCCAGCATGGAGCCCAGCAGATAGGAGGAGTTCAATAAATATTAGTTCCCTTCCCCATTAAAAGTAACACCAGCCATCCTGTCTCTGTGATTCGCTTGCAGTTATTACCATATAGCACAGCCAGAAGGGTGCCTGTAATTAAATATGTGCCACTAAGGTGCTTCTGTCTTTAAATTTTATTGATAACATCATTATACCCTTTATGTAAGTTCAGAGTTTTTCTGCTTATGCAGCATAGTCATTGGTTCCTAACCTTCAAAAAAATGCAAGAAAACATCTGAGGAAAGAACAGTTTAATGGCTTAACAAGGCATTAAAAAAAAAAAAACCTCTCGGTCCTCTGCAGCTTGACCCATCGCTCTCCTCGCTGTTCTTCCTGTCCTGACAGGCCTCAGCTCTGAGGCTCCCCACCAACCGCCCCCTCCGCCCTCCACACAACACTCCCTCCCTTCGCCCTCTTTGTACTGCTAGCAAAGACCAGGCAACCTCCAGGAATATCCCCTCCATCTGTTTTTTCGAGGCTTTGAACCGACACGCCGCTCAACCCTAGCAGCCTGGGGACTCCGGCCAGGTCAACGTGTGCCACGTGAGCTGACAGCTGCCTCTCAAATCCATCCTCACTAGATAGATGCCCTGAGCCAAACACGGGCTGGGCGTGAATGTGGGCGGCGACTTGATGCCCCCGGGGGAGCTGAAAGCAGCTGCATTCCATCGATAAATATCTGGGACTAGGAGGAAACACTGGCATCAGGAGGAAGCACAGCCAGCCCTCTCCAAGCTGAAAGCAGAGATCAGGGAGCCAAGCGTGGAGGTGAGGTTGAAGCTGAGGCTGTGGTGAAAGCAGCTGGAGCCCTCCACCATGTTCCAGACATGAATTATTCTCAGTGAGAAAAAAAGCCATGGAGCCATCAAACAAATTTGGGAAATCCTCAGCGGCATTGATCACAGTGTGACAACATCCTTGACTCATCCCTAGATTCAGGAGAAGACAATATCCACACAGGGAACAAGTCATCTCCAGATAAGCCTCGTAACAGCAAACAGCTTCAGCTCCTAAGTAAATCCTTGAGAATCTTCAAACGTGATCATCCCAAATCTCATTAGAGAAGCCCTGGTTGGCCTGGTTTTCTAAGAATATCTCCAGATATTTTTTAATTGAAATTGAAAATAGGGTCACTGTCAACAGGCACTGGCTGTCTTTACTTTCCACCTGTGCTCCTACAGCTGCTGAAAGCAAGGTGTGCAAAGCACAGCTCTGCACCTATTAACTCTAGCATCCTCGAGCTCCCTGGCCTCTGTCAGCCATCACACTGCATCCGATAATTACAACTGTCATTTCATACAAAGAAATGGTCCCATTCCCATCTTCTAACTGCATGGGCCTTTTGCTAGTAACATGCATATTTCCCATCACATTGAGAAAAATAAAACAGAACTGGCAATAAGAATCCTGAAGTTGGTTAGAATCACCAGGTTTGCAAAAATGAATTGACATTTATTAAACTGTCATTTAATAAATTGACATTTGATGTCTAAACCATTTTAAAACGTTCATATTTTGGAAATAAAATGATTCTTAATTTTCAGGAAGAATTAATGGCCTGGAATTTTGTTATCAAGCCAGGTGAATTTCAATGACCCATTTTAAAAATTAACACTGAAATGAAACAAGAAGGTTGTACACTATAGCAGACCAAAGCATCTAGAAAATGGAAGTGGATATTTGCGAGGGAAAAGTCAGGACTATCCTCATTCTAATTCTACAGAAAACGTTAGGGACAAACTCAGATTCAAGGATCTGCCCTGGGAAGCAGGTGTACTTGTCACCTCAACAGTATAAAGCCACAAGAAGGCATATCCCCGAGGAAGCAACTTCTTTTCACTGTTTGAACAGCAGTCCATCAGTGTGGGAAATAAATGCTATAGATGCAAGATTTACAGTAGACGTATGATTCTGAGAGTGATCCTCTACCACCTGACAAAACAAGAAAGAATTCTACCTTGGTCATCTACAAACATTTATAACAGAAGCTTCCTGTTTCATTTAAATGATGTCATCACAGAGAACTTCTTTAGCAATCAGTATTCATAAATTTTCCCAGGGCAGGATATTCGGGTCACGGAAAGTCACAGAATTTGCAGCTCATGACGTCACTGCCGTTTCTCCCAAGGCCATTCTTGTTGTGTCTCTACTTTCTGCAGTTCACCTTATTATTAATAATCAAGTTACCTGAAACAATCTAGGGGTCAGGAGAGAGGAACAAGTCCGAGAAAAATCTTAACACTGTTTTCCCCTGGATCTACAGCTTGAAGCCAGTCTTCCAAGGCTTAGACATGACTCCTGCTGGTAGAGTTTTGCTCTGAGGGAACCAAAACTCCCTCAAGCTAGTTTTGAGAGAGAGAGAGAAATCTGTGCAGTTTCAGTGGTGTCTCAGGGAATCCCAGGGAGGAAGCTCAGCTCAGCTTTCCAAGGGACGAGGGACCGGAACAGGGAGGAAGGCTCTCTCATCCCTGTGCTCTTCCTGTGTCTCAGCTCCCACCTTCCTCTGTGCTGCCTCCAGGACAGGGCACCCCGGGCCTCCCTGCCCACCTAGAGTCCATGTTTCCGGAAAACAGGGCCTGCCCGGCCCAGTCCGCCTCAGGTGGCCCCACCTCTATTACACACAGTTTTGGCTTAAGGGAGGGGCAGAGTCCTCCTTCACAAATAAGGCTGTGGTGAAGAACAGATACACTTTGGACAGCAAGGAGATCACACCAGTCAATCCTAAGGGGAATCAACCCTGAATACTCATTGGAAGGAATCATCTGAAACTGAAGCTCCAATACTTTGGCCACCTGATGTGAAGAGCTGACTCATTAGAAAAGACCCTGATGCTGGAAAAGATTGAAGGCAGGAGAAGGGGACAACAGAGGGTGAGATGGTTGGATGGCATCACCGACTCAATGGACATGAGTTTGAGTAAACTCCGGGAGTTGGTGATGGACAGGGAGGCCTGGCGTGCTGCGGTTCATGGGGTCGTGAAGAGTCGGACACAACTGAGTGACTGAGCTGAACTGATGTTTCGTATTTCTTTCTATATTTGAGGATACTTAGGCAGCATAATTTTCCTTCCCCTCCTCTTGAGAATCTGCCACTTTTCACATAATCAGCATGAAGAAGCATGTTTGCAGGTTTCCAGTCTGTTTATCCCCCCGAGATATGTCAAGAATAGTGTCCTTTTGACAAACAGGAGGAACCTTACATCTTTTTACTAACAATCTTCCATTTCCCACCAAACACAGGGTTTGCAACTTCAGCATCTTAAGGGAAATCACCAGTGTTGGAAAACAGTTTATGTGAAATACATGTTACAAAGATTCAATCCCCCTCAGAAATGAAGGAAGAGGTCCAAACGATCATAAGGGTGACATTATAGTGATAGCTTACTCCATGGGTGTGCTGTCTCCTCTCTGGGAAGAATCAAGCTTTGAAAGAGCACTTATGTATTATGCTCGCCACATCATACTTTGCACATTGTATACCTAAGATGATTTCATCCTTGGAGCAAGGCTGAAACTCTGTGGACTGGAGAAAAACTCTCAGGCCCTCAGAAGGAGTAAATAGACTGCCACCCCCCTAAGAATGGCACTAGTGGTGAAGAACCTACCTGACAACGCAGTAAACGTAGGAGACACGGGATCGTCCCTGGGTTGGGAAGAGCCCCTGCAGGAGGGCATGGCAACCCACTCCAGGATTCTTGCCTGGAGAGTGCCATGGACAGAGGAGCCTGGTAGGTTAGAGTGTGTGGGCTCACGAAGAGTCGGACATGACTTAGAGACTAAACGACAACCACCCCAAGAAAAAGGAGAGAAGCAGAACCTGAAACTGACCCTGCCTGACCCCGCGACCCGTGTGCTCCTCTCACTGCTGCGCAGGCTCGGTCGTCAGCCGTGTGTGGCCCTCTGTGACCCCACCAGGCCCCTCTGTCCATGGGATTGTCCGGGCAAGAACGCTGCAGTGGGTAGCCATTCCCTTCTCCAGGGAATCTTCCTGACCTAGGGATCAAACTTGGGTCTCCTGCACTGCAGGCGGATTCTTTACCACTGAGCCCCCAGGGAAGCCCCTCACTAGTGCCAGTAGTTAGTATTTATGGAACACGAACAGGGGGCTGAGGTGCCCAGTTCCCAAAGCTTCACATACGCTGACTCTGCAGTAAAGGTAGGAACAAGCTACCGTCAGCTCCGTTTCCCAGATGCAAGAGAGAAGCAGTCAAGTGTAAACCTGTAAACCGTGGAGCCAGGTTTAGGACCAGGCAGTCTAGCTACATGGCAGGTCAAGTCGTCTGCCTTCCATTCTGCAGACACAGGGGGCCTCCTTGGTGACACTTATTATTGACTCAGTGTGCCTCAACTGTGTCTTTGCGACCAGCCATGACTCCAAAACAAGTTCAGAGTCCAGTCCAGTTACAGCGGCAAAGCTCATCTCCTCACTGCACGGATGGAGAAAGGAAATGACAGTCTTGGCAGCCAGGATTCTCAAATCCTTATTTCACCCTCAAACAGCTCTTCTCCTCTACATCCCCTGAAGCCTTGAGGCATCGAGATACGCTGAGGATGCGGTGGTGAGGGAAAGCTCTCCGTCTCCACGGTCTGAGTGTGCCCGGGTAGAGGGAGGGCTCCGTATGAAAGAATGCTGGTCGCTCTCTTCTAAGAATGTTCTTTTCCTACCCCTCCTTTCAAGCGCAAGCATATTTAGTCTCTGCGAGAACTGTAATGGTCTGCGTTCCTCTAGAATCCTTTCTGCCCCCTGCTTGCTCCCTTAAGCCTCCCAATGTCAGGCCACTGCTGCACGACCGGCCTCAAGAATGTAGCCTCATCTGTCCCCTATACGTCATGTCCGGGGGACTCGCCTTACAGTAGGCGGCACTTCAGCTGCGCTGAGCTGGCCACAGGCCCTGACCTCTGAGGGCCCTCGTGGCCATTTATTGTAAGCTATTGCTCATGGGTGATGCTAATGAAGTTCTTCAAGAAGCTCTATTTGCATGACTTCATAGTTTGCCGTGTCTCCTTTAAAACCGCTAACAAGAGACAAACGTGGTCTTGATTAAGAATCTGTTCCCCCATTCTCTTCATCCCTTTCTGTTCAGAGAAACCATTTCCATTCCTCCCACTATAACATCATGTCCACCAACACCCAAACACCTCCCCGCTGACAAACTGCAAAAAACTAATGTGGCAACTGCCTCCAAATTTGGAGCTTTATATGCAAACTGTTTATGACATTCACAAAACTGGAAAAGAACTGCAGTAGCGCTGTGCTTCTGAAAAGATGAAGCCAATTTCAGAATCCAATTTTCAAAAGGAAATGCCATGTTTGTTTCATGTCAGCCTCTGCTTCAGATCAGAAAAAAAAAAAAGAAAAGCCAAACAAAGCAGAAGCCGTTGGTCTGGCTGGTTATTTCCCAGCAAAGCAAAGGGCAGATGGAAGGGCGTTCAGCACCCTCCAACTGCCTCGGAAACAGCTGAGCAAAGCTTAACCCCTATTGAACGAGGACCCACAGACACACACACACATTGAAATGCTGAGTGTAAGTAATATTATGCTAAACACACAGGCTGGGCTGCCGCTGCCGGTGGTCTGCCCGCTGCAGCGGTCCCGGCGTCACACCGGGCTGATGCGCGGCTGCCGCCGCCTCTCCATCCCGCGGCGCTGAGGGCACGGCCGGAAGTGACGCGTGACCGGAAGTGACGGCGGCCGGAAGTGATGCGGGCCGTCTCTCACCCGAGCGGAGGCTTCCGGAGGTGAGCCTGTGGCCTTGGTGGAGGTGCAGGGTTGGCCCGTGGAGTGTGAACGTGTGTAGGAAAAGAGAAACTCCCCTCTACCTTTGCATCAGTTCGCCTTTCCAGGTGTCGATTTCAGCTCCCAGCTCCCATCAGGCGTGAGGAACTAACGGTGAATAAAGCCCGGGGCCACACGGACACCGAGAGGGGTGGACAAGCACCGCCAGCGTGACGCATGAAAGGCGGCGAATCGCTGGTCGAGATTCTGATCGAAAACAAGCATAATTGATTTTTAAATGGCTTTCTTCCCCCTGTATCGAGCTTTCCTCTCAAAGACCATTTTGTCTCGTTGTCTGGTGAAACCACCTGAACGCTGCCTCTGCTGGTCGACACCAGCCAAAAAAGACGCGAGTGCCGACCAGCCCCATCTGCGCGGCCTCCCGCTACTGGCTGCTTGCGTGTAAGTTCCACCAAGCCCCCTGCCAACTGCTGGATGGGTAGACAGCGTACACTGGGCCCCAGCATTGGAGGGAATAAGGCTCAGTAGCCTAGTGATGGCGGTGCTGTCGTTCAGTCACCAAGTCACATCCGAGTCTTTGCGACCCCGTGGACTGCAGCACGCCAGGCCTCCCTGTCCATCACCAACTCACAGAGCTTGCTCAGACTCATGTCCACTGAGTCGGTGATGCCATCCAACCATCTCAGCCTCTGTGGCCCGCTTCTGCTCCTGCCCTCAATCCTTCCCAGCATCAGGGTCTTTCCCAATGAGTCAGTTCTTCACATCAGGTGGCCAAAATATTGGAGCATCAGCTGCAGCATCAGTCCTTCCAAAGAACACTCAGGGCTGAGCTCCTTTGGGATTGACGGATGATCGAGGGGACGTGCCTTCTCATCCCTGCACAAGGACACCCCGTGATTGCTGTCTGCAACACCGCTGGGCACTGGCTGTGTCCAATCTATTTCTAGGCTATATTGTCATTGGTCACAAATGGCCTTGTTCTCCCATTCCCTCCATTTCCCAACTGAAAAGGGAAAGGAACCGATAAGCCTGAGTTCAATTTGCTCTGGCAATTATCGCAAAGTTCCTACTCCGAGGGAGGCCCTGCCCATCGGCACGGAATGACACTCAGCCAATCAGGGTCCAGACAAAGGAGACCCTGCTTTTCTCCGAGTGTATTCAGCCATGTAGAGACATATTGGCGGAGATGCCTGCCCATTCACATCTTAATGAGAAAAAGAGAGAGAAGAACCCGATTTTTTCTAAGAGAGAAGAAAGATTATCAAGTGACACCGCACAACAAAATGTGAACTTGGTTAAGAGGGGAGAAAGGAGACTTTTTTGACTGCAGGACAGTAAATAACTGGTATCATGTAGATACATATATTTTACGGCTATCCAGCCAAATTATGCTTTTACTGCAGATAAAGGTTACTATTGTGATACTAAAATACGGAGCTGAAGGAAGTCATGCTCAGAGGTTGGATTATATGAGCTTCTCTCATCTCTCTTCTACGTCCTCTCTTCCCTTCTCTCTCTCTCTCTTTTCCCTTCCCTCAGGTGCAGCTGCACTGTAATTCAACCAAACGAAACTGTTCAGATGAAATACCAACAAGATACAGTCTAAAGTGTAATTTTTCTGAAACAAGTATATAACTTTATTAAAAAAAAATACAAGTCAAAAGGTGAAAAAATATATTACACTATGATGAAAAAGAAGTCATTTAAGAAAAGACTGAATAGAACTTTTTTCTTGAAACGGCATATGGAGGCTTTTACAACACTGAAAGAAGTGACTTTTTCTTAATATTTGTCCTTATTCTCTGCTCATGAATAGGAGGAAACTGTTTAAAAGATAAGGTCACTTTCAATTCTGGGCCACGGCACATGTTCTCTGGGGCCAACTGTCCTCATCTTCCCCTTTTCAACTGGATTTAATGATGATGGTTCAGCCGGCCAACACTCCTGCCCGCTAGGAAAACACCTGACAAGCAGGCATGTCAGAGCTGCACTCATGACAGACCAGAATCATTTCTCCAGCACGTCCCTCATTTCAAAGATTAAGTAATGAATAGGGGGAAACTAAGTTAATTTTAAAATCTGTTATTAGTTGCTTCTCTTTAGTCATAATGGAAAATAGGGGGTGGAAATTACAGACTCAATAACAACGGGCACTTCTTCATTACAGAGAATGGTTAATTCAATGGACGAATCATTAGCGAATGATCCTTCTGGCCTTTTGCAACTCCAGACACAGAACACAAAGGAAAAGTTTAAGATATAAAATACACCATGAAAGTGCTGGAAAAGTGAACTACAGTCCCCAGTGAAATTACCTCTTATGGCAATTAAGAGCCCGTTTGTTGGAGCATTAACAGCCTCAGGCAAACTCCACAAACCCATCCCTGGCTGCCAGTAATGACAGATTTCTTAGGGAGTATTATTTAATTAACAATAATTTGAGAGAGCAGCTCAGTGGAGATACTGCATTTACTTACTGGAAACGCTAAGCAATAGTAAGTGGGAAAGACATGCGATTTGTTAGCCTTCCCATTATCTTCTGTTTCTGAAATGCCTAAGTAGCTGATAGGTATTTGCTACCAGATATTTTCAGCTGTCTGCTAGACCAACATGTCTAAAGAACTTCAACTCTTACTGCCCAAGGCTGCTAACAGTCTTTTGCCTTTTGCTTCTGTTAAGAAATCCCCCAGGCCCTCACATGCTCTGGGACAGCCTTCTTTGTCCTTCCCCCATCTAGACAAGGGCAGCTGCCAGCCCCCTGCCTTGTGTATGCGGGCTCCCTCCCACCCCCGCCATTTGCCGCTCATCACCGCAGCCAGTGGGGCCTTTGTTCTCACTCCCTGCCCAAGTGGCTTCAGGTTGCATCAGCAGTTTGGTGGCTGGCTGGTCTCATCCCCCACCCCCCCAGCTGTGGGTGGCCTTCTCCCTTCCAAATGACTGGACGAAATTCCCCATATCCAACGGCCTCCTTCAGAGCTGATGGTCATTTAGAGACCAGTTTCAAACTGGCAGAGGGGGGCCACTTTTGAGTTGCTCTGACATTCAGTGGGGGCTGGCAGCATGACGTGAACTCCACCTCCAAAGGGACAAGCTCAGAAAAATGCAGAACTAGCACACTCGGTGGAAGAAGGGTAAAAGTAAGTTAGAAAACTGTTCATGTGGTCTGTTACTTCTGACATGTCTTCAAGAGATTTGGTGTGAAATTGGTCAGTGGCATAGAAAGATTGTCTTGGGAAATGAGTTTGTCGGTTTAGTTGCGGTGGGAGCCAAACAATGCTCAAAGCTGGCTAAGACGGCAGTTTTAAATTACTGTTGGGGAGTGTAGTCGCTTGTGTCCATTAAAATTCTTGCCAACAGAGAATCTTTACTTTGACTTCATTGCTGATAAGCTTAGAAATGAACAGTAAGTGGAACATGGTGATTAAGCAAAACCAGTTTCTGTTCATGACTTCTGAAAAGACAAATCTGAAATCACAGCCACTTAGCTCACGCTTACGTGTGGGAGTAGGCTGGGATGGGACATGTGTGGAGCACAAACGTCCACAGTGGATTAAGATGGATTGCAGGAGCTAAAGAGTTTTCTCTTTGAGTCTTTTGAATCCAAAGTAGCTTTCGCTCAAATAATATCAAAAGCATCTGATTAAACACATCTCCCAGCAGGATTTTATCGTGGGGCATGCTTTATTATGTACAGTATAATCAGACTCATATAATATGGCATCAGCCAGTGAATGTCTTGTTTTGAAACAACTTGTGGAAATAGATTTTATCCCTTTCTTTAATCCTAATTTGATGCTGTTAACCAATTCCATTATTTAAATTGACTATTAAGATTGGAATCAGCTTGATTTATCAGAATGTGTTCCCATTAATAAGGCTTTCATGTTAGTCTCTTTCTTTAGCCTTCATTTACTTTTAGTACTTTGAAGAAAACATTTGCAAAATCTTTTTCCTTAACATGGATGAAAGCATGTGGATTGTTTCCTGTTAAACTATTCTTAGCCTCACAGTGTAGGAACAAAAGCTTGTAGGGTTTATGTGGGTTTCTTTTAAAGACTCTTTACTGTATAGGAAAGATGAAAGGGGTTACAGAAGAAAGAAAAAATAAATTAAATTTTGCATAAAGATACATAAGAGCATTTTCCATTCCAGAGAAATCCAATCCCTTTACCAACATAGAAAAAGAATATACAGGGATTTTAACTGCTAATGCAGTTTCCACTAGAACATCTTTGTGACACCCCTATATGGTATTTAAATATCCGAAAGGGGGAAAGTGTCAGCATAAAAGCACGGAGGCATATGGTTTTATCAGACAGAAGAGCTAACAATCCTATCTCACCACAAATGTTACCTGAGATCAATCGGCAGGTCATTTTTTAAAATTCCTTCCTTTACAAGTCAAAATAGAGATAGCTAGAATTAAGCATCATCCTCAATTGACTGCTCTCTAGAGAAGGAGAGCACACTAATTCTTTTCCTCTGTGTGTGTGTGTGTGTGGTCAGTCACAGTTGCGTCTGACTCTTTTCGACCCCATGGACTGTAGCCCTCCAGGCTCCTCTGTCTGTGGGATTTCCTGGGCAAGAATGCTGGAGTAGGTTGCCATTCCCTTCTCCAAGGGTCTTCCCTACCGAGGGATCAAACCCGAGTCTGCACCGTTGGCAGGTGGATTCTTTGCGGTAAATACACAGGTTCAGTTCAATTCAGGTCAGTCACTCAGTCGTGTCCGACTCTTTGCAACCCCATGGACTCTAGCCCACCAGGCTCCTCTGTCCATGTGATTCTCCAAGCAAGGATACTGGAGCGGGCTGCCGTTTCCTCCTCCAGGGGATCTTCCCGACCCAGGGTTAGAACTCAAGTCTCCTACACTGGCAGGAGGGTTCTCGACCACTGTGCCACCAGGGTGCTTTTAAGTTCAACATTTCTCTTAGGCAAAAATGAGTTAAACACTCTTGATATGATGTAAAGTCAGCATTTGAAAATACCACCAACGTAAATGATTTTGTAAAAGACTTTCTGGCCCTTGGATTCCACCCCCAGCTTTCGGCAGATCCAAAGTTCAGTCTGTAGGAAACTTCTTGCCTGCAGTCTTATGCCCCATCTTCTCCCCACTGCCCCCAAAAAAGGCAGGTTCCATAATCTCCAGAAATGCTGCCCCAGTTCATAAGCTTCACTGCCAGGACACCCATTTTTGTTTAAATCTCTTTGGCTACTAAGGCCGTGTTCCCTCTTCCAGATTCCTAGGACATGGCCATCTTCAGTAATGAACTTTTAAAATGTGGATGTCGTTATTGAACTGAACTATGGCTTTCCTCCTCCAGCCTTAGAGATGTCTTTCCTCAGACACTGCAGGTTTCATCTTTAAGGCCTTGATGACCCCTCTGTATCTGCTCCAAGCTCCCACCTCACTCTCCAATCCTCTCAGAAACTGGCAAAGCTCTGGTGAGGATCACAGTCCCACCTGGAGGCTCCTTGGGATCCTACCCTTAATCCTACTTTGAGCATCACCCTCCAGGTGCCAAGATGCTTTCTGAGTGAGAATGTTACATTGCTGAATTGTTGATCACATTTTATTAAACTGAGTTCTATTCCACATATTATTTTATTCCTGTTTGATGCCAACACTGTGTGCTAATTCTGAAGATACAGAGGTGACAGTCACTAACTTCCGAGGATTCGCAGGGCTGGGGGGCCAGCTGGTGGAATGGACAGAGTGGCATGAGGGCAGAGAAGGCAGGTCTAATGATTAACCAGTGCTCCCTGGGAGGGAGGCTGCTAAGCAAAGAAAGGCCTGGGGAAGGCACTCACATCTGAGCAAAAGCGTGAGGGTGTTGAAATGCAGAGTCTAGTTTATTTTGATGGACAAGAAAGCGAGGGGAGCAGGGGCAGGAGATGAGTCTAGAATGGTAGGTAGGGGTCTGGTCACGTAGGTCCTTTAAGTGCCTTGTCAAGGAGTTCAGATTGTATCAGCTAAGAAATGAGAAGCTATTAGAGGCGTTTTAGCAGGTGAGGGCCCTGATAAGACCCCTTTGGCTGATTAGAGAATAGATTAGCGCAGGCCACCAGCTCTGAGGCTCTGCGGTGGTGAAGATACGAAATTTAGAGCATGAAAACCATGACAAGAAGAGCAGGCCTGGAGAGGGAAGACGCGATTGGAGAAGGACTTGAAAAGCAGAAATGGCAGAATCTGAGTCTAAGAAGCCAGATACGGGGGGAATGGAAGGAATCTGACTTCTGGATTTTACTTGGATAGCTAGAAGTGCCCATCATGCTCCAGGTTAGGAAAAAAAAAGAAAAATAGACCAAGAGACCCAACAGAGAAAAAAGTCAGGAGTCAAACTGGGAGGCAGTGACATCCACCGTGACTCATCAATCTTATGTTTGTTAACGAGTTCTCATTTCGAGTTGTTCCTAGACTTTATCATGGTCATCACCGCTCTGTTTATATTCTAATACCTCTCCAAAGAGCCATGTGTCGAGGGCTAAGCCTCAAGCTTTATCACCATCATTTTCACTGGCTTCTGCTTTGGTAAAATCTCAGCACTTAGTGACCATGACTTTAGATATCCTTAAAATTCTGAATGAATATTAAACAACTGATGCAGAACCCACTCCTATATGATGGTACTCGTCACTGCACTAAAGCTCAGAATGACCCACTGATGACAGTTCTCCAGTCCGTACTGAACGGTCAGAACACACCTTCTCACCGGTGGCACCTGAGGAAGGCACGATCAGCGCTCCGTGCACTCTGCTCACACGAGCTCCCTCCTTTACCAGCACCCGTGTCCGCACAGCCTTTTCCATTCCTGAATGCAGACTAGGTCATGTGGACAGAATCTGTCCTATGTAAGCTTTTTAAAGCAAAGAATAACCATCAGCCCACCCCTACCGCATCAATCCCTTTTAAATACGAAAACTTACCTCTACTCTTCGAGATTACCAGCGTTCCTCCACGCTGAGCCCAGCGGCCCTGCACGGCTTGACTGGCCATCCAGGTGTGCAGACTGCGTTTCCTGAAAATGTCCCCAGGACTGTCTCCTGCCACGTGGGCTCATCTGGCGCTCTGCTGCTCGCCCGCTATGAGGTGGCACCGGCCCCCTGCCCCTTGTGTGTGGACTTGCCAGTGGCTTGTAACCAACGGAAGAGGTGCTGAGAGGGTTCTGAGGCGACGCAGCCTCTGCCTTGAGAACAGGAGCAGCAGCGTCCACACGGGAGCCCTCACGAGCTGCCACGCTGCGAGGAAGCCCTGTTAGTCCTGCTGAAACGGCACAGGAAGGACCAGGCGAAACCACGAGGCCCCAGAAGCCCCCGTGGGCCCAGTCCAGCCCCATGTGCTGCAGGGGCCTGAGGACGCCCACCAGAACCCCTGGCCCCCACACCCCCAAACTCCCGACCACAGGAACCACAAGAACTAACGAAATGCTGTTTTCAGCCACTGCCTTTTGCGGCGATCTGTTTCATAGCTAGCCAGAAATCAGGAATTAGCGCCAGAATAACCCAGTACAAGTTCTAATGATGGAAGAGCTGAGGACCCCACCCCTTTGCCTCATTCTGTGAGACGCGTGTGCCTCTCGATCCAGGCCTGAGCCTCACTGGTGCCCTTGACGCTGAAACCACACAGGATTCTGATGAGCCGGGAAGGACTTGAGAAGACCCTAGATTCAGAGCAGTTCTCACTCCTGAGAGTCATCAGGTCACTTCCTGAGGATCCCACTCTGCTTGGAAGAGTGAGGCCAGTCTGCTTTGTGCCATTTGGGCATTTCCTTTTTTATACATCACCTATTAACATGATAGAACTCCTCCAGAAAAGAACACAAACTTAAGTATCAACTCAACAATTCTAACAGAGGGCTAATGGGACTAGACTTCTGGGGAGCAGACGGACTCTGTTTAGAGTCCAAATGAGGACCACCTCGCACTCTCGCCTGAAAGGGGATGCCCGTTGCTGAGCTAGAGAGCAGGCGGGGACACTAGAGAGCCCAGAAAGATGGGAGCAGCCAGCCAGTCTCTGCCCACGACGGCGCCCCCATGACACGGTGGGAAGCAGGCCGCTGCTTCAGCCTGCAGACCCGAGAGCCACCCCATCGCGTGCATGTGGGGGGCACGGTCTGTTGCGGCGATCCGAGATCCGAGTGGAATCAAAGTGGACAAGAGAATACTGGATGTTAGGCTTAAAGACAGTGCTTTCTACAACTACCTTCTCAAAACGTCATTGAGAGCTATGCACAACGGACAACATCAGCCTAGGATCAGCCAGTTCTAATATAACCACTTACTGTATCAGTTCATTGAGATATTTCTAGAGTACAGTTCTTGATTTCTGATAAAACTGTGAAGTGGCCAAATTTTGTTTCTCCAACTGAAGGTTGTATTGGCAACATGTGTTAAGAAGTTGATAACAAATGGTGTTTTTCAGAACAGCTTTTAAACCAATTCTTGATCTTCTTTCAAAGGCAGAGTTACATAGCATCCCTTTGCATGGGTATATCATAATTTTTAAAATCATCTACTGTTGGAAATCTATTTTAGACCATGTAATGTTTCAAATCCCAATTGCCTTGTAAGGTTTCCAAGCATCTCAAAAAAGACTCTTTAGATTACAAGTGATGCCCAAGTCTAGAGCGCTTCTGACGGGCAAAGGTTCGTCACATTCGGTGTCCTATTTCCTTGATTTTTGTTGCCTTTGTACTATTTACACACCACTTAATACTTTGCTGGTAAGAATAGATGGAGAAGGGAATGACAACCCACTCCTGTGTTCTTGCCTGGGAAATCCCATGGACAGAGGAGCCTGGCAGGCCTCAATCTATGGGTTTGCAAAGAATTGGACATGACTGAGCGACTAACACATTCACTCAAGAATAGATACTAAAATCAGTATGGAAAAAATGTTAATTAACTCAAAATAAAAGTTCAAAGGCCTAGAATAACAATATCAAGCTGTTAAGTACTTTTTATAGCTTAAAGATACACTAGCCACTAGCCACCCAGTTAATATTTATTAAGCACCTAGCTTTTACCAAATGCTACACTAGGCATCAAGGATACATGGGTAAAAGATAGTGTCTGTATCTTCAGGGAGCTTACAGCATGGGGAAAAGAGAGACGAGTAAATAGTTACAACACTGAACAACCAAAAGCCAAGACCACAAACGCACAAGGGGCTTTGAAAAAGAGACAAAAAGGGAAACACATAGAAAGTAAAACAAACAGATAAAAACAGAATTTAATGTGCCGCGTTAGGCATGGTGACCCTTTAAAGATGATGATTATCCTCACATCTGAGACTCAGAAAGGCTAAGGAGACACTCAGTGCATCACACATTGAAAAGCAGAGATGGCAAAAGTCTCACCAAGCTGTCCCCAGCCCCACCGCGCATCACTCCTTCAAAGAGAGGAAAGCTCTTTCAAAGTACATAGTAAGAGACAAGTTTCTCTTTACCTTTAACAGGATAGGTGATAAATATCAATGAGATTTTTGCTTTGTTTTCCAGGGGGGTTTCTTTTCCTTGAACAGATTATCTAGTTGTCTTTGGGTTCATTCTTTACACATTAGAACTATGAAAGATATAACACCCGCAATCCCAACAAGAGAGTTAGTATTGTATGAAAAGAACAGTATGTGGGGACTGGTGGGCCAAAACCGTCCCCAGCTAAGGTGAAGTTCAAGGCAGCCACAGGAAGTCACTGACCAGCAGGCCCGGCCCCAGGTCTCAAGCCTGGATTCAGTGTGCGCATCCGGAGACGCTAAGAAGTGCTCCAAGGGAGAGGAGGGAGTTCACATTCTTTATGCCCAAAGCTGCTTTGAAGTTTTGGACTAAAAAGAGAAGGAAGGTTCTTGCCTCTTTAAATAATCAGGCATTGAAGAATGAATTTTTTATCCTTAAGCCTAAAATCAAATAATTTCTTCCTTGCCTTTAACTAGCGCTCCTCAACTTCCTGCCCCAACCCCAGCACGCACCTTCTTTCACACCCTTTGAGAGTGGGGTCCGCTTGCAAGCGTTGGAGACCCTGTCTCCTCAGTACTGAAGAGCTCTCGCCACCTGCTCCGCCCTGACCCTTGGTCGAGGGCTCCTCACCAGCTTTCCCTGGACCCTCACTAACCCCTGCCCCTCCCCACCCCCTCCAGAAACACTGACACACGGAGACCGAACAAGTACACGTTTACATGCTGAAAAGCCTTTACCTGCTCACTATGGACAATTAAATATATTCCCAACGCTCCAGTCGAGCAATTTTCAAAGCTCCTAAGCTACTGGGCTTTGCCTACATGTCCTGTCTTATCTCTCATTGCCCTCCTGAATAGATCCCATTCTCCAGGCAAATTAAATTCTCCCTCTCCCCAAGACGGGCCCTTTGCGTCCTGCACCCACGCCTCTGCACGCGCTTTCATCCACGTCGATGCCTTCCTTCCTTCCATCCTGCAAGTCTGGTTCCGATGCCACCTTAGACATCTCCCCCCTGATAGAAACCATTTCTCCCTCTTCTGAGCGGTAAGCAGTGATGTATCCTCAGTGGCTCAGTCGTGTCCTACTCTCTGTGACCCCACAGGCTGCAGCCCGCCAGCCTCCTCTGTCCATGGGATTTCCCAGGCAAGAACACTGGAGTGGGTTGCCATATCTTCCTCCAGGTGATCTTCCCCATCCAGGGATTGAACCTGTGCCTCCTGCATCTCCTGAATTGGCAGACAGATTCTTTACCACTGCACCACCTGGGAAGCCCCTCCAGCCTGGTGCAGCATCTTGTTTCTCCCCATCTTGGGGCCCTTATCACACAGACTGTGCTACAGTCAGTCATGAGCTGAAGAAGCTCACCTCATGACTCGCTAGGTGGCATCTGGCGATGGCTGTGGTGGAAATATTCACACCGTGGTTGATTTCAAAGAGTTGGGAAGAGACGTGCAAGTCGGCTTCCATGATTATCGGGAGGAGCCAACCAGAGCACACCGCTGTCCATTTGTTTCCTTGCAGAATGAGAAAAGAACACCTTTCCATGGAATTCTTGCAAAGACTAAATAATGAAGAGAATGCACATTACTAAGCACAGCCTGCCTTGGAGTAAATAATCCACGCTAGCACTTCCTCTGGGTCTGCTCCGGAATCCCATCGTCACCACTGCTGGGAACAGTGTCAGCCCTGCACCGACTCCGGCTACTATGTCCCACCGCTCAGAGTACTGGTAGGATCGGCCCCGCTAAGGGCACGCCAGGTGGTGCTCGTGGTAAAGAACCCACCTGCCAGCAGGCAGGGGACAAAAGAGATGCGGGTTCCATCCCTGGGTGGGGAAGATCCCCTGGAGGAGGAAGTGGCAACCCACTCCAGTATTCTTGCCTGGAGAATCCCATGGACAGAGGAGCCCGGTGCTGTGGTCCATGAGGTCTCAAAGAATCAGGCATGACTGAAGTGACTTAGCACACACACGTGAGCACACTGCTCCACTAAACTGCAAACATCTTGAAGTAGGGAAGCGCCTACTATTTTTCAAGTGCAAGGCTTTCCCAAACACCAAGCTATGAGCTTCGAACATACCTTCTCCCTTAATTCTGACAGTCACCCCGTGACAGTCTATAATTATCTCCAGTTTCTAGACGGCCAACTGAGATGGAAAAAGTTGAAGTCACTTGCTCAAGATCACATAGGCTTCCTGGTAGCTCAGCTAGCAAAGAATCTGCCTGCAATGCAGGAGACCCTGGCTCAATTCCTGGGTCAGAAAGATCTCCTGAAAAAGGGACAGGCTACCCACCCCAGTATTCATGGGCTTCCCTGATGGCTCAGATGGTAAAGAATCCACCTGCAGTGTGGGAAACCTGGGTTCAGTCCTTGGGTTGGGAAGACCCCCTGGAGGAGGGCATCCCGAGGGCCCCGCCCTGAACGTGTGGAGTCTCAACCCCTGGACGGCCAAAGAAGTCCCTCCGAAGCACTCTTTGATTAAACCCACCCAATGTGCAAGTATTTATCAAATTAATAATGTGTCTTAATTTTAGACAGCAGACTTACTTCCTCCCCCAAACTCTTCCTCCTAAGGATTAATCTTTATGGTCCAGGGAAGACTTATCAGAATTATCCTACCGCCTGAACGTCTGTACAAAATCAAAGCTATAAAGAAAAACCTGAGTTGTGATTATCTGTAACTTCTTATCAAAGAAAAACTTTAGCCAAAGAATTACATTTAAAACATACGCTTTTTTTGAATGAACAGGCACAACAATTATAAACGGCACATAAGACTGGGAATTAGTGAGCACGGGAGACGCCCTTGAAAAATCAAAACTGATCATTCTTGTCTAACTGCAGTCATGGGCTGAACTGTAGTTTCATTAGCTTGATTAAAAGTGAAAACCGGAGGAAGGGTAAAGTAGGTCAAAAACTTCCTGACTCCTTTAGGATTAAAACATTCATGCATGTGTGAAAGGATCAGTGAGAATCTATTTGCCATTCTTGGAAGATGGGAAAAGTCAGGACACCCTCAACTGGAAAAACTGATTACAAGAGAATGAAAACCAAAGAACTGGGCATGAACTCCAGCAAAAGGATTTTGAAAGCAAAAATGCCTTTATTCATGACCCAAGCTAGGAAATTTATAGCTGGAGCGGCAACCTATACACAGGATATACAAAACAGGTTTTATATGGGACTGATCAGGTTTTTCAAAGCCAGCTCTTAATTACATAATTCAAGCTTTCCACCATTTTTTCCTCTGTTCCTCTCACCCACATGGGGAGACACACATGCGCACACTCAAACTCACACACGCCTTGTCTTACATAAAACCACATATCTCTCCCAAAGCCGGCAGCTAAGCTGCCCTGTTCCTCCCCCTCTGCCACAGCAACCCCACAGTTCCATTTCTGAACATCTCAAAACAGCACTCCCTCGTCCAGACTAATCTGGCTGTGGGAAGGGGAGGAGAGCAAAGAGAGCAAGTGGTGAGAAAGGGAAGATTCTGAGGCTGATCACGGCTTGAGTGACAAGCTCAGCCTTTAGGCTCAAGTTTTCCATAGGCTTTGAGGGACTTGGAGGAGCAGGAACTCAAAGGAAAATAAATAAGCAAGAGTGATGACTACCTTTCCTAAGAACTCTCCATGGAAATTAAGAATTCCGTTTGATTTTATAAAAAGGTAAAAGCATAATTCTTCAATTCTAGACACACTATCAATTTATTAAGAGCTTCTTTGAAAGATGGGAGAGGAAATAGGACCACATTAAATCCAAGTACTGATTTTGAGGTGTATCCCATCTCAGACACGTTAACTGAGGAGCTGGGGGCAGTGGCACCCATTAGGCAGGCAAGGTGTGGAGCAGGGCCTGGAAGCAAGCACACAGAGCGATCGCGAAACCCCCACCCGGGGCCACCTCTCCTGGTTCTGTTCTGCTGAGACTCGGCCACCTCCACCGACGGGTAGCTCTGGGGAGGCTGGCGAGCCGACGGTCACAGAAGAGGATGGGAGCCTCTCCTCACTTAGTGACTGCCCAGTTGAAAAGCAAAATGGAACATCTGTAGGAAAAGAAAAAGACGTCAGGCCAGGGAGCTATGCCACCTTCCAGCGCGCAGACCTACACTGTCCGCGCCTCCGTTTCGCCAGCGCGCAGACACGCGCAGAGAGGGGCGCCGACCGCGCTTGCAGAGGCGCTGGAGCCGCGCGCCTGCGGGTTCCCCGGAGCGCGCGTACTGCCCGCGGGCTGTGCGTGCGCACAGGCGCCCTCTCCACGCGAGCGGCCGCGCCGGCTTACTCCCGGACCACCCGTCCTCCACACCGAGCGGGCTCCGCCGTGGAACGTCCGTGTTTCTCGGGAGAGACTCTCGCCTGGGAGGTGAGGTGACCGCGCAGAGATGCGTCTGGTTCATGCCCACGCTCCTCGTGGCGCGCCGTCAGATTTCACTCTAATACCCAGCATCCTCGCACAGTCCTCCCGTTCTTCTGAAGTACATTACTGAGGCTCTTATTATACGTAAAAGTGATGGCTTAAGAAGGTTAGCTGTTGGAAACCACAGCCACACAGCCTCCGTTTACCGCTATAAAGCGTGAGGTCAGAACAGAAGATTAAAACCACCCCACCCCGGTCCTAGAGGAAGTCAGCAGCTTTACTGTCATCTGAGCTTCACTGAGCAGTATTTCCATTAACCATGAAAAGCTTGGGCAAACTGGAATAACGAAGAGAGAAATCAGAGGGAGACCATAACAGCCCGGTTCATTTCAAGGAGAAAGCAGTAACCATTCCTTTCCCCTACATTTTAAATGTCACAGCAAATTTAAGTAATGAAATAAACAATTCACTGAGAGCACACTTTTATGTACAACTTTAATTTCTTCCTACTGGGTTCATTACCAAGCTGTTTACTTTCTTCAGGCAGGATGGGAGGGGGGAAAAAAAAACTTTTGAAAGCCTCATTTAACACAGAAGTCAATTTCCACTAATCTTGTCTTCATGTAGCATACATGGTCTTTCAAAACAGACCTGTATATACATATGGTAGCCTCTGCCTTTGTAAGAACAGCAGCAATTACCTACCATCAGACACATCATTGCTATTCTTACCTTGGAGGAAAAAAACGTGAATATGAGAACCATCTTATTTATAATAATTGCAGACTGGTTAGTATTTCTGACAGAACCGATTTTCTCCTCACTTGCATAAACAACTCTAATTGTGAAAAGAATAACTCTTCTTTAACTATTAGATAACCCAGATTTTGCTTTCTGAAAAGTTAGGCAGGGAGTATTTTTTCATGCATTCCATCCTAAGAAAGCAGGAACAAAGTGCTCGCCAATCAGCTGTAGCCATCGAGTTATTTAACACAAAAAGAGTTCCCAGCTACTGAGGGCGCTGGAACTGTAGGTGTATCGCAGGGGACACGAGCGGGACATGTGGACCACCAGCCCTTTCACAGGGTCACCCGGGGCTCCACAGGCCCCAAACATCCAGAAGCCCCTTCTGTGCGTTTCTCGTGCACGGGAAGAACGTGAGGGCTTTGAGCTGGTGTGTAGGAGGCCAAAGTGGGCAGGAGACAGAGATGAAAGCAGAAGCAACTGAACAGCCCACAAAATATTCATCACAAAGATTCCACAGGATGCTCCCTTTTTTTCCTGAGTTCTTCAGATCATGCTTATAGGTAAAGATAGGAGGTTTTAATTGGCAAGAATGCATATCTAGTTTGTTAGAGATGGGAGAATAGAAGGGATGGCCTTAAAATTCCTCAAAATCTACTTAAAATTCCCTAAAATTCCTCTCAAAATTTCCTCAAAACTCATTCCATTCAGAACATTTAGCAGTGGGAGCAGGAGAGGGGACATCTGCACGGCCCACCCCCTCACCCAACGCACACACACCTGCTCACTTAGAGCCCCAAAGCGACATGATTAGAGTAGCTAGAGAAAGTCATCAAAACCACTGAAAGCAATGCTTAGACAAAATGCACGCGTGTGAGACAAAGGCGTTAAAGGAAATGCATTAATACACATTTTGAGCTCTATCTTTGATAAGTGTGACCCCAAAAGAAAATTCTCTCTACAAAGTTTTCAAATAGTTCTTCAATGTTTCCTTATATCAAAAAGAAAAAAAAAAGTTTGGCTATTACAGAATTGGTCTGGCCAGAATTTACTCCCCAATAATGCTTATCACAGACACAGAGATCTGTAAAATAATATATAGAATATATAGTAATAGTTATATATAGTTATATATATATATAGGGCCCTTTCAGAGAAATATATAGGCCCCAAAAGTGCCCAAGAGATATGTTTCAGGCTCAGCTTCATCACTTCTGCACATGGCTCGGTAATCTTTCCGTGTGGCTGTTCAAATGTCAGTAGGCACCTTAGTCATTTACAGAACGTGTTCACCTACACTGTCCCAACAAATCCTCAGGGGTATCCTGTGAAGTAGGTGGGAGGACTATTAATAGAATTCCCTGCTTAATAGAGGAATAAAAATTCATAGATGCCAACAAGTCAGAGGTAATGAAAGCAGAACCAGGGGTCAAACTGTCTGACCCTTGGTCTAGTGAACACCTGACAGCTAGGTCTATATTTCCCAAGGTATGGAATATTCCCACTATGGCTGCCAATCCCAGGATTCATTCTAGCCTTTTTTTTGGGGGGGGGGCGGTAATGCCCTTTAGTCCATCTTCTAGCTCCCTACAATAGCATAGCTAATTCTCACCGATCTTTTTCTTTAATTCTAGGGTTAAGGTTCCTTCTTCCAGAAGGTCTCCCCTTAGACAAGGATCAGTGAGCTGGGTTTCCATGGATCAGTCTAAAGAGAAAAGGAACAACTAATACTTGCTGACCCCCTTTCTAGCACACCATTGTTCTTAATATTAACCAAAATGTCACTCAAAAGAAGGCACAGCCAGCTTGCTTTCACTCGACAATCCATCTGCCTGCAGAGCTAGAGCCAGGATGAGGCACAGCCTCCCACTCTGTCATAGAAACTCTGTAGTCCCGCCCACCTTATTCCTCCTTATCAGCTCTCGTTCAAATGATTTCTTCTACAAAAGTGAAATGGCATACTACATGGCATGATTACAGGATACCTTTTAAATTCTGTTGTTCATTTCAATAGTGAGTCTTTGAGAGGAAGCTAACATGAGCTCTGATGATGACAGGTGGGAGGTGGTAACTGAGTTGGCATCAGTGCATGGATTTTGCCACTTGTAGAAACGGAGCATTACCTAGTTGCATGGGTCTGAAATGGCCAAATAAACACATTTGTTCTAAGATGACAGCAGTTCCCCACATTAACAGTGAAAATATTAAGCCCACAGAAGACATTCTAACTGTTCTGACAGAATGACTTGAGTGCTAGGCCAGCTCATTAAATCCAGCCCAAGTAAAGGAAGAAAAGGTTGATGAGGTCATAGCTCAGGAGTGAGGTCACCAGCCAATCTGACTTTTATTTCTGGGGTTAAGGTTCCTTCTTCCAGAAGGTCTCCCCTTAGACAAGGATCAGTGAGCTGGGTTTCCATGGATCAGTCTAAAGAGAAAAGGAACAACTAATACTTGCTGACCCCCTTTCTAGCACACCATTGTTCTTAATATTAACCAAAATGTCACTCAAAAGAAGGCACAGCCAGCTTGCTTTCACTCGACAATCCATCTGCCTGCAGAGCTAGAGCCAGGATGAGGCACAGCCTCCCACTCTGTCATAGAAACTCTGTAGTCCCGCCCACCTTATTCCTCCTTATCAGCTCTCGTTCAAATGATTTCTTCTACAAAAGTGAAATGGCATACTACATGGCATGATTACAGGATACCTTTTAAATTCTGTTGTTCATTTCAATAGTGAGTCTTTGAGAGGAAGCTAACATGAGCTCTGATGATGACAGGTGGGAGGTGGTAACTGAGTTGGCATCAGTGCATGGATTTTGCCACTTGTAGAAACGGAGCATTACCTAGTTGCATGGGTCTGAAATGGCCAAATAAACACATTTGTTCTAAGATGACAGCAGTTCCCCACATTAACAGTGAAAATATTAAGCCCACAGAAGACATTCTAACTGTTCTGACAGAATGACTTGAGTGCTAGGCCAGCTCATTAAATCCAGCCCAAGTAAAGGAAGAAAAGGTTGATGAGGTCATAGCTCAGGAGTGAGGTCACCAGCCAATCTGACTTCATAGCAACAAAAGAAGTTCGACTGATGAAAAGGTGTCCCCAGGGTAGAAGTCAACATCCCTTTGCCTAAATGAGTCTTTCAGCTCCAGGGAAAAATAATCTTGGCGAGAAGTCTCTCCTGTGCCCAGGGAAGCATATGATTGGTAGCACTTTAAAGTCTTCTGTGAACGATACAGTGATTACCTGACCTTTCGGATCCTAGAAAGGGTACATTAGCAGCCCCTATCAGTGCTCCGGAGCTGAAGCAGTAGAGTGTGAAACTCAAATTCCACCATGAGCTCAGAGGATGATTAAAGTCAGAAGTGATCCATGGCTGTTTATAAATGAAGTCAGAGTCCTAATATTATCAATAACGTGGAGTAAGCAAAATATAATTGTGGGTGGCAAAAAAAGATAGATTTTGCCTCTGGTTTTCTAAGGAACCAAGAAAAGCAGTTGGGCTAATGAAAATATTAACGATTAGTTGTCAATTTTGGAAATGAATGCAATTTTTAAGAATGTAGGAGGTTGTCTTATCATAAATATTTCAAAGAGCCAATCAATAATACAGCATATCCCTCTAGTTACCAATGTGAAGAAATTTATTCACTAGTTTTATTCCTGCTGAAATCCATTTTTGAAGGTTTGGGATTGATTATATCAAGATAAGTTGTCTTATTTTTACCAAAATATTATTTACTACTTAAACATTTCTAAAGCAGTAACATGTTATGACTCCTTTATTTGTTAACTAGAAAAGCCAAATATTTACTGACATTTCTTGAAAACTTGCTATAAGCCCACAGGAAAGAATCTGACATCATCAGCCTGTGTTTTCCTTCACTTGACAGGAAGTCGACTTCAAGCAGACTGACTTGAATCAGGACCTCACTGGGGAAGCATAAGTGTTCAATAAACTGCATTATTTTTTATCTGGAAAATACTGAAGTGAGTGGCTTTGTCATCCTGGACTTTACTTTCTGAAAACCTGGCCATCCCATGTGGACCTCTGGTAGAATGAGCAATGCAAAGAGCTGGCTTGGACTTGGCATGTCCTTGTACTTCTGGGGATTGATGGACCTTACAACCCCTGTTCTCTCGGGCACACCGACACCACCAGGCAGACTAGAAGCGTTCCTGTCAGACAAGCCACAGCCACACCCGCGGACAAAGAGGAGCTGGGTTTGGAACCAGTTTTTTGTTCTGGAAGAATACACTGGAACTGACCCTTTGTATGTCGGCAAGGTAAGAACTGCCAGAGAGAATGGTAAGTTATCTGAATACCGGATATTGAAATTGAATAGGAATATGAACTATGAAAGTTCACATAGTCTGAGGCCTGAGAACAATTTCAAACTACAGGTATGTTAGCTGACAGCTGCTGCTGCTGCTGCTGCTAAGTCACTTCAGTCGTGTCCGACTCTCTGCGACCCCATAGATGGGTTGAGATCTAGTTTTTGCTTTGTCAGATACCGGTCAGAAAGGAAAGACTTCTCTCCTTGTTCTTGCCTCTGTTCTGAGTGAGAAAGGCTAGGAATTGGGTTTTTAGAGGAAAAGGCCTGGGTCCTGCAAGAACTGTTCAAGTCCTCACACAGGCAGCAGAAGCCTCAGGAATAACAGGATAAGGGAGAAGTAAACTGAGACATGCAAAGGGAGAAGCTGAGGGTTTGTTTTCTTCAAAGCATTTCCAAAGGCATTGCCTGAGGCCACAATTTAATGGAAAAAAAAAAAGAATAAAACATTCTTCATTTCAGAAGATCCTAGCTTGTGCTTTAGGACTGCTGGAGACGATCAATGAATATATTTATAAACTTTACACTCGAAACCGCTTGATTTATCTAGCATCATTTCATTTTTAATCGGGGCTTTCTCCTGTGTTTACTTTATCTCGATGTTAATCAGAGGCCATTTTGCAAAAGCAACTAAGTGAGAGAACACGGGAAACAAGGAACTAATTAGAATATAAATAATTCATTCAAATAACTTAAACACTTGCTTAGCACACAGGCTAAGAGTGCAGGTTTCAAACATATATGGGTGCAAAACCCAGCTCTGCCAATTGCTTCCAGAGTGACTCTGGGTGGGTCACTAAGTCCCGTTAACCTGTTTCCTCAAATGTTGAAGAAGGAAAAGAAAAGAACTACATCTTCTCAGGAGTTGTCTACATAAGCTGTTCCCTCCACTTCCACTCACTTCCCAGCCCAGCTGGGCTTCCCTGGAAGCTCAGCGGGTAAAGAACCCGCCTGCAGTGCCGGAGACCTGGGTTCGATCCCTGGGTCGGGAAGATCCCCTGGAGAAGGGATTGGCCACCCACTCCAGCATTCTTGCCTGGAGAACACTATGGACAGAGGAGCCTGGCAGCTACAGTCCACGGGGCTACAAGGGTCGGACACAACTTAGTGGCTAAACCACCGAGCCCAGGTAGCTGCCCTCCGCCCTGTCTCTGCACAGATGCCATGTTTTCGGGGCTCCTCGGGACCTCCCCACCCCCAGAGCTGCCGGTCCAGGTTACGGAGCCGCCCCTCCGGGGCCTTGGGCGCCGCTGCCCAGCCCCTCCTTCCTGACACGTTATTCCCTCGGCTTCATGGCGTTCACAGCCCCGTTCTTCCTCCTTCCTTCTCAGCCCCTCGCCCGTCCTCCAGCCCACCTGTGGCGTCTTCCCCATCACACCCACCCCGGGGGGTGGTTTTAAACTCACCCCTATGGCACCACTGAGCGAGAGCGACTTCACTTTCACTTCGAACTTTCATGCATTGGAGAAGGAAATGGCAGCCCACTCCAGTGTTCTTGCCTGGAGAATCCCAGGGATGGGGGAGCCTGGTGGGCTGCCGTCTATGGGGTCACAAAGAGTCGGACACTACTGCAGTGACTTAGCAGCAGCAGCAGCAAACCCAGGGGAAAGCCAGATTAAATTAAGTAGCAAATGAGGAAAGTGAAAGATTACTGATTATTGAGAAAGGTATTAAATTGATATAATGTGTGTATTCTTTTCACTTTCATGCACTGGAGGAGGAAATGGCAGCCCACTCCAGTGCTCTTGCCTGGAGAATCCCAGGGACGGGGGAGCCTGGTGGGCTGCCGTCTATGGGGTCGCACAGAGTCGGACACAAAGTGACTTAGCAGCAGCGGCAGCAGCGCTGGCTTTAAAGCCCTAAAGCCGTGAATTCAAAGCCTCCGTCTCTGGTTCAGACCACTCGTCCGAGCTTCAGACGGAAAACCCTCCCGCTTCGCACTTAGGACTCCTCGCCTCCATCCACTGAAGCGCCCCCGACCTCCCTCCCGAACCGCGTCTGCCCTCGGTGGTCCCAGTGGCGGCCCCGCCACCTCCCAGTTCCTACGCCTGGGCCCTGCTGGTCCGGCGGCCCCTTCCCTCGGTCTCTGCGCCTGCAGATCCCGTTAGTCGGGCGCCAAACAAACGCTCCTCCGTCTCAGCCCCGCGCCCACCGTCACCTGAACCTGCGCAAACACCTGTCCCCCAGCAGCAGCCTTACTTCTGCCCGCGCTCCCTTCCAGGCCACTCTCCGTGCACGCTCTTTCGAAAAGTGAGTCAGCCGGTAAAGAATCTGCCTGCGATTCAGGAGACCCAGGTTCGATCCCCGGGTCGGGAAGATCCCCTGGAGGAGGGCATGGCACCCCACTCCAGGGTTCTGGCCTGGGGAATCCCACGGACAGAGGAGCCCGAGGGGCTATAGTCCACGGGGCCGCAGAGGCGGACACGACCGGCACAGAGCGCATCACCCTGCGGCCAGCCGTCAGGGCCTGCCCGCTGCTCTCTCAGCCACCCGGACCCGCCCTCCTCTCACGAGGTCCCCTCCCGCAGCCTCCCCGCCGGCCCCCACCACGCGGCACGCTCCCTGCCAGCCCGCACCACGCGGCACGGTGCCCTCCCACCCTCTCAGCCGGGCCTCTGACTGCCACCCTTTCTCCGCCCAGAGCTGGGGACGCGGCCTCCGGCAGCTCCCAGACTGGCCGGCTCTGCCTTCCTCCCCGCATCGTGAGACGCACTGGTCCGGGCTCCCCTCGGGGTCGGCTCCTCTTCATCCTCGAGGGTTCATTTCACAGCTAGCTTTGCGTTGACCATCCTCTAAGGCACACCCCTGTTGGACTCTCTCACTACCATTAGGCTTTCCCTACAATATCTAAGCTATTCGTTTGTCTGTATCTGTATTGCTGGAGTCCTGTGTGTGTGTGTGTGCGCGAGCGCGCACACTCACTCGCATCTGATTCTTTGCGGCCCCAGAGGCTGCACCCGCCAGGCTCTCCTCTGTCCATGGGACTTTTCAGACAAGAATACTGGAGTGGGTTGCCAGATGCTCCGCCAGTGGATCTTCGTGACCCAAGGATCGAACCTGCATCGCTTGTGTCTGCACTGACAGGCAGATTCTTTACCCCTGGAGCCACCTGGGAAGCCTTAGACCAGACTATAAGCTCTGAGGACAGGATATCGCTTCCATTTCCTCCACAGGACCTAACACAGTACCTATCACACAGACACGACTGCCTCGACCAGTAATAAGGATTAAGTAACCTATCTAACAGGGAAAGCGCTTTAGCAGAGCGCCTGGTCCAGAGTGAGATCTTAGTGATCGTTAGCCTGTGGCAGGAGCAGGACGGACTCAGCAGCAGCAGCAGCGGTGAGCTCACTGCGGGCGTTCAGCCGCTCAGAAACGCGTGCCTGACGCGCGTGCACATCCCTGAGCCCGGAACCTGTGGCTTTGCTTCCGCTCCTCCCTCTCCCCTTCTCCCTTCACGCACCTGCCAGCACATCCTGTCAGTATCCTCTTGCCACCTTCTCTGAGCCACTCATCCTCTCCAGCTCTGTCCCCGCTGTGGTCCTCCGGGTCTTCATGATTAGATTAACTGAGCGGGCGCGGTAAGGGAGGATCTCCCGGCCCTCCCCCGGGACTCGGGCCGTTTATCTCCTTGAATCGCCCTCCCATCAGGTCACTCCTCCACTGTGGCTCTGCAGTGCTCATCAGAGCTCTCAGCATACAGAGCAAGCCCTGCCAGAAAATCAGCCTCCCCGCCGGGACAGCTCCAGCCTCACCCTTATCTCAGTCAGGCTGGGTCTCCTCACCCACCCGACACAACACACCCTGTCCGTCCCTGCCCCAGAGGCGCGTGCTTGCTGTCCTGCCCGGGACACACTGTCCCCTCCTCTCCACTCAGCCGTGTTCCGGTTTCTCAGGGTCCCAGCTTAAAAGCATTTTCCATCATGAATACCTCTTCCATGCAGAGTTTCAAAGCTTTCTAGCAACTCGGAATTTGTAAAACACTTCTCCCAACGAGACACACATGGCTCCTGCTGAAATAAGCTTTAGAAGATGCTTTTGTACTCAGTGATTGCTCTTTGTGCTTGTACAGTTTCGAGCCCTCCTTCCTTCTCCCAAGGGTAAAGCTGAGACCTCATCCTGGCCTTGCCTACATTTCCCTGACACTATGCACCTAGCACAGAACTGGGCACGAGAAAACGCAGAAAGACTAGGGGACACGACACCTTCCGGGGGCTGCAGTGCCGAGTGTCAGCCCCACGCGCATAGGGCAGGCGGTTCAGTCGTCGCAGCAGTGCTAGGAAGTAGTGTAAGTCACCTCTCCAGGATAATTTAAATGAGGAGATGTTCCGAGAGGTTATGGTCCTTTCCCAAAGGTGCACAGAAGGTTAACAGGAAATCTGACACCGAAGCCATGGCCTTTCTTTTCTTTGGCCTGTTTGTGGCCATGACTTTAGACCTCACCCTGAGAGGCACACAGAAGAGTCCATGGTGTCAGTGAGGCCAGAAATGTAACCAAGCCTGTTCCCTGAAGGTGGGAGCTCTCAGCCGTGCAGTGCACTCCAGAGCTCATGGTCCGTGCAGCCCCGCGGGCTGGAGCCCTCCAGGCTCCCCTCGCCATGGGACTTTCCAGGCAAGAATCCTGGGGTGGGCTGCCATGCCCTCCCTCCTCCAGGGGATCTTCCCGTGTCTCTTCCATCCAGCTGCATTGGCAGGCAGGATCTTTACCCCTAGCGCCCCTGGGAAGCCCGCGCTCCAGGCTCACCCTGCCCTAATCCACCCCCCGGGACACAGGCCACCCCCGCACCTCCACAGTCACGCCCACCGACCAGCTCTCAGTGCACGTCTTCGTCCCGGAGTGGGTCTGCCGCCTGCACAGGAAGGGAGGTGTGTGCTCACTCACCCAGGCACTTTTCCCCCTTACTTTCTTCTGAAAGAGAACCCGTCCCTCTCTCCCAGGGCATTTCAGCTCATCACCATGAGCTCTGGAAGACATCTGTTTAGAGAGCCTGCCTGAGTATTTGCTTTTTTCAGAAAGGAGTATGGCAACAATTATCAGCTGTAATTGGTATGGCCTCACAAAATCCACACTGGGCTTCCCAGGGACAAGGCAGTGTCGAGTCAAAACGAGATTATATTGACATATGCAAAGAGGTGGATGCAGCGAGCTCGTGCTTGTGCACGAGTCTGTGGTCCCGAGTCACGCTGAGGTTAAAAAGGGCACGGAAACTGTCTAACCACAAATTGTGAGCACTCACTGCCTTCCTGGAACCAGACGAGGCACCGTGAGAGACGGCGAAAAGGAGCGC
Source organism: Litocranius walleri (assembly GCA_006410535.1). Classification (NCBI taxonomy): domain Eukaryota; kingdom Metazoa; phylum Chordata; class Mammalia; order Artiodactyla; family Bovidae; genus Litocranius; species Litocranius walleri. The sequence continues at coordinate 1,522,357 of SJYG01000387.1, read as the reverse complement.
CATCCCCCCCGTGTCGAGCTTCATGTACTTCCCGTCACTCGCTACTCCTCTGGCTCAAGGTCTTAGAGATGAAAGCAAGGTTAGGCTAAGTAGGATATCCAGCTGTCTTATTCTGTCTGGGATAACAAAGCTGTTTTCCCAGGATGGGGTAACTGTGTGCTGCCAACCCCACATCCCCGAAGCTCCGCACCTTCCTCCAGAGAGCTGGTGCTCGGTCAGTGTGAGCTGAATTACCTATGGATACACACAAAGCACATTGTTATTGCAGTGCCAGTCTGCTGAGTGACTGAGAGAAAAGCTGTCAGTATCTCTTCTTTGCAGTTTTTGCAACCAAATGTGCATTCTGTGACTGGAGAACCTAATGTGCAGCTCACATCGCTGTGCTGGGACCAGGCTAGTGGCCTCAGCTCTGCATTCTCCTTCCCATACTCTGTGGCGCTGGGACTCTGCACATCGCCACTCCTCCATTTCCAGGCAGCTCCCGGGTCCCAAGTGGAATGTTCTAGGGGGACAGCCAGAGGCGGGAGGAGAGGGACTTGCTCCTTTTATCTGTGGGAGATGCTTCTGGTTTCTGGAACCATTTCCACACCCCAGCCTCACACATCCACTGGAGGGCGCCCCCTACTCAGAGGTCGGAGTCTCAGTTTCATGGGAGGTGGGCACTGGGGGAGGTCACCTCTAAACGCCTGGAGCCCAGCCCTGGGGGATAACACCCCCTTCTCAGAGGGCTCCAGCCCAGCCTCCTCCAAACACCTAGATTCCAAGAGCCCCCAACTCCTGTCCTTTGCTCCCCCAGCCAGAGGGGTACAAGCTGTTTCCTCGAGTTACTGGTTATCATCTCCAATGATACCTGAACATTTTTCCTTTTCAATCCTTCATGTTAAATTCTCTCTGCTGAAATGACTGGTGTGGGTTTTGTGCCCTGACTAGATCCTGAACAGATACAATTTTAATTGATCCTTGAATCATGTGGGGGTTAGAGGGACCAACCCGCCACACAGAGTGGGAAAAATCCAGGCGTAACTCCAGAGTTGGCCTCTGGTCTATATCCATGGCCCTTCTGTACTCACAGTTCTCTGAGTCCATGGTTCTGCTCCACAGATGCACGTGTAGGACTGTTTGCAGTATTTATAATTGGAAAAAAAAAAATCCACGTATATGTGCACCCTCAATGTTCACATCCACGTAGTTCAAGGGTCAGATGTATACTCCCTAAGAATGAGTTGTCTGGAAGTAGACCCAGGCACTTTTCATAGCTGGCACTCTTCCTGTTGGGCTTCCCGGGTGCCTCAGAGGTAAAGAATCCGCCTGCCATTGACGACATGGGTTCAATCCTTGTGTCGAGAAAATCCCTTGGAGGAGGAAATGACAACCCACTCCAGTGTTCTTGCCTGGAGAAGCCTATGGACAGAGGAGCCTGGCGGGCTACAGTCCGTGGGGTCCAAAAGAGTCGGACAGGACTGAGCAACAGCAACAGCAACTGCAGGTCCTCCTGTTCCTAGGAGGTGGCCCTGCTTCTCTGGGAGGCTCCTCCCACCTCTCCTGTGCACAAAGACGCACAGAAGCTGCCTGAGAGATGCTTGCCAGCTCCTTTAAAACAAAGACAACCTGCTTTCACTGAAAGCTTTAACTCCAGTACTACACCCTATAGCACGTGTTCATACAACCTTACTGAGCATCTGCTGCGCGGGAGACTCACACTAAGATGAAAACCACACAGCTCCTGACTTCGAGGAACTCAGTCTAGAAAGTGCCTCAGACTCTTCTCTCAATACAGACAAAACCAAAGGTCAGAGATCCAGTTTCAGCCCGGACTCCATTGACGGCAGGCAGCCGAGTGACTCACAAGGAACCAGGACCATCTCCTGAGCAGCAAAGCTCTCTAGCCTCCTGTTATTTATTAAGCACTCTCCGTAGGCAGAGCAGTTAAACTCGGCCAAAGATAATCACTCAGTCGTGCCTGACTCTTTGTGGCCCCATGGGCTATACAGCTCATGGAATTCTCCAGGCCAGAATACTGGAGTGGATAACTTTTCCCTTCTCCAGGGAATCCTCCCAACCCAGGGATCGAACCCAGGTCTGCTGCATCGCAGGTGGATTCTTTGGGCTTCCCCGGTGGCTCAGAAGTTAAAGCGTCTGCTTCTCACGTATATGTGCACCCTCAATGTTCACATCCACGTAGTTCAAGGGTCAGATGTATACTCCCTAAGAATGAGTTGTCTGGAAGTAGACCCAGGCACTTTTCATAGCTGGCACTCTTCCTGTTGGGCTTCCCGGGTGCCTCAGAGGTAAAGAATCCGCCTGCCATTGACGACATGGGTTCAATCCTTGTGTCGAGAAAATCCCTTGGAGGAGGAAATGACAACCCACTCCAGTGTTCTTGCCTGGAGAAGCCTATGGACAGAGGAGCCTGGCGGGCTACAGTCCGTGGGGTCCAAAAGAGTCGGACAGGACTGAGCAACAGCAACAGCAACTGCAGGTCCTCCTGTTCCTAGGAGGTGGCCCTGCTTCTCTGGGAGGCTCCTCCCACCTCTCCTGTGCACAAAGACGCACAGAAGCTGCCTGAGAGATGCTTGCCAGCTCCTTTAAAACAAAGACAACCTGCTTTCACTGAAAGCTTTAACTCCAGTACTACACCCTATAGCACGTGTTCATACAACCTTACTGAGCATCTGCTGCGCGGGAGACTCACACTAAGATGAAAACCACACAGCTCCTGACTTCGAGGAACTCAGTCTAGAAAGTGCCTCAGACTCTTCTCTCAATACAGACAAAACCAAAGGTCAGAGATCCAGTTTCAGCCCGGACTCCATTGACGGCAGGCAGCCGAGTGACTCACAAGGAACCAGGACCATCTCCTGAGCAGCAAAGCTCTCTAGCCTCCTGTTATTTATTAAGCACTCTCCGTAGGCAGAGCAGTTAAACTCGGCCAAAGATAATCACTCAGTCGTGCCTGACTCTTTGTGGCCCCATGGGCTATACAGCTCATGGAATTCTCCAGGCCAGAATACTGGAGTGGATAACTTTTCCCTTCTCCAGGGAATCCTCCCAACCCAGGGATCGAACCCAGGTCTGCTGCATCGCAGGTGGATTCTTTGGGCTTCCCCGGTGGCTCAGAAGTTAAAGCGTCTGCTTCCAATGCGGGAGACCTGGGTTTTATCCCTGGGTCGGGAAGATCCCCTGGAGAAGGAAATGGCAACCCACTCCAGTATTCTTGCCTGGAGAATCCCATGAATAGAGGAGCCTTGGTAGGCTACAGTCCACTGGGTCACAAAGAGTCAGACACGACCGAGCGACTTCACCTCAAAGATAATCACAAGATGCTTCTCCTTCTTAAGGTTCGCAGGACAAAACTTTTTAGATGACAGCTAGAATATCTCCAAACCACCCTGGGTATTTGCTCTAATGTCAGCTTCAATTCTTTCTTTCTCCCTTGGATAATCCGCCAAGCCCTGGCTCACTCTAAGTGAAAGTCCTATGCTATATGCCTTAAAACTACACATATTTATATTTACATATGTATGTACCTATGTATATAAACATGCAGAAATGTATAAGGATTTTTTTTTAATCCTTAGATCTTTGTCCTCCTCTTCCCAATTCCATTCTTCTGCCTGGGAACACAATTCCAGATGGAATGGATTTTCATTTCTTTGTGGCCAGGTCCAAATGAAATGACTTTCTATTCTACACAATAAGAGCTGAGCACCTCACTTGTCTTAAACGAAATAAATAGAAGATGTAGAATGTGAAAAATAATAATAATACTGTATAAGGAACGAGGAAATGTGAGGACTTTATATTCTAAATAGAATTCTTTAAGTAGAAAAAAATCCACAGCTATTTTTCCAGTCAATTTTGTTCTCTTATTTCCCTTCTCTGGATAAGAGACAGCTGAATTCCTCTAGGCAGCAAAATCACTGCTTGTGTGATTTGGCCATGAGTCAGCCTGAGATCAGCTCAAAGCCAGCCACAACCTCCAAGGCCATCCTGGTCTCAAGATGCTGTGAATACACTTTCGGGTGTTTTCTCGGTTGACACTCAGACTAACGCTGTCCCAGCAATGCTTCAGGCGGCCTTCCTAGCTTTGCCATTGGGCTGTGCGTAACAGAACGGCCAAGGGGCTGTTTTTGTCATCTCTGCTGCACTCCTGGAGGTTCGAAGGGAGTACAGAAGAGCTGGCGTGTTAACGCCCTTCCCTCTGTGCATGTTCATCATCATCACAATTGGCCCCATCTATAGCTTTCCTAGGGGCTTCCCTGGTGGCTCAGAGGTTAAAGCGTCTGCCTCCGATACAGGAGACCTGGGTTCGATCCCTGGGTCGGGAAGATTCCCTGGAGAAGGAAACAGCAACCCACTCCAGTATTCTTGCCTGGAGAATCCCATGGACCGAGGAGCCTGGTGGACTACAGTCCACGGGGTTGCAAAGAGTCAGACACGACTGAGCAACTTCACACACACACACATAGACACACACACACACATACAAACAGCTTTCCTATTATGGGAAAGCTAGGTGCTCTTGCCTGGAAAATCCCACGGACGGAGGAGCCTGGGGGGCTGCAGTCCATGGGGTCGCTAAGAGTCGGACACGACTGAGCAAATTCACTTTCACTTTTCACTTTCATGCATTGGAGAAGGAAATGGCAACCCACTCCAGTGTTCTTGCCTGGAGAATCCCAGGGATGCAGGAGCCTGGTGGGTTGCTGTCTATGGGGTCGCACAGAGTCGGACACGACTGAAGCGACTTAGCAGTAGTAGCAGCAGCAGATTCTTTACATACATTAATTTCTAATGATCCCAACAAACCTTCAAAGGAAGAATTAACACTGTTCTCAACATTTATAATACGAGGAACTTGAGAGTTATAAACATTAAATAACTTGTCAAGGGCACTCAATTTATAACTGATATAGACAGTGTTCAGGCCAGACATATTTGCCTCTCTGGCCTAAACTGGCCTGCTTTATTAACTGAATCTCACAGGCTTTATCACTGAACTATGCAAGCTCAGCAACAAGAGTAAGTGGTAACTGACTACATGTAACTAATTTTTCGTTGCTCTCTTAGAGAAGGACTGTTATAAGATAGCACAAACTCTAGGGTTCCTGCCACTTATATACATTGTTTATAATTAGAGCTGCAAGAGTTTATTTCTAGGCTTAAAATGAGCACTGTGCCCCTGGGCTCATTTTGAGAGTCCTCACAGAGTAATTTGGGAGGAAATGTAGTTGGATGGGCAGATAGAAGCATGTGCCTACCCCAACCTTCTACATACAGATTTGAGTAAGTCAATTTCAAGGCCAGAAACGGGCCCCATCAAAATGATAGATACCCTGAGACAGAGAATAATAACTAGCTGTGAAACTCCAGTTTGATACCTGAAACAGAAGTGAGCAAAGTCCTACTGAGGGAAGCTATGGAACTGAGAGAATTTCGAGGGCCCCCCAGAAGTCATTCAGTATTACGGTACAGTGTCCACAGACTGTTTCTATTAGCTGCTTCGTCAGCTTCTCAGCCACCTTGGACTGTCCTAAAGTTTTTGAAATTCCAAAATAATTTACATCAACACTTTTACATTTTTAAATGTTTACACTTATCCTCTAAAAAAAATTAAATGGAAAGGCTGGACTCCTCCTTATTAGACTTGTCCTACTGTACACGGGACGATACAATAGGGGATACAGTACAATACAACATGGGTCCTACACCCAGAACGCCTGTCTTCTGTGCTTCTCGGGGAGAGGACCTTTAAAAACAGTCCTGAGGATACTGAATGTGAGGTGGAGAAATTCTGCTTATTCATCAACGTATATTTGCTCTTTGATACAGCCATGTTCAAAGCAGGTTAGTTCTTTGTAGACATTTAAAACATTTGAGTGGGAAAAAGTCTTCCTGTTTGAAAGGAAATCATACACTTGTACTGTACTGAAAATCTGTTTATTTTTGACACCTGTTGAGAGGTCGGTGCTTTTCCCCCTCAGCTGCATTCAGACATGGACCGGGGAGATGGTTCCATCAAATACATCCTCTCAGGAGAAGGCGCAGGCATCGTGTTTACCATCGATGACACCACTGGAGACATCCACGCCATTCAGAGGCTCGATCGAGAGGAGAGGGCCCAATACACCCTCAGGGCTCAGGCCCTGGACAGGCGCACGGGCAGGCCAATGGAGCCAGAGTCCGAGTTCATCATCAAAATCCAAGACATCAACGACAACGAGCCCAAGTTCCTGGATGGGCCTTACGTCGCCACTGTGCCGGAAATGTCACCAGTGGGTAAGGCGGGGGTGCACTGATCCTCACAGACAGCAGTCCCCCTCTAGAAGGCCCTCCCGCCTCAAGGTGGAGAAGGGGAGAAAGTGCAGGACAGTCCCCCAAACACAAAGCTGCACCAAGCCACTCGGACATGAAATCAGCCGCAGTGCAGCCAGCGGCAGCACCACGCCTAGCACAGCCACTCAGCTCCGCGTCTCCCGAACCGATTCTTATTCACGTATTTATCTGACTGCACCGGGGCTTAGTCGTGGCGCCTGGGATCTGGGATCTTCAGTCATTATTGCACCATGCGAGACCTTTAGTTGCAGCAGGCGGGACCTAGTTCCCCAACCAGGGACTGGACCAGGGTGCCCCGCACTGGGAGGTGGAGTCTTAGCCACTGAACTACCAGGGCGATCCCCAGTTCCGGTTCTTAGAAAGCAAAGCAAAAGCTAGATGATAGATCTGCAGGCAGATAATATTTGTCTCATAAGGGGGAAGCATTTTGGTATTACCAAAAGAGGAATGAGGCGCCCAAGGCCTGTGCTGGCCTTACAAGTCATTAAGAACCTAAGACACAAATAACGCCCATCCCCACTAAAGAGGCACTTTTGCGCTAAGCGGTTATAGAAGCTTGACCTAGAAACAGGCCCTCCCAAGGAAGCAGACGTAGCATTTGCAAACGCTTTAAAACTGCCCATTCGGGCTCGCACCCGTCTGGAGCAGCTCAGCTTGAACGGGTGTCCCCCGCCTCCCTTTCTCAGGGACTTCCGTCATCCAGGTGACGGCCACCGACGCGGACGACCCGACCTACGGCAACAGCGCGCGCGTGGTGTACAGCGTCCTGCAGGGCCAGCCGTATTTCTCTGTGGACTCCAAAACAGGTACGTGATGGGGCAGCTGAGCCAGAGGCATTTGTTTATTCTCTAATAATCTGTAACTGCGATTTAGGGCAGACCCAACTCTCCATTCCAAAAACGCTCCAGACGGTGCACTAGCTAGGAAGATGGTTATAGGCGCTGGGGTGAAGAGAGCAAGCGAGCGGCGCCCGCGGGCTGAGAGCAGCGCGGCGCGCAGACAGCGGGCGGCGAATGCGTGGAGACACCCAGAGAGCTGCCTCCGCAAAAGGACCTCCTCGCCAGCCTTCAAAAAATAATAATATCAACGATCCTATGGCCGTATTCATTCCCCAGGAGTAAGGGCTTTCAGAACCTCAAGAAGACCCAAGAGGACTGGCAGAGTAACTGGGCTCACTATAGAACCAGGATAATTGGTTTTGAAACTAGGAAGAGCCTCGGGCAAACCTTCCAGTCCATCGCCACTCACTTAGTGGATAAGGAAATCGTGGATGGAGCCCCAGGAAAGTGCTCCTGGTTGTAGATGTCTCCCCTGACCCCCCAGTGCACCCCTAAGCCGAGAGCAAGGCCGAAGTGAAGGAAGCTCAGAGCATGGGGTGTGGGCCCGAGAAAGGAGGTGCTCAATGGGATGCTCTAACACAGGGGCGGGGGTTGGGAGAGGGTGGCACCTAGGGAGCTGGGCGGGCACGGGCCACGTCTAGAAAAGGACAAGGCAACAGCCAGCAAGTCAATTTGCTTTGGGTGTTCTGTTTTGTTTTCAGTTTTAGTCAAGAACTTTGACAACAGAATGTATAGTTTATCTATGAAGAATTCCCTTTAACCGCTTTGACTTGGGCAGAGCAACTCAGATATTATTGCTATTGATATATAATAACATATTATTCCATACTGTTATCTGGCACTTGTGCCAGACTCTTTCCCTTTAAAAATACATTCACAGATCTCACCATATTTGAGCGCCCCAACAATCTTGTCAACTTGTGAAATATCTGGAAGCATTATTACTTCATTTTACATATGGGAAAATTAACATATGGACCTAAGAGTAATTAACAAAAAAGCTTGAGTAAAGAAACTTACAGCCACAGAGACAAAGTCAAGACCAAATGCTCAAAGTCATCTTTTTACATGAAATAGAAAAAACACATTTTATTAGCAACCTGATATAATTTTTTCCAGAAATCCTCAGGGGAACTAGGCATTCAGAAAATTATGTCATAAAAGTAGAGAGTATAAATTAATAGGAGGAAAGAAAAAAAGGTTCCAGTTAGGGATTTCTATAAAATAGTACTTTTAACCATTCGACAAATGGAGGGAGGGACCAGGAGGGGGTGCCCACAGGGAGGAAAAATACAGACAGGAAGAGGGTAATATGTCCTTTACATCGTTAAGAGGAACCTTACATTATTTTGACAGCTCCCAAGGGGCATCTATAGTGTTAAGGTCAAAAATACATAAAAAGATAGTGACTGCCATGCCCCGGGGGCATTTATAACAAGAAAACAGTGCATATTTCACTTCAGGCTGCTGCTGCTGCGATGCGACGCGTACATTATAGGAGTAAAGCGAGGACAGGTTTGCGGCTCCCCATTTCTCCCCTTGGCACGCAAAGGTCTATTGAGCCAAGGCTCCTGTAGTCAACGTGCAGTAAACAAGCCTTTAATCTTTGCCTAGAGGGTACAGAAGGCAACTTTTCTAAGTGGAAGTGTTAAAAGGAAGATCAAACATGCCCACACATCCTTGGCAGGATCAAAACAACACATTTCACAGGATTCTGACTTAGACCCCTCTCCCTAAATGGAAGCACATTATCATACCCTGATGTTACACACCATCTGGGCAAGTTCATCTCATATGGATGTTAACAATAAACATCTCAGAGCATCTTTTATGTCTTAAGTCACAGAATGCAGTGAAGCACAGAGGTAGGCAGAGCCTAATAAAACAGACGGAACAGACAAGAAAAAGAAGAGGAAATCTCCTGCTTCCAGGCACCGGGAGGCAGGAGAAAGCAGCCTGGAGATGAGGCTGCTGGAGAAAGAGCAGCTCACACTAGCAGGGCTCCAGCGACTTCCCTTTCCCTTTTCACTTCATGCACTGGAGGAGGAAGTGGCAGCCCACTCCAGTGCTCTTGCCTGGAGAATCCCAGGGACGGGGGAGCCTGGTGGGCTGCCGTCTATGGGGTCGCACAGAGTCGGACACGACTGAAGCGACTCAGCAGCAGCAGCAGCAGCAGCGACTGGAAAGAGAGCTAAAGGAGGATCTGAAGTCGCCGACTTGTGGGCTGCGAGGCTCTGTTTTCCCACCTGAAGCCCAGCTTTGTTCGGTGAGGCCCCAGGTCTGTTAGAGGGCCACTGCTGCCACCTCCTGGTCCTTCTCGGGAATGCGCGGTAGGAACCAGCCCGCCGAGCCGGACTCCACCGAGGGGGTCTGAGTGAGCTCTGGGAGGTGGCGGCGGGGCGGCGGACAGGGAGGCCTGGCGTGCTGTGGCCCATGGGGTCCTGAAGAGTCGGACACGACTGAGCGACTGAACTGAACTGAAGCCCGTCTGGCTGGAACAATCTTTATTCATTCACCCTCTGTTTAAGCACAGCATTTTTTTTTTTTTAAAGCTGGGGATTCCCTGATGGCTCACTGATAAAGAATCTGTCTGCAATGCAGGAGGCGCAGGTTTGATCCCTGGGTTGGGAAGATCCCTTGGAGAGGGAAATGGCAGCCCACTCCAGCATTCTTGCCTGGGAAATCCCATGGACACAGGAAACTGGCCGGGGACAGACCATGAGGTGGCAGAAAGTCAGACACGACTGAGCTAAAACGACACTCTGACCTCAAGGGTAATGAAACAGGCGCCTTGCATCTCTGACAAGGCACAGGGAGGAGCCTAGAGCCCAGTCTTTAAAACAGGAGTGGTGGTTTGGCTTTTAAAAACAAAGCTCGTTTCTCTCCTGCAGGTGTAGTTAGGACCGCACTCATGAACATGGATCGAGAGGCCAGAGAGTACTACGAGGTGATCATCCAAGCCAAGGACATGGGAGGGCAGCTCGGAGGGCTGGCGGGGACCACGACCGTCAACGTCACCCTCTCAGATGTCAACGACAACCCGCCTCGCTTCCCCCAGAGTGAGTACCCACCCGGCGACAGTGCTGCTCTGAAGCCAGGGCAGCTGTGACGGAGGCAAGAGAGAAAGGCTCTCTGAGTCCCTCTTGAGTTCAATTATTCCTGGGTTCCTTTCTGACATTTATCATGCAGTCCTCACATCGCCATTTCCCTCCTAGATCCAACGTCCCAGAGCACTGAACCAGTGCTTCTCTATTAGACCCTTTTTTCCTTGAGTGTCATGCCCTGACCGCTCCCCTCATACAACTAAATATTAAGGAAGAAGATTTTGTTGGGTAGGGATGAACTTTAGATTTGTGATATCTAAGTTTTCACCTCTCTCCAACAAGAATCGATGTTTTGTACCTGTTGAGAATGCACAGAGAGACTAAGCCAAAGCTTGAGGGGAACGTAGGGACCCGTCGGATTCACAGCACATACTGAGTGCCAGCTTTGTAAAGGCCCTGGGCATGAGGGGCACACGATTCTTGAAGCGAAGTCCGTGGCCTTGTGAAGCTTAAAGTCCACTTGGGAGAACATATACTTGGCTTTCATCAAAATTTGAGCAGGAAGCAGCAATGTGCCACCTGGATAGTACAGAATGACACCTTCACAATGAACCGAGACGAGCAAAGACGTAATAAAAGGATGAGACTCCAACCAGGCATTAAAGAATGTAACAGAGTCAGACAGGAAAACACAACACTCCAGGAGGGGCAGCTGCTCATTCACTTAAAAATTTTTTTTTTTTTAAAGCTGGGGATTCCCTGATGGCTCACTGATAAAGAATCTGTCTGCAATGCAGGAGGCGCAGGTTTGATCCCTGGGTTGGGAAGATCCCTTGGAGAGGGAAATGGCAGCCCACTCCAGCATTCTTGCCTGGGAAATCCCATGGACACAGGAAACTGGCCGGGGACAGACCATGAGGTGGCAGAAAGTCAGACACGACTGAGCTAAAACGACACTCTGACCTCAAGGGTAATGAAACAGGCGCCTTGCATCTCTGACAAGGCACAGGGAGGAGCCTAGAGCCCAGTCTTTAAAACAGGAGTGGTGGTTTGGCTTTTAAAAACAAAGCTCGTTTCTCTCCTGCAGGTGTAGTTAGGACCGCACTCATGAACATGGATCGAGAGGCCAGAGAGTACTACGAGGTGATCATCCAAGCCAAGGACATGGGAGGGCAGCTCGGAGGGCTGGCGGGGACCACGACCGTCAACGTCACCCTCTCAGATGTCAACGACAACCCGCCTCGCTTCCCCCAGAGTGAGTACCCACCCGGCGACAGTGCTGCTCTGAAGCCAGGGCAGCTGTGACGGAGGCAAGAGAGAAAGGCTCTCTGAGTCCCTCTTGAGTTCAATTATTCCTGGGTTCCTTTCTGACATTTATCATGCAGTCCTCACATCGCCATTTCCCTCCTAGATCCAACGTCCCAGAGCACTGAACCAGTGCTTCTCTATTAGACCCTTTTTTCCTTGAGTGTCATGCCCTGACCGCTCCCCTCATACAACTAAATATTAAGGAAGAAGATTTTGTTGGGTAGGGATGAACTTTAGATTTGTGATATCTAAGTTTTCACCTCTCTCCAACAAGAATCGATGTTTTGTACCTGTTGAGAATGCACAGAGAGACTAAGCCAAAGCTTGAGGGGAACGTAGGGACCCGTCGGATTCACAGCACATACTGAGTGCCAGCTTTGTAAAGGCCCTGGGCATGAGGGGCACACGATTCTTGAAGCGAAGTCCGTGGCCTTGTGAAGCTTAAAGTCCACTTGGGAGAACATATACTTGGCTTTCATCAAAATTTGAGCAGGAAGCAGCAATGTGCCACCTGGATAGTACAGAATGACACCTTCACAATGAACCGAGACGAGCAAAGACGTAATAAAAGGATGAGACTCCAACCAGGCATTAAAGAATGTAACAGAGTCAGACAGGAAAACACAACACTCCAGGAGGGGCAGCTGCTCATTCACTTAAAAAATTTTGTTTCGAGCAACATTCTAGATATGGGATATACAGCCCTGGAAATAAAGCTGCCAATGTAATTTTATGTTCAAAGATCCCAAAAATGAAGACCTGCTCTTCTACTGATTCAAATGTTCCATTTCTGATGGAAGTCACTGGAAAGTGTTTGAGCAAGTGAGAGACATAAAGAAAGGCTAAGCTGATAGCCACGCAGAGCGCTGGCTGGCAGGAATGGGGACGAGAAGCAGGAGTGTGGCAGGAGGCTCTTAGCACGGCCCAGATTTGCACTGATAAGAACGCAAGGAAACAGAAGAAGTGGGACGGGACAAATAAGAAGACTGGGATTTCTGTTTCTGATTTCTTGGCTAAGGGACGGTGGAGTCAAAGATAACAATGATGTTGTAGGTCTGGGCGACAGGGAAAAGGTTGTACTAATGGGAGAAACAGAGGTTCCTAGCGGGACTAGTGGCAGGCAGGCAAGGAGGAAGACAGACTCTGCCTTGAACTTGAAGTGGCAGCAGGACACTCAGGCTGGAGTAAGGAAGGTGGAATGTAGAGCTATGACAGTGGAGGGGAGACCAGGAATGAAGATGTGAATTTGAGAAGCAGATTCTAAAAGGGAGCAACTGGAGAAGCGAGAGCGGCCGACGCCATCCCAGGTGAAAGCCCCAACCAGAATCAACAGCCGCTAAACTAAGACAGAGCCAGACCAGCCCACCTGCCGAAAAGCCACACTGTGGGAAAACCACTCGTCTATGTCAGAAGAGCAGTGAAATTCAGACATTTACACACCACCGGCATCCATAACGTCCCCGTGAGGTTTCATGAAACCGGAAGACAAGATACCAGACGAGTGTTTTACAAGGGATATGAAAAAGGAGGTCACTAAGCTGGCTGCTTTCCAGCTCAGAACACTAGCGCATCGTGAAGCAGTTTGTGAAGCGGCACATGGACTGGCCTCTTACGTGCTCTGCTGGCCCATCTTTACCATTTCGTGAGTGGCTCACACTGTGCACACTAGACTCCAAGTTCCTGAACATCCCTGGACTGTCCTCTGGCTTTGTACTCTGACACTGTACAGATCTCTGAGAAGGCAGAAAGAGAAGAGCAAAGTCATCACACAGTTCAATTAGATTTGGACCTATTGTAGGAAAGTTGTATTGAATCCTGCTTTCCCTCTTTTTCACAAATATTATCATAACTGATTAGGGGTTGTTGACACAATGATACACCTCCTATTTTATACTGAAGAAGCTCAGTCACCTTTAATTTAACCAAATATAATGGAATATCAAGACCTCAGGCTACTTATTTCTACTATAATGCATTGTGTGTAGAAATTGTATGGACAAGATGTTTGTTTTGACACAGAACGCCTAACCTTCCTGGAAAAAATTGTTTTTCCCAAACATGTTCTACAGTAGCAAAGTCTGCTCCATCAACAACTTTGGAAGAGAATGCAGAGAGATCATGAAATCCAAGCGCCTGCGGTTTAGCACAGACATTAGCCACTTCCTGGCTCACGGCGTAAGAACAGGCATCGTTTTTCCTCCCGCCCGAGGGAGGCTGCTGAGCGCTGGCTGGGTGCCGTCAGCCCCCGGGTCGTTGTGAGAAGGCAGCGCTCACACCCCGACTTCCCAGGGTCACACCCCACAGCCCGCAGTGCGCACGAGATCCAGAGGCGCCGTGTGCCTGCCGAGAAGGCGGCTGGTTGCTTGAGTCTGTAGCCATGCACACCATGACCGACAGAAGCGTGAGGAGCGGCAAAGGGCTGAGCCCCGGAGGAGGCAAGTTCATGGAAATGCCGCTCCGCGCAGATGAACGTGAACTGAACGAGTGGACTCGGGCTCTCAGGTTGAAAAGAGCCGCACCGGCTCTGAGCTCCCCGCACAGGTGCGAACTCTGGGGGTATCGTCTTCCAGAAACGAGAAGGAGCAGCCCCGAGATGTGTCCGTGGAGAAGCCGCCAGGGCGCAGGCCCCCGCAGACGCCCCGAGGCCCGCACAGAGGCCGGCAGAGCGGGGCGCGGGCCGGGCCGCCTCTGCAGGGCGCTGGCCAGCACCGGGCGAGGGCCGCCGGTCACAGGCGGGGCTCGAAGTGCCGGCCGGGCCAACCAGGAAGACTCGTGCCTCTGAAACACAAACAGGACACGCAGGCACTCTGCGAGCACAGCAGTGAAACCTGGGGCCAGTGCATCAGGAAGGGCTGAAAGGCTGGAAAGCAGGGCGCTCCCTCCCACCCTGGAGGCACGTCACTGAGATAAGCAGCATCTTTGCTTCTGGCCTGTCCTACTCCTAGGATTATGATCGACGGATTTTGGCTCCTCCTCATCCGACATCCAGAGCAGGCTATGACCCAGTAACGTCTGCTTAGCCCTTTGGATCTCAGTTTTTTCATCGGTAGAACTCTAGTTTTAACTTTGGATGATGAAAAAGATATTTTGCACAGCGTGGTGGATGTGATGTGATACGGGGGAGGCTTTTTTGTGTGTGTAGTGACAGGTTACAAAAACTGCATGTTCTGACTTCTTCACAGAACATTACCAGATGAGTGTCCTGGAATCAGCTCCGGTTAGCTCGACTGTGGGGAGGGTGTTTGCCAAGGACCTGGACGAAGGAATCAACGCGGAGATGAAGTACACGATCGTGGACGGGGACGGGGCGGACGCATTCGACATCAACACAGATCCCAACTTCCAAGTGGGCATCATAACCGTCAAGAAGGTAACCGAGCTCCTTCTTCCAGGTCATTTCAGGGGAGGCTTTGAGCATGTATGCAAGATTAGTAAGGACTGCTATATTATTACCAGCATTGCTTTCAATCCTCTGGGAAACACTTTCCTATCATTAAGAAAGAGAAACCTCTTGGTCTTTCCTGGCAGTACAATGGTTAAGACTCCAGGTTACAAGGCAAGGGCATGTGCCCGCTCAGTTGCTCAGTCGGGTCCAACTCTTTGCGACCCCCACGGACTGTAACCCCCCAGGCTCCTCTGTCCGTGGGATTAGCCCAGCAAGCATACTTGCCTGGGATGCCATTTCCTTCTCCAGGGGATCTTCCCAACTCAGGGAGTGATCAACCCACACCTCCTGTGTCTCCTGCATTGGCAGGCGGGTTCTTTACCACTAGCACTACCTAGGAAGCTCCAGGTCAGGGTTCAATCCCTGTTCAAGGAACTAAGATCCTGTGTGCTGCACATCTAGGCCAAAAACACAGACAAAACAACAACAAAGAAAACCCCTTCCTCCTTTTGTTCACATGTAAACACTCGCTGTGTCATCATTTTACAGGAAGGTTCAGTCGCTCAGTTGTGTCTAGCTCTTTGCGACCCCATGGACTGCAGCACGCCGGGCCTCCCTGTTCATCACCAACTCCTGGAGCTTACTCAAACTCATGTCCATCGAGTCGGTGATGCCACCCAACCATCTCATCCTCCGTTGTCCCCTTCTCCTGCCCTCAATGTTTCCCAGCATCAGGGTCTTTTCAAATGAGTCAGTTCTTCATCAGGTGGCCAAAATATTGGAATTTCAGCTTCAATATCAGTCCTTCCAGTGAACACCCAGCACTGATCTTCTTTAGGATGGACTGGTTGGATCTCCTTGCAGTCCAAGGGACTCTCAAGAGTCTTCTCCAACACCACAGTTCAAAAGGATCAATTCTTCAGCGCTCAGCTTTCTTTATAGTCCAATTCTCATATCTACACATGACTGCTGGAAAAGCCATACGTTTGACTAGATGGACCTTTGTTGGCAAAGTGATGTCTCTGCTTTTGAATATGCTGTCGAGGTTGGTCAGAGCTTTTCTTCCCAGGAGCAGGCTTCTTTCAGGGCTGCAGTCACCATCTGCAGCAATTTTGGAGTCCAAGAGCCCAAGACAGAAGGTGGTCCACTGGAAAAGGGAATGGCAAACCATTTCAGTATTCTTGCCTTGAGAACCCCATGAACAGCATGAAAAAGCTCACTACTTAGCCACTTTAAAAAAAAAAAAAAACCTGTCATAGCTTAATTCCCTAATAATGTTAATGACTTAACCAATATCTGCATTTGAATAACCTCATTTTTACCACAGTAAACTATAAATAATAATAAAGCAAACTATCCTATTATTATTAATCAATAAATAACAGGCAGGGATTTTTAAATTGCTATGTAAAGACCCACGGATGCTAATTAGACTTGGAAAGGCTTTATCAAGCATAGCTACTGAGGGATGTCACCACCTGAAACTCTTTGCTTCAGAGTAAGTTAATACGTTTCCTTAATGTAAGCCATCGATTCTGTGGCATAAAGCACATTTGTATATACTCAGCTGAAAGAACCTGATAAAATTAAAGTTTTAACATCCTAATAAATATATCTGATAAAATATATTAATTCAAAAAAGCGTTGGTTTACTCTTCCTTTTCTTCTATTTCAAATACACTTTAAAACCCAAGATATCTTAAATTATTTCTTCAATAAACCTTTGTTAAGTGCCTACCTCTGTGCCAGGCACTGCATTTAATGTAGAAAGTAAATGAAATGACCAAAAACCTCTGCCTCCTTGGAATTTACGTTCTATAAGGGGAAGAAGACTATCAACATAGCAAGTAGGTCAATAAAGTCGTATTTTAGAAAGGAGTAAGTGCTGTGCAGGAGGGAGGGAGATCAGACGAGTCAACATGGCCTCAGATGTAATTCCATGCCTGGGACTGGCCTCATAGAGAAGCGACATTTATGCAGAGCCTTAAAGTGGGCAGGGCCGGCACATCCCTGCTTGTCCAGTGGCTGAGATTCTGTGTTCCCAGTGCAGAGATCCCTGGTCAGGGAACCAGATCCCACATGCTGCAAACAAAGATCCCGCAGGCCACAGCCAGGGCCAGGTGCAGCCAAAAGACTAAATACACATAGAAAAGGGAGAAGCAGGCAGAGCAGCACAGAGTCGGGCAGCCTGACGGCACACAGCCCTGGGAGGGGCCCCACGGATGGCTCTCGGTGGAAACCACGAATGGCAGCCCTGTGGACGAGGGGACGGGCAGCGAAAGGGCCAGCCAGAGCACTGACCCTGAGATGGCACTCGGCCTGGCTTGTTTCAAGAACAGAAAGGGGCTTTCTAAGGTTCGAGCGGGACACTAGCAGGAGATGAGGTCAGAAAAGGAACAAGGGGGCCGGACTGTGTTAGGACCGTGTGTGCAGATGGAAGGATACTGGGTTTTTATCTGACTAAAGTGGAGAACTGGAGGATTTTAACAGATGTGTGACATCGTCGGACTTCTACTATGAACTAATTACTGTGTAATCTGTGTTGGGAAAAGACCATAACGGGGCAAGAATGGAAATGGGGAGAACAGCTGGGGTGTGACAGTCCGGGTGAGAAAGGATGATGGCTTGGTCTAGGGTGCTGGGAGAGGAGGCAGTGAGAAGCGGTCAGAATCCGAGTAGATTTTGAAAGGAGGACCAGCGCTCCTCCTCTTGTTCTTTCACATCCTCGTTCAATCTGTCGGGAAGAAAAAGAGGAGTCAGTTGAGCAAGAGAGAGAATAGAGCTGGCACTGAGTGAGACGGGGAAATATTTGGATCCCGTTCTGGGCGTGTTGCATTTGCAATGTCCATTAGACACCTAAGTGGAGATTATAGTCGCTGTTGGTTATAGGGGTCTGGAATTTGGAGAAGAGCTCTGAGTGAGAAATATAAATTTGAGAGTCATAAATGGTTCTTAAAGCAAGTAAAAATAATAATAATAATAATATGCCAAGGGATTGAGCATCACTAGAGAAGAGAGCAGAGATGTCAGCCCTGTGGCACCCCAACGTGGTGAGGTCAGGGAGGGCAAAGACAAGCAAGGAGACAGGCGGAGAGACCAAGCAAGCAGGGGAAAATCAGGAGACTGCGCTGTCCTGGAAGGCAGGGAGACACTTTCCAAGAGAATAAAGCGACTGCCTGCGACAAACGCTGCTAAAGGACATCGAAGAGCCCTGAAACCCATCACAGACTTTAGGAGCGTGGAAATCACTGACGACCCTGACCAAAGCGATGGAGTCAGCAGCCTGTGGCGCGAGCTCATGTGCTGACAGCAACCTCACTCTCGACTGTTCCACAGAGCTGAGCTCGGGCTGCTTTACAAGGGAAGAAGGGAAGAGTTCACGTTCGTCCTATATTTACTGAAAGTGCAGTCAAGTACAGCAAAAGAACAGATATATCCAGAAATCTTTCTGACTGGCACACAATGACCTCAGAACTGTGCAAAATGCTGACAGTAACGGGGATCGTCATATAAATTTGGACGTGATCTAAATGTTGCAGTTTCTTTCATTTTCTTTGGGGATTAATGAAAATTATAAAAGGTCATTAGAAATAATAACAGAGTCACTGTGTGATGAGATTAAGAATGTCCCCCTGTTACATCAATCAGTTCAGTCGCTCAGTCATGTCCAACTCTGTGACCCCATGAACTGCAGCATGCCAGGCCTCCCTGTCCTTTACCATCTCCCAGACTTTGCTCAAACTCATGTTCATCAAGTTGGTGATACCATCCAACCATCTCATCCTCTGTCATCCCCTTCTCCTCCTGCCTTCAATCTTTCCCAGCATCAGGGTCTTTTCAAATGAGTCAGTTCTTCATCAGGTGGCCAAAACATTGGCATTTCAGTTTCAATACCAGTCCTTCCAATGAATATTCAGGACTGATTTCCTTTAGGGTGGACTGGTTGGATCTCCTTGCAGTCCAAGGGACTCTTAAGAGTCTTCTCCAACACCACAGTTCAAAAGCATCAGTTATTTGGTGCTCAGCTTTCTTTATAGTCCAACTCTCACATCTATACAGGGCTACTGGAAAAACCATAGGTTTGACTAGATGGACCTTTGTTGGCAAAGTAATGTCTCTGCTTTTTAATATACTGTCTAGGTTTGTCATAGCTTTTCTTCCAAGGAGTAAGCGTCTAATTTCATGGCTTCAGTCATCATCTGACTGCAGTGATATTGAAGCCCCCAAAAATAGTCTCTCACTGTTTCCACTGTTTCCCCATCTATTTGCCATGAAGTGATGGAACAGGATGCCATGATCTTAGTTTTTGAATGCTGAGTTTTAAGCCAGCTTTTTCACTCTCCTCTTTCAGTTTCATCAAGAGGCTCTTTAGTTCTTCTTCACTTTCTGCCGTAGGATAGTGTCATCTGTGTATCTGAGGTTATTGATATTTCTCCTGTCAATCTTGATTCCAGCTTGGGCTTCATCTAGCCCAGCATTTCACATATAAGTTAAATAAGCAGGGTGGCAATATACAGCCTTGACGTACTCCTTTCCCAATTTGGAAACAGTCTTTTGTTCCACGTTCAGTTCTAACTGTTGCTTCTTGACCTGCATACAGATTTCTCGGGAGGCAGGTCAGGTGGTCTGGTATTCCCATCTCTTGAAGAATTTTACACAGTTTGTTGTGATCTACACAGTCAAAGGCTTTGGCATAGTCAATAAAGCAGAAGTAGACGTTCTTCTGGAATGCTCTCACTTTTTCAGTGATCCAGTGGATGTTGGCAGTGTGATCTCTGGCTCCCACTGTGTGGCATGTCTCAAGTTATACGTTAATGATACGTTGTTCACCATGGCTGGTAGCTATCAACAAGGTAAAAATCCAAAGTTTCGGATAATTATCGCCTCTTTAAGGCAAAAATTATCTTTAAAAAATTAAGCAATCAAAGAAAGAATTTTTGAGGTTTTAGTATATTTTAAATTTTATTTTATATCTTAAAATAATATTTAATCAACTCTTTTCAATCCTGTGGACTGTAGCCTGCCAGGTTCCTCTGTGCATGGATTTCCTAAGCAAGAATATTGGAGTGGATTGCAATTTCCTGCTCCAGGGGATCTTCCTGACCGAGGGATAGAAGCCACGGCTCCTAAACTGCAGGCACATTCTTTACCATCTTCTGCATTTCAGGCAGAGCCACCAGGGAAGCCCCCTTAATAATAACACAATACTATTAATTTATATCAAATTATTAGAATATATCTTAGACCTTACTGTAAGCCATTAATTACAAAAATATTAACTATTACAATTTTGTATATAATGAGATTGGTCACAGTGTTATGGCTGAATCTGAAAGGAATCTCAAAAATCTCAGCTCCTTTACCTGGAGAAAAGATTAAATTTCATAAGACAGAACACTGTCTTTCACTGTCATTCTAAAACTAGATCCATGTTTAATCAAAATATTTATCCGTTTTGCCATGGTCACTTGGATTTCTCTTCTGAACTTATGAGGTGTCAGAAAATGAAATTAAGAGAGAGGTCAATAAGTTGAGTAGATGGGCAAGTCAAATATAACAAATACTTTAGAGGCTATTGACTAATCAATCTATACTTTTGGAACAACAGTCACTCAGATGCTCAATCCACACCCATCTTGGTAGTTTATCATTAATAATGTAATATAAAATTGAAACAAAAGTTCTGCTTTTGATTTATTTCTCTCAGGCCTACTATTTGTCTAAAATAGCAGATACTTTTTCGAAAAGAGAAATTAAGTTGAATGGATAGAATTGGATCCTCATAAAGCCACGCTGATCACTCCTCAGAACCTTGGGTCTTCTTGGCTTTCAAGTAATCAATCAACTGACTTTCAGTCTCTTAATTTAAATGCTTCAAAGATAACTTGAAATATATAATTTTCAGAACATTCTGTATTCTATGTATGAGCTTGATCTTATGTCTTCAGTATGTCTGCCATCTTCCAGCATTCAATAAACAATTGTTTCCAGTCCACTCCCCTCTTAGACCACAAAGCAGAAAGCTTTTGTATTCTATCAAACCTAAGGTGCCATGAATTCTCATCCTTGTTTTAGATATCACATTAAAAAAAAAAAAAAAAACCTCTGCTTATTTCAGTGGTGCAGTGCTCTTATTCCTGGGTCTGTAGTCACTGGCAAAGCTCCTGCAAACGCAGACGTACTTGCTTCACTGATATCAGTGCTGTTGCTTCCGTGTCATTTTGCCGACACAACAACTTTTGTTTCAGTGTTAAATCATAATACAATCTTTTTAAAGACATTTTAGAAGGCAGCAAAATGCAGCGCATGTATTACCAACACACGCAGAACTCACATGAAGTGCAGCGCTGATGACTCTGCCCAGGTTTAGCCAGCCTAGACCCTGGCAACTGCATCCTGCCTCCAAGCTACAGGGTGCCGTCAACTGCAGAAGCAACCCTATCTCCAAAATGTCAAACTATGAAAAAACTGATACCATTCAATCACTGAAATATAGCAATAAAACATCTGTATATATCACCACTCAACTAGTACATGTTAATACGTTGACTAACTTTTGCACTACACAATGTAACAACATTTTGGGGGTTTAAGCCCTCCCTAGGCACTGGGGAATAAAAATCTGACTAAATCATAGTCTTTTCCCTTTAGTATCATGAAGGCAGCTAACACAGAAAGAAAGTAAGACAAAGTGCTGTGGGAGAAGAGGAAATGATTAATTCTGCTTAGGGGAGTTGCATTACCATTTTCTGAAATAATTTTCATTACTCCATTTTCAAGGATACAATGACTTCATTTTTATGTGCTCCGACTCTAGGAAATTTCCTGAATTTAACTAGGGGTCTCAGACATTTCTACTCTTTTATTTATTATTTAAATATGTAAATACATGTACAAAAACTTTTCAGGAGAGAAATCTCACACTCATATATCAATTATGGGCAACTTAAAGTTTAAGGTATTAAGGCAACGTTTTCTTTAAATCTTAAGCAATAAAATTACTTAAGGGATACAATAACATTAAATAATATAAAAATAAGTAATTTATTTGGGCTTCCCTTGTGGCACAGCTGGTAAAGAATCTGCCTGCAATGGGGGAGACCTGGGTTCGATCCTTGGGATGGGAAGATCCCCTGGAGAAGAGAAAAGCTACCCACTCCAGTATTCTGGCCCGGAGAATTCCACGGACTGTATAGTCCATGGGGTCACAAAGAGTCAGACAGGACTGAGCAACTTTCACTTCAATTCACTTCACTTCAAGTAAGGTATTTAAAAAGAAATTTTAACAATAATTAAAAACTCACTGTAGTCTTTCAACAGACTACTAAAAAATTTGGATGTCTGTATCCAAAAAAAAATAAATAAAAGAGAACCTTGATTCATACCTATAAAAAGAAATTCAGATGACCTACCTAAATATAAAAAAGTAAAACTATAAAATTTCTAGAAGAAAACATAGGAGAAAATTTTGTGACCCTGGTTAGGTGATTCCTTAGATATGACACAAAAATCCCAATCTACAAAATAAAAAGTGATAAATGAGATTTTATCAAAATTAAGTTTCTTCTCATCACTGATAAAAGAGTGAAAAAATAATTCACAGATTGAGAAAAAATATTTGCAAATCTGTCTGATAAAGGACTGTAATATAAAATACATAAAAAACTCTTCAAGAAGATATAAGGATGCTCAACATCATTAGGCATTAGGGAAATGCAAATCAGAACCAGCATGAGCTGCTGCCTCACACCCACTAGGTTGCTGACAAAATCACATGGCGACAAGGGTGTGCAGCAGCCAGAACTCGCATGCATTCCTGGTGGGAATGCGAAATGGTACAACCACGTTGAAAACTGGTTTGGAAGTTTCTTATAAAGTTAGAAATATGCTTACCATACACTCCTGCAATCCCACTCAAAGGTATTTACCCAAGTGAAATGCAAACCTATGCTTCCACAAAAAGCTGTCTACAAACGTTCACAGTGGCTTCATTCATAGCTGTCAGAAATTGGGAACAACATCCTCCACTGGAGGATGGATAAACTGTGGTATATCCATGTAATGGATCTTCCCAACCCAGGGATCAAACCCAGGTCTCTCTTTCTGCTACACTGGTAGGCGGGCTCTTTACCGCTAGCGCCCCCTGGGAAACCCATATAATGGAGTACTACTTGGCAATAAAAGGGACAAAATCCACATTCACAAAGACAGGGGTGAATCTCAAACACATATGTTAAGTGAAAGAAACCAGACTCAAAAGACTACATACTGAATGACAGCATATATATGGCAATCTTGTAATGGGGACACAAAATAGATAGT
>SJYG01000387.1:1477784-1499091 GCA_006410535.1 Litocranius walleri | reverse complement strand
GGGGGGGGGGGGGATTTGACCACAAAGAAGCATTGGTCAGGAGGTAACAGGGTGGTGGAACTGTTCTGTATCTTAATCATAGGAAACACAGACACGACTGTATACATTTCTCAAAACTTGCAAAACTTTACAGTAAAAAAGATGAATTCTAAGGTATATAAATTACATCTTAATTTTTACAAAATTCATGCCAAATTAGAAAAATGACTTAAAATTACAGAAACAACATATCTTGCCTAGCTCAAACCTAACATAAACAGTCAGTGCCCACTTTGGGTTACTTCTACATAGGGACAGAATTCTGAAAGAATTCATTGTATTAATAAATTACCAGGAAATACAGATGTCTAGACTTAAAAGAGTAGCATAAATAAAGTTAACTGGTAAATTTATTCCATCAGATTTACTGAAACCTGAGTGGCAGACTTTCCTGTTTATGAAAACCCTATCTTTTGACTAGGAGTTTTGGAGCTAAGGAGGCTAGTAGGAATGGCTCCTTGGTTCAGATGAGAACGGTGGAGTCTAAGAAACAAAGAGTACACCCCATGGTGCTAAGTAAATATGGAACAAGTGGTAAATCAACAAAAGTAACAAATAAACAAAAATCTTGGTTAGAATTTGAAAATAATAAATTTAGTTAAAGCAATTTCTCCTGCTGTTTGTTTCTCAAAAGCAAACTAGTTGCTTTAATAGACACTTGCCTCTAACATGAAATATGTTGGCATGCAGCATATTTTATGAAAAAAAAAATGGCTAATCACCACTTAAGCTGGCATGTGACCTTTAAGCTTTAGGAACTGCTTGCCTCTGCAATTATTGTATAAAATTGAGTTTCCCTGATTCTTAAAATTTTTAATGATATTTTGAGGTGTTGGTTAAAACTTGTATACATTTTTGTCAGTTTAAAAAACCATAAATGGATTATTCTTAAAGAGATAGCATTCAAGTCTACTTTCTGCCTTGAAGTGA
Organism: Litocranius walleri; assembly: GCA_006410535.1. Classification (NCBI taxonomy): domain Eukaryota; kingdom Metazoa; phylum Chordata; class Mammalia; order Artiodactyla; family Bovidae; genus Litocranius; species Litocranius walleri. Next base: position 1,498,122 of record SJYG01000387.1, on the reverse strand, counting down.
TGTATTTAGCATAAAATATTCTGGAGGTAGAGAGAGAGAGCCAAAAAAGGAAACACCAAAAAAGTTATATATCACGACATGGGGTTTTATTAGACAAAGTTAAACTTCCGTGGATGAGCCCTGAATGAGGAAGCTAAAAGTCCTGAGCAGCTTTTCCACCCTGACACGGACAACCACATCAGCTCTGGCCAGGCTTCTAGCTCTCTGAGTCTGTTTCTTTAACTGTGAGATGGGGCACTGGATCAGGTTTTTAAAGAGATTGTCTATGATAAACACACAAATAGTGACCTGACACAGTGCACTAAGATCCTTCGTGAGCTGTTTATTGATAGTTCTTAGAAAAGATCACGATTGCCTCTGTACTTAAGAATTTTTTTTTAAGGGAAAAAACAGAAAAGCCTAGGCCTCAGTTGCTTGGATATACTGAAGCAGAACGCAAACTCGCTCTTAATTATCATGACACCTTTTCAAATGAACAAGCCTTTCTAACGATGGTCAGTCAGCCTTGCCCAGGGTGCAGTGGTTTTCTTCCTCAGCAGGCTGGCTTGCTTTACTATCTCTGAAGCATCTACCATCCTCTTTACTTTCTTTACCCAAATTGTTGAAACTGCAAGAACCATGGAACAAAGAAAAATTTCCATTTATTTTTCCTCTTGCCTCTTTCCCACCATTTTAATGCATTTGGGAAACTACTCGCCAGCCATCAGTATCATCTATCCTTTAGAACCTTGACATATATGCTCCTAACTAAGCAATCTTCCTGTCCTTACTTTTCAGCCCCTGAGTTTTGAAAAAAAGAAAAGCTACACCTTAAAAGTGGAGGGAGCCAACCCTCACCTCGAGATGCGGTTTCTGAACCTGGGCCCATTTCAAGACACAACCACGGTGCACATCAGTGTGGAAGACGTGGATGAGCCCCCTGTGTTCGACCCTGGCTTTTATTTTGTGGAGGTTCCTGAAGATGTGGCGATTGGGACAACCATACAGATCATTTCTGCCAAGGACCCGGACGTGGCCAACAACTCAATCAGGTTTTTCCACACGTTTCGCCTTTGCCTTATATCCGAGAATTTGCCCTTGTGTCTAATTTTCTAGCACTTTTTCTTTTTGCTTCTTCCATCTCTGGAGACTCTTTCTTTAAATGCTTTTTTTTTTTCTTTTCATATTATTTAGAAGTGAAGTATCATTATGACTACAACTCCCTGTCAGCTGCTTCAGCAGCACACACACCCCCTTCAGTGCTCAGTCGTGACCTTATTGACATTTAGGGGTAGATAATTTTTTGTTGAGGGGGATATCATATACATTTTACAATGTTTAGCAGCGTCTCTGGCCTCTACCTGCTAAAAAAACACACAGCATCCCCTGAGCTGTAGCAATCTGTAAAGTCTGACTCTGCGCACCCCATAGACTGTAGCCCGCCAGGCTCCTCTGTCCATGGGATTCTCCAGGCAAGAATGCTGGAGTGGACCGCCATTCCCAGGCTCCAGGGAATCTTCCCAACTTAGGGAGCAAACCTACACCTCCTGTGTCTGCTGCACTGCAAGCAGGCTCTTTACCCACTGAGCCATCGGGGAGGCCCCAAAAGACCCCAGATGTTGCCAAACAGACACATAGATATCGAAGCATTAAAAATCGTTGAATCTTAGTGGTGAATATAACAGTGATTATTGTACACTCTTAATTTTTGTGAACCTTTGACATTTTTGCTTTAAAAATGGAAAAAGGTAACATATGTAAACACATATTTCCATATACTATAGAAAGAACAGACATAGAAAACCCCCACTGTTGTCAACAGCTTTGATGCCCCCCAGACTGACTTTCTATGGGAAAGCTACAAACCAGCCTCTCCAAAGTGTGTTTTGAACATCAAGATCCCAGCCTAGGTACTCCCCCTCGAGAGCAGGTGGAGAGCTGCTCCTGTAGCCACGGGCACTGCCATCGACCCTGGAGCCAAAGAGCAAACAGCTGGTGGACAGGCTGACACTTCAGCCTTCCAGAGCAAGCGCCAAGCCTCGGAGCTTGACACAGAAGATCAGGGCTCCAAGGCTGTTTGAGGCCATCTGTCACGTTAACTGCTGAAGGCCACACGGATGGGTCTCGGGCGTCAGTGCAGAGCGCACAGTTTAAACACACCTCGATTTGTCAGAGGCCTTTTCTGCCAGCTGCTACTTCCCTCACTAGGTGCCATTTTGAAGGAAAATGTACTTTTGCCGTTTAATAAAGACAGTTCTCTCCTGAGATTAACCTTAGTAGGGGAAATCTGCTTTCTCTAACCAAATAGCAAACATTTCACATTTTTAGGCATTAAAATGGCTAAAATTGTCTTGTTTCAATTCTGATACTTGATTTTTAGTAGGCAACGAATCTTTATAAGTTATGACAATTTTATATAAGTGATAGTTCAATCTTAAGATTTTTAAGTGTATAAGGTGGGAAGAAATTAGTTAAATCATATTGTCCCCCCCCAAAAAAATAAGTAAATGAAACCAATTCTATTATAAATTTATATTTATAATACAAACATTACATTTATATCAAAAGCCAAGAATACATATCTATCTTCTGATTAATCTACTCATATCAGAGAACTATAGGGAAAACTTTATGGAGGGAAAAATGTTTGAAATAAAACAAGAACGGTTTGAAAAACTCAGATCCTGTTTCTAAAAGAGTCAGTGAGAATAGTCAGTGGATAATTTCACATCTTTTTTCTAGATTCTGACTCTATTGACTCCTGAGTGGTAAGCACTGGAAATTTGATTTTTTCAGGAGTCACTCTACTAAATGACAAGCAAAAGACAGAAAGCAGTCAGGAATGAAGGAAATTCACACACGTACACACACACACCTAGCATGAACATGCATTATCCAGGACTAAGGTCATTAACACACATCTAGGAAGGAAGGAGAAATAGCAGCAGGCCAAGACCCACTGCAGGCATGGAGCAAAGGGAGGCACGCAGTATGAGGAAGCCTGCCTGGCTAACAGAGAATGCTGCTTCAGGTGATAAGCTGTTGAAACCCATCAGTTGGCCGGCAAGGCAGGACAGCTGGCATTGGGATAATCTGTAGTGGGGCGCCCATCTAGTCCAGTAGATCCTGGTCAGGAGGAATCCAGGAGTGAACGGGCAGGAGGCCTGGAGCAGGGACCACGGGGCTTATTCTAGGGCAAGGCTCTAGGTCTTTATTCTTTGCGGCCGCGCCATGTGGCCTGCAGGAGTCTTAGCTTCCCAGACCAGGGATGGGACCTGTGCTTCCCGTGTGAGTGTTAACACTGGATCCCCGAGGAAGTCCTGACATTAGGCCTTGAAAGACGGGCAGGGACGAGGCAACAGCCACAGGCCTGCTGAGACTAACTTCCCAGGACAGAGGTAAAACCAGAGTCCACTCATCAGAGCTGGAGATCATCGTCTCTCCGCCATTTCGGTTGGAAAGAAGGACCAGAATGCACACGGCGAGTTGGTCTCTGGCTCTGTACTGACCCACAGGAACAAAGTATGGTCGCTGGGCCCAAGCAGAACACTGGGGATCCTGGATTCTCAGAGAAGCCCCTGGAGGCCAGATCTCCGGCTCTCACTCAGTAAACCCATCTGCAAACTACTTTCCCGTTATCTTTCCTCAAATTGCTCATTTTCTCCTTTTTTCCTATAAAAGTTATTTTCTTTTAAAATACTTTGAATGTGTTATATGCTGCTTGGCTATCAAATTTATCTTCTGCATTTTTTAATTACCAATAAATGAGGTTCCTATTCCTAAGAATAAAATACATACTAAATCATCCAAAAATTAACACATCACCCAGGTTAAAAATGCTATGGATAAAAGGTCATTGAACTTTTAAAAAAGATTATCAGGACTTTTCTAAAATTTATTTTTAATTGAAGGATAATTGCTTTACAGAATTTTGCTGGTTTCTGCCAAACTTCAACATTACTCAGCCATAGGCATACATATGACATTATCAGGACTTTTATAATCTCATTTCTAGAGTTTATGGTGTGTTCAGGCATATAAGCTGGTCATCATTTACTAATAAAACCTAAAATGAAGTCTCCAGATTTAGTTATATATACATGAAAGATATGTCTGGATCACCTAAATTTTTAATAATTGAGGAATCTCTAGCAAGCAGGAACAATTCAGCAACTGAAACAGGCTTCTGCCACTATGGAAACAGCCGGCCCTCTGTGCTTTCCTGGAGTGTGTGTGTGGATTTTGGGATCCTGTCCACGAAACTACTTTCAAATCGCCCCTAAATTCAGAGAATGTCCTCAGCCAAGTGGACAAGCAGGGCGCTCAGTGGACACCAGCATTGCTCGCCGAAGGCAGCTCTGTGTGACTGTGTCTCACCTGTTCGGCGCACAGCAGGTGAGAGTCTTCTAGTTAGAGAAAGGAACGACACCTGCATAATTCACCAGTGTCTCCCAGTTCCCTCGTTTTCCATCTGCATCTGCACCGTGAAATTTGTCCCGGCTCCCGAAACTTGGCCCAGTGCCCCACGCGCAGAAATGAACGCTCTCACTGCCTCAGCGCAGGCCCGGCCCCGCCTGCCGGGGGCCCCTCCCGAGCCCACGGCTCCCGCAGTCGGCAGGCGGCCCACGGGTCCTGCAGGGTTGGGTGACTGCATCCCTCCGTCTCCCCTGCCGCCTGTGGCCCCCGCTGCATCTCCCCTGCCCTCCGTGGCCCCCGCTGCATCTCCCCTACCCTCCGTGGCCCCCGCTGCGTCTCCCCTGCCCTCCGTGGGCCCCTCTGCGTCTCCCCTGCCCTCCGTGGCCCCCGCTGCGTCTCCCCTGCCCTCCGTGGGCCCCGCTGCATCTCCCCTGCCCTCTGTGGCCCCGCTGCGTCTCCCCTGCCCTCTGTGGCCCCGCTGCATCTCCCCTGCCCTCCGTGGCCCCTGCTGCATCTCCCCTGCCCTCTGTGGCCCCGCTGCGTCTCCCCTGCCACCTGTGACCCTCGCTGCGGCATCGCAGGTGTCCGTGCACAGAGCGGGTTCCTTGCAGGCTGCCTCCCCGCTTGGTGCTCCGCTGGCCGCTGGGCGAGCTGCCATCAGGGCTCCGGCTCCGTGAGCTGAATGGCTGGCTTTTCTCATATTGGGGGAGCTGAAAGAAAAGACCGTCAGGAGCCAACCAGAGCTTTTTGTCCTAAGATAAATTCAAACCTTCAAAGAGCCAGGAGACTTTAAATCACTAATTACATCCAGAAAAAGGAAAAAAAAAAAGCTCCAATTAATTTTAAATGAACTTGGTAGGCATGTCTTCGTTCTTTATTAAATAGCCAATTGTTGGCCGTCAGAGCTCCATCTATCTTTAGAAAGAGAGAAGGCTTTGTTTCCTTAAGCCATCCCACACTTTTCATATGCCTAGGTTTGATTCTCAGCTGTGCAACCTTGGACAAACGTCTTAATCTTTCCATGCTTCAGCTTCTCACTTGTTAAAACAGGGATAATAATACCTACCTCACAAGGTTTTTGAGGAGATCACATGAGACAGTATATGTAAGATGTTTAGAGCAGGGCCAGGCTACAGTAACAGGGTCAGAAGCAAAGAAAAGCATTATGTATTTAAATTTCCCAACACTTGGAGAGTTTCAGCTGAAATGATTCCAGCTTCTCCTGCCTTTAGTGGTCAACTTACCTTTTAATTCCCAGTTCTCTGAACAGTCATCCTGAATCTCAACAGGAAAAAATGCACACTTGAAACAAAATGCTTTACCAAATAATATATAGAGGTACTGTTGCGCTGGACTGGAAGAAACACAAGCTGGAATCAAGATTGCCGGGAGAAATATCAATAACCTCAGATATGCAGATGACACCGCCCTTATGGCAGAACGTGAAGAGGAGCTAAAAAGCCTCTTGATGAAAGTGAAAGAGGAAAGCGAAAAAGTTGGCTTAAAGCTCAACATTCAGAAAACTAAGATCATGGCATCCGGTCCCATCACTTCATGGGAAATAGATGGGGAAACAGTGGAAACAGTGCCAGACTTTATTTTGGGGGGGCTCCAAAATCACTGCAGATGGTGAGTGCAGCCATGAAATTAAAAGTCGCTTGCTCCTTGGGAGAAAAGTTATGACCAACCTAGATAGTATATTCAAAAGCAGAGACATTACTTTGCCGACTAATGTCCGTCTAGTCAAGGCTATGGTTTTTCCTGTGGTCATGTACGGATGTGAGAGTTGGACTGTGAAGAAGGCTGAGTGCCGAAGAATTGATGCTTTTGAACTGTGGTGTTGGAGAAGACTCTTGAGAGTCCCTTGGACTGCAAGGAGATCCAACCAGACCATTCTAAAGGAGATCAGCCCTGAGATTTCTTTGGAAGGAATGATGCTAAAGCTGAAACTCCAGTACTTTGGCCACCTGATGAGAAGAGTTGACTCACTGGAAAAGACTCTGATGGATCGAGGTCAGGAGGAGAAGGGGACGACCGAGGATGAGATGGCTGGACGGCATCATGGACTCAATGGACGTGAGTCTGAGTGAACTCCGGGAGATGGTGATGGACAGGGAGGCCTGGCGTGCTGCGATTCATGGGGTCACAAAGAGTCAGACATGACTGAGCGACTGAACTGATACAGAGGTACGTGCATGCTAAGTCACCTATTTGCGACCCCATTCTGCGTCTCCCCTGCCCTCCGTGGCCCCCGCTGCGTCTCCCCTGCCCTCCGTGGGCCCCGCTGCATCTCCCCTGCCCTCTGTGGCCCCGCTGCGTCTCCCCTGCCCTCTGTGGCCCCGCTGCATCTCCCCTGCCCTCCGTGGCCCCTGCTGCATCTCCCCTGCCCTCTGTGGCCCCGCTGCGTCTCCCCTGCCACCTGTGACCCTCGCTGCGGCATCGCAGGTGTCCGTGCACAGAGCGGGTTCCTTGCAGGCTGCCTCCCCGCTTGGTGCTCCGCTGGCCGCTGGGCGAGCTGCCATCAGGGCTCCGGCTCCGTGAGCTGAATGGCTGGCTTTTCTCATATTGGGGGAGCTGAAAGAAAAGACCGTCAGGAGCCAACCAGAGCTTTTTGTCCTAAGATAAATTCAAACCTTCAAAGAGCCAGGAGACTTTAAATCACTAATTACATCCAGAAAAAGGAAAAAAAAAAAGCTCCAATTAATTTTAAATGAACTTGGTAGGCATGTCTTCGTTCTTTATTAAATAGCCAATTGTTGGCCGTCAGAGCTCCATCTATCTTTAGAAAGAGAGAAGGCTTTGTTTCCTTAAGCCATCCCACACTTTTCATATGCCTAGGTTTGATTCTCAGCTGTGCAACCTTGGACAAACGTCTTAATCTTTCCATGCTTCAGCTTCTCACTTGTTAAAACAGGGATAATAATACCTACCTCACAAGGTTTTTGAGGAGATCACATGAGACAGTATATGTAAGATGTTTAGAGCAGGGCCAGGCTACAGTAACAGGGTCAGAAGCAAAGAAAAGCATTATGTATTTAAATTTCCCAACACTTGGAGAGTTTCAGCTGAAATGATTCCAGCTTCTCCTGCCTTTAGTGGTCAACTTACCTTTTAATTCCCAGTTCTCTGAACAGTCATCCTGAATCTCAACAGGAAAAAATGCACACTTGAAACAAAATGCTTTACCAAATAATATATAGAGGTACTGTTGCGCTGGACTGGAAGAAACACAAGCTGGAATCAAGATTGCCGGGAGAAATATCAATAACCTCAGATATGCAGATGACACCGCCCTTATGGCAGAACGTGAAGAGGAGCTAAAAAGCCTCTTGATGAAAGTGAAAGAGGAAAGCGAAAAAGTTGGCTTAAAGCTCAACATTCAGAAAACTAAGATCATGGCATCCGGTCCCATCACTTCATGGGAAATAGATGGGGAAACAGTGGAAACAGTGCCAGACTTTATTTTGGGGGGGCTCCAAAATCACTGCAGATGGTGAGTGCAGCCATGAAATTAAAAGTCGCTTGCTCCTTGGGAGAAAAGTTATGACCAACCTAGATAGTATATTCAAAAGCAGAGACATTACTTTGCCGACTAATGTCCGTCTAGTCAAGGCTATGGTTTTTCCTGTGGTCATGTACGGATGTGAGAGTTGGACTGTGAAGAAGGCTGAGTGCCGAAGAATTGATGCTTTTGAACTGTGGTGTTGGAGAAGACTCTTGAGAGTCCCTTGGACTGCAAGGAGATCCAACCAGACCATTCTAAAGGAGATCAGCCCTGAGATTTCTTTGGAAGGAATGATGCTAAAGCTGAAACTCCAGTACTTTGGCCACCTGATGAGAAGAGTTGACTCACTGGAAAAGACTCTGATGGATCGAGGTCAGGAGGAGAAGGGGACGACCGAGGATGAGATGGCTGGACGGCATCATGGACTCAATGGACGTGAGTCTGAGTGAACTCCGGGAGATGGTGATGGACAGGGAGGCCTGGCGTGCTGCGATTCATGGGGTCACAAAGAGTCAGACATGACTGAGCGACTGAACTGATACAGAGGTACGTGCATGCTAAGTCACCTATTTGCGACCCCATGGACTATACCACGCCAGGCTCCTCTGTCCATGGGCTTCTCCAGTCAGGAATACTGGAGTGGGTTGCCATGCTCTCCTCCAGGGGATCTTCCCGACCCAGGAATCAATTCATGTCTCTTACGTCTCCTGCGCTGGCAGGAAGATTCTTTACCATGAGTGCCACCTGGGAAGCCCCATATATACAGGGATAATCTATATGTATTTATATATACTGAAACAAACATTTTACCATCAATATTTACCCTTACTGTAAGTAATAGTCTGGCATACCTATATCCATTTAATTTTCTTTCTACAGTAATCATAACCCACCATATTGATTTCAGTTTGAAAAACAATGCACTAAAGAAATTGCTTACTGCCATCAAAAGGGTAGTATTTCCCAGTTTCAACAACTTTAAGATACAGATTGCAAATTGCTGGCAACATTTTTGGGGGGCTGTGCACTTGGCTTGTGATTGACTCAGGCTCTCAGCAGTGACAGCCTGCAGTCCTTAAGTACTGGACTGCCAGGGAATTCTGCGGGCAGCTTGTTCAAAATTAATTTTTATTGGATTATAGTTGATCCACAATGTTCTATTACTTTCTGCAGCAGTCATACATCTATTCACTCTTAGATTCTATTCTCACATGGGTCATTGCAGAATACTGAGCAGAGTTCCCTGTGCTATACACGGGTCCCTATTAGTCACCTATTTTATATATAGCAACGTGCATGTCAATCTCAGTCTCCCAACTTATCCCTCCCCACCTTCCCCCCTGGTAACCATAGTTTGTTTTCTACATTTGTGACTATCTGTTTTGCAAACAGGTTTGTCTGTACCCGCAGGCAACTTCAAGTGGAATTTTGAACCCAGTACGTTACAACAGCTCATATACGCACGTGTGTGTGTTGTGTAGTGCCAGTCGCTCAGTCGTCTCGACTCTTGGTGGCCCCAGGCACTGTAGCCCAGGTCCTCTGTCCACGGAATTCTCCAAGCAAGAATATTGGAGTGGGCTGCCATTCCCTGCTCCAGTGTTTATATACAATTTGTAACATATAATATATACAATAGTTTATATATAAACGGATATTTCAGATCTTACTATTACCTGAAAATTATTAGCTGGGTAACTGTAGGAAAGTGACTTAACCTCTCTTAGTCTTCGTTTCCTTTTCTCCTGGAAACTTATTCTTACTATAAATAAGTATATTTATATATAAATATATATTAGAGATGCTGCAGAATTTAAAAAGAAGCTATAAATTGCCTGGTATCCAACAGATGGCAGCAATCGTGACTACTGCCCATTACCAAGGACTACAGGGATGATTCTCAAGAATGGTTCTCAATCATGGCTACACATCAAAATCCCTTAGGAGGCTTTTAAACACACAGATGCCTAAGCTTCCCTCCACACCTAGTGAATCTCCCAAGATGGGCACCAGGTAATACAACTTAGGTAAGAAAACACAAAGGGTCCAGTATCCAACTCAGATTCAACAGGAATTACAGATCTTAGCCAGTGTCAAGGTGAATAAGGACTCAAAGGGCATAAACAATAGCAAAACATGAGCTGAGCACTCTCTCCTCAGGCTTCCCTGGTGTCTCAGTGGTAAATAATCTGCTTGCAAGGACAGAATCGGGTTCTATCCCTGGGTCAGGAAGACACCCTGGAGGAGGAAACGGCAACCCACTCCAGTATTCTTGCCTGGGAAATCCCATGGACAGAGGAGCCTGGGGGGCTACAGTCCATGGGGTCGCAAAAAATCAGACACGACCGTCACTAACATTTTAGTTTTTCTCTTTCCTTAGAGAGGTCTAGAACCGTTAGGTGTAGGTGCCTGTAAATATCCTCCTATTTTCTGCATAAGGATGCATGCTGGCCCACACGGAATATGCAAGCTATGAGCGATGAATGAAGGGCATTGCCTGATAGCTGTTTTAGTTATGTAACATCTGCTTTTTATACTCCATTAACTACACTACTCACATGACATTTTCAAGCAAGCTGTGCCCCATAAATTCCAGGCTATTTACAGTAAACAACCTAGCCAGACCCTGGTCCATCTCGCTAAAAACATTCCCTAGATAAGGACACCCATCTAGCAAATAATGTAACTGCGTCTGTCAACAAGTCAGTCATTAGTATGTTTACAAAGGACCTGATTCAAATCTTTCCTTCTGTACAGGTGATTCTACTTGCAGGAACCGGAACCACACAACTCGGTCTTTTCCAGTTCCAATTCAGCATTTCTGGACTTATTTGAATAAAAGTTGTTTTGAACAAAGACATGCAGGGGTTGATGTTCAGAGTGTCCCTAAAGTCTTAGAACAGTTTTAAACTTTAAAGATAGCTGAGACTGATCTTTAGGAAGCATAAAACTGGCCTAAGGCTTTGACACCCATTTTATTTCATTTTCTGAATGAGGAAATTGAAGCAGTAACAATTTTTTGTTGTTGTCTTGTGTTTGGGGGTTTTTTTAGGGGGCAGGCGGTGGTTTGGGACATGATAAAACAGGAATGCGGTCTTCCAAGGGCCTGTAATCCAGAGCTAGTCCTGTCTCACACAGTGCTCACTCAGTCCACTCATGTAATAGGCTGTAAGTGTGAATGAATATGCTTATCCAATAAGACAATGCACTTAATCTCCATTTCTACAGATATTCCATTGACAGAAGCAGTGATCCTGGAAGATTCTTCTATGTGGACATTACAACAGGTGCCCTAATGACCGCAAGGCCTCTTGACCGGGAGGAGTTTTCTTGGCATAATATCACTGTCCTTGCTATGGAAATGAGTAAGTAAAACAACACCCTGGTCTCCATATAGTGACAAAACATAAGTGTTGAAAAAAGTGGAAGTTTCCAGACCCTGTTAGAACAAAAATTGTATTCTTTATGGAAAAAAATGGAAATCCTGGTCTATGCAACTGAATGAGTGTATTTAGTTCAAATACTTATTGACAGCCTCTACGTACCTCGTCCTGTGCTAGAGACAAAAACAAGAGCATCACGCAAAAGCAGCACACAACACAGCTTCTTTACACGAAGAGCTCCTTGTGTGCGAAGACAAGGGACAATTCCCGAGAATCTAAGAGGCTTCCAACCTTTGATAAGGTTAGGAATGCAGACAATATGTTATTATTGGCTGAAAGGAAGCATTTATAACGTATCACCCTTATTATGCACATATACACATACATGCATATAAGAATTTGAAGCATCTTACAACAATTAACATAAACCTGAAAATAAAACTGAAAATAAACTAAATTAACATACTATAATCTCAACACACATTATGTACTACTACATTCCAGTTTTTTCTTTCACAACACCCATGGGTTTGGGTGGACTCCGGGAGTTGGTGATGGACAGGGAGGCCGGGCATGCTGCGGTTCATGGGGTCTCAAAGAGTCAGACATGACTGAGCGACTGAACTGAAGTTATGAGAAATATTAAGGGAAATGGTAAATCCTAACGTACTGGCAGAAGTATGTGCAGTCAGTCATGAGGGCAATTCGGTAAGAAATCTTTTGTATTCAGAGTCCCCAATACATCCATACTCTTTTTCTCAAGAATTCTACTTCTAGTAATTACCTTAAGGAAACAGTCATAATATTGACAAAGGTTTATGAACCAAAATGTCCACTGCATTGTCATTTTAAAAGAAGGGAAACACCTAAATGTCTAATAACAGGAGCTTGACTAAATAAACTATGGTACAGTTATACAGTTAAATGAGAATATCCTGTTTACATTAATACCAATTAATGTACCAATTAATTAATTTCAAAGTACATTTCAATGACTATCAGGAAAATCTTTCCCTAAAATATTAAAGTTCTAAATCAAACTTTTTTTCTTAATTTCAGTGTGTGTGTGTGTGTGAGAGAGAGAGAGTTTAGATACATGGAACATTATACATAATATATAATGGAGATCTCTGGTGACAGGACTGTGGATCACATTTATCCTCATTTTTCTGAAATTTTCATCACTGCCTGTATAAACAAACGCCAGCATAAGCTATAATGGGAAAATTTAAGCACCAGCACTCTCACGAACCAAGCAGCATAAACACTCAGGGGAAACAAGGCACAAATATTCTTGAGGGAAAGAATGAGCCAAAAGAACAGGGCATTTTGAGATTTGACAAAATTATTTACTAAGCATACTTTTTATGTCTTATAATTTCCATTTTGTCTTCCTGGGATGGTGGCAAAACAGAAAAAGACAGGAGGGTCAGCAGTGGGGCTGAGAAATTACCTTGTGTGGCAGGGTCAAGCAGAAGACAGACCAAAAGGGTATTTTTCCCCATGGATGACTGTGAGTAGCTTCAGTCTCAGCGAAAAATGTGGATTTGGTGTGTGTTTGATCCTATAATATTTCCTGAGTCCAAAAGCAGAAATAAATGTACGGTGTTGCCTGTAATCCTGTGAATAACGTAAAATCTTCTGAAACAGCAATTCAGAGAACTGATTACAGGTTTTCCCCACTATCTGAAAGTACAGGGTTCCTAAGAAACCTTTCATAGGCCAAGGTGTACACCTTTCGTAGGTGTAAAGTGAAGACACAGTTACATTAGGACACATCTTGCTAGCAGATGCTCACAAAGACAAGCACAGAGGCTCGAGTCACTCAAGGACGTGGCAGCTCGATGCGGAGCTGCCGGCTGCCCCTTCCCAGGCAGAGAGCTCGCTGCTACCACCCGCGCTGTTCAGCCTGCCCTCAACCCCAGAACCTGAAATCTAAGCCAAGCGAGAAACTCAAAACCTCTTTTTAAGATTCGTGCGTGATGTGCTTCCCCAGGAGTCCCACCCCGCCCCGCACCCTCCTGCCGTCACACACGGTCCAGCACACACCTTGTCCTGCCCACACTCATGTTCCAGCCACACTCTTAACAGGCAACCCCTGCAACCTGGCGTTGAGAGTTCCATGGTCTTTATCCACTCCTTCAAAAACCAGATGAGGAGACCAATACCTGCTCCAACAAAGAGCTGCTTTCCTGCCTTTCTGAACCCTCCTCAGCTTCGGTGTTTGTCTGTGTTGTCTGTGCTTCCTTAGACAATCCATCCCAGGTCGGAAGTGTTCCTGTCACAGTCAAAGTCTTAGACGTCAACGACAATGCTCCGGAGTTCCCCAGATTCTATGAAGCTTTTGTCTGTGAGAACGCCAAGGCAGGGCAGGTAAGCAGCCTGAGCACTGTGGTTAACCTCCCAACACGTGCAAACGAGTTACAGATAACCAGACTGGCCATCAAAGAAATTCAGACTCCAGAAGCTAACGGTTTGTAAAAGAATCCCCGACTTCTGTTTATCATGTTGCAACCGCTCATTTGCTAAGACAACTGTTCCGAACCTCTGTTACATTATATGATCAAAACAAGGCTGTGAAGCAGGGTAGTTACCCACCTTGTAACTGAACCAATTTAGTAACATGTGCCTTGGATCCTGGAAACAAGGGACCATGAAGATCAAGGGGAAAAAAAAAAAGAAGAGTCTTTTTCTCCGCTTCACACTAATCCTTGAAAACATCCACAGTAAGGAAGGCTCATTTCTCCTATCTTCCTCCCTCCCTTTCTTCTGACAGCAAGCATCCTCCTGAGGGGCCATCTGCCCTACTCCGACCTACCCTCTCCTCCCTCAGCCGAAACCCCCATGTTCTCAGTACCCTCATGTCACATTAAGTTTTGAGAGGAAAGGCATCTTGAGGAACAAATGTCTACTTATTTGAAACAGCTTTAGCCCCATCACCTTCATACACTTGCCTATTTTTTTTAAGTCTGCTTAAAACCTAAGTGAATGTTTGACTGAACCCCAGAGGTGCAACTGAAAAGCATCTGAACTGTGCCTGGAATAGCCATGTGATTAACCATGTGTCAGGCTGGTGCCCACACCATACCCAACCCACCAACCTCAGATCACGTGTGTACGCCACACTGCTTTCTTCCCAACTTTTCCATCCTGGTCATCAAACCTTCACAGCATCTCAGCACTCTGAAGAGCAGGTGGGAACGGCACGATTCTGGCCAGAGAGCTCAAGAGGCCACCACCCCTCCTCCTGCTCTCCTGGGCCCCGGGCTCCGCTTCCGGTCCTGTCTGTTCTGTAACCCTACCTCGGGGGGCCCTGTGCCCTTCACTCTGTCTGGCTCCCCTTCCTGCCAACAGTGACCGCTCTGCGAGCCACTCTCTCACATCTGTTTTCCATTAACTTGAAATAACGTCTGTTTACTGCCCACTAGGTATTGGTCATTTTTAAATAGAGGCCTCTCAAAGCTCCCTCGGCGGCTCAGATGGTGAAGAATCCACCTGCCAGTGCAGGAGACCCAGGTTCGATCCCTGAATTGGGAAGACTCCCTGGAGAAGGGAATGGCTAGCCACTCCAGCGTTCTTGCCTGAGAATTGCATGGACAGAGGAGCCTGGCAAGTTATACAGTCCACGGGGCTGCAAAGAATCGGACACGACTGAGCGGCTAACACTTTCACTCTCACAGACAGCAATCTAACCGTGAACTATGAACCCGAAGGTGAGGCAAGAGGACAGAACACCGGGGAACAAGCAGGACGCTGTGGCGCCCCCGAGTCCTTTCACTCGGCCTTCAGCTTTGCTGCCTAAGATGGGCCAGAGGAGGAATAAGAACAGTGTTATTTCGACATCTAACGTCCACAGCACTCAGGCGACCTCTACCCTGGGCCTGTTGGCACATGCACGCATGCCCAGTCGCTCAGGCGTGTCTGACTCTGCAGCCCCACGGACTGCAGCCTGCCAGGCTCCTCTGTGCAGGGGATTTCCCAGACAGGAATACTGGAGTGGGGTTGCTGTTTCCTTCTCCAGGGAAGGATCTTCCCGACCCAGGGACCAAACCTGCCTCTCCTGAGTCATCCCTGTTGGCAGGAGGATTGTTTACCACTGAGCCACCTGAGAAGCCCCAACAATAAACCACACTTCAGTCTGGGCTGTGAGATGGCACAGAGCCGGCAAGGGGAGCTTCAGGGTGCCCTCATTAGGTAACGCAACCTGGGGGGGTCATCTTCCCTGGAAGCTTTTGACTGACTCGCCTGGTTTCACGTCCCCCCCCCCCCAGCTGATCCAGACCGTGAGCGCCGTGGACCAAGACGACCCACGCAACGGCCAGCACTTCTCCTACAGCCTGGCTCCGGAGGCTGCGAACAACCCCAATTTCACCGTAAGGGACAACCAAGGTAATCCGCTGGCTGCTGCTGCGTCTCCGCAGCGTGGGCTGCACACTGCAGGTCGCTATACCATGCACAGAGTGTCGGAGGCCACCAGCTCCGTAATGTCAACAGCATGGAAAGCATGCTCATCTGTAGGATCCTCTTAAAGTTTTGTTTCAGAACATCAAAGGCAGAAAACGTCCTCTGCTTATTCTGAAACGTTTACGCAGTTCACACACATTCGTGCGCTGGCTCTGGGCCAGACACGATGGAGGCGCACAGGCTAAGGGCCTCCTTCATCCCCACCGAGCAGCCTTGTTTGTGTGCTCTTTAACTATGAGAAGGATTTGAGCAAGGAGACAGAAGCAACGTAGACAGAAAAACCTGAGGGGACGCTTCTAAGCAAGGATCAAAGGGGGAAACAGAGAAAAGCTCCCAGAACAGGGAGGCTGAGTAACAGAGAACAGAGGGCAGGTTCAGAAACGCGGTGAGCAGCTCTGGCGCCAGAACCTCTCGAGCACGTGGGATGATTCGGAAAGAAGTCAGGTGGGGCTCCTGAGGCAGAAAGTGCTCCCACTACAGCAACAGCCTTCTGCACCGCTCTGCTCCGAAAGCATTCAGATCAGCTACGGAGCTGACAGAGCACGCACCCTCTTCCCTGGGCACAGATGGGCAAAGGAGCGGCGCTCGTGCTCTGGCCAGAGGGTTTTCAGGGAAAGGCCAGAGCAAGTGGAAGAGTAACTTAAATCTGCCGAGCAAGCCCCTTCTGTTGCTAGGTCTGCTACCAACTAGTCTGGGGAGGAAGGGCATCACTTCTCTGTGCTGTGTGGCCTCATTTTTATTCCAATCTGAAGTGCTGTCAATTCTAACACTAAACGAAGGGCAACAAAAGACCGTGATTTAGGCATACCTAGCCTTGGCCTCAACGGTCAAAGTATTAATTCCATCCCACATGACATTCTGCTACTAAAACCTGAGGATATCAAACCTGTTTTATTCTAAATGGAAAGCACTTTTCCAAGTCATTCTTTTTAACTACATAAAAAAATTATCAAAATATTGTGATAATTCTGAAAGGAATAGTAGTATAAATTACAACAACAGAAATACTATAATTAAATATCATGATATTTTTGCTGGGCCACATTTTGAATTATTCAGTTTTCTACTTCGTGTTAGTTGCTCAGTTGTGTCCGACTCCTTGTGACCCCAGGAGCCCACCAGGCTCCTGTCATGGGATTTCCCAGGCGAGAACACTGGGGTGGGTTGCCAGCTCCTTCTCCAGAGGACTCTTCCTGAGCCAGGGATTAAGCGCGTCTCCTACAGTGCAGGCTTTCTACCATCTGCCGTCTCCTAGAGTGCGGGCGGGCTCTCCACCATCTGCTGTCTCCTAGAGCGCGGGCGGACTGTACCATCTGCTGTCTCCTAGAGCGCGGGCGGGCTCTACCATCTGCTGTCTCCTAGAGTGCAGGCGGACTGTACCATCTGCCGTCTCCTAGAGTGCGGGCGGGCTCTCCACCATCTGCTGTCTCCTAGAGTGCAGGTGGACTGTACCATCTGCTGTCTCCTAGAGCGCGGGCGGACTCTCCACCATCTGCCGTCTCCTAGAGCGCAGGCGGGCTCTACCATCTGCCGTCTCCTAGAGCGCAGGCGGGCTCTACCATCTGCTGTCTCCTAGAGCGCGGGCGGACTGTACCATCTGCCGTCTCCTAGAGTGCGGGCGGGCTCTCCACCATCTGCCTTCTCCTAGAGCGCGGGCGGACTGTACCATCTGCTGTCTCCTAGAGCGCGGGCAGACTCTCCACCATCTGCCGTCTCCTAGAGCGCGGGCGGGCTCTACCATCTGCTGTCTCCTAGAGTGCAGGTGGACTGTACCATCTGCCATCTCCTAGAGTGCGGGCAAGCTCTACCATCTGCTGTCTCCTAGAGTGCAGGCGGACTGTACCATCTGCCGTCTCCTAGAGTGCGGGCAGGCTCTACCATCTGCCGTCTCCTAGAGTGCGGGCGGGCTCTCCACCATCTGCCGTCTCCTAGAGCGCGGGCGGACTGTACCATCTGCTGTCTACTAGAGTGCGGGCAGGCTCTCTACCATCTGCTGTCTCCTAGAGAAAGGGCGGGCTCTCCACCGTCTGCCGTCTCCTAGAGCGCGGGCGGACTCTGTACCATCTGCCGTCTCCGACAGTGCGGGCGGGCTCTCCACCATCTGGGCCACCAGGGAAACCTCGTTCCTTTGGAAACCCTTGAAAGGCCGTTTAGCCCCCGGGATGGGATTTATAGTAGAGACCCTGGGAGGGACAAGAGCACATGATGCTGCTGCTTCTTTTTCTTAAGCGTCACGGTTCCGCCACTGGTGTCCCTAAGATCAGTACACGGACGATACACGGCAGCTGCAAAACGCTGCACTTTTCTTAACTAGGACTCTGGACCCCAACTCATGGAGTCAATGCCACAAACAGACGGGCCCCTGGAACGCAGTGACTGTGAACACGCTGCGTCATCTCCTGGAAGGTTTCCCAAAGCAGAAACCTGCATCTTCAGCAGAGAGAATGACTCTCAACCTCCTCGTGACAATCTACCCCTCGAGTATCCTGTGCTGAGGCCTACTACAAAACTGGCAGATATCTGACACGGTGGATCTACTGTCAAGCCCTCCAACTCCCGGCCTGAAACACTATTTTCACGTGTGAACACAGCACTGCAATGTCTCAAGTACAGCCTCTCTCACTTGTTAAATCCCCACAGCACTGTGAAAAGGACTGAGTGCATACTTCACAGCTTCACCTACGCCTTCCCATCCTTTGCTTTATTTGATATTCACAATAATCCTCTAAGGTCTTAAGGAAGTTACTAACACCTCTGGTTGAAGACAGATGAGGGAAGAAAGTGAACAGCCCAAGATCAGAGTGAGCAAACATTAAGACTGGGACTGGAAGTTGGGGCCTCCTGTTTTAGACACACACACACACCCACACAGAGTTTTGTGTTACTGTGGAAACAAGTTAATATTTCCAGATGAGTTATTCAAGTTCCAATTATAATATTCAACAAAAAATCTGCTACTATATGCCAGCCCCTTTCTAGGATCAGTCTCAACAATGTGATACTGATCTTTTTTTCTTTAATCTTAAATAATTCTGAGATCAAGAAATATATGACGCAAGCTCTTCCCCATCTTTCTAAAAGTCTGATGAGCTGTCCTTGATGAAAATGAAAAAGATTCCTGTTTGAGAAAAATATGATTTCTGGAAAAAAAATTAAAACTGTGAAGCAAAATTAATAGTTCTTAGCTATTAAATTTACACAACAGAAGATTAGGTAGACTGCGTGGCAAGTGGAAATACAAATATAATCTTCAGGCTGGAAAACAACTGCTATCTTTTTCCGCTGAGAAAGAAAGGAAAGAAAGAAGGCCTGTAAAAAGCAGGTAGAGATTTCAATTAGCTAAATAATTTTCAACATCGTTACAAAACTAAGTGGTTACATAACTCAAGGGAAGGAGCATGTATTTGGAGTCAGAGCCCAGAGTTCAAATCCCAGCTCTGTTAGTAAACCAGTGACTTGGACCCCATTCCATAATCTGTCCAGGCCTTAACTCTCTCAGTGTGACAGGCTGAGACCACCATTATCTCCCCAAGTGCTGCTAAGGAGAAAGTGAGCTGGGCATGCGAAGTCTAAATACCGTGCATATAAGCGCTCAAGAGTCAACTACTCTCGTGAAAACACGGCGGGAGGAAGAGGCGGAAAATTAATAAGGAAGAACATGTTAGTCAGGATAGGCTGGCTAAGCTGTGGAAACAAAAGGCACCGAAGTCTCAGTGGCTTAACTCAACTAAAGTTAACTTCTTGCTCACACAAGCCGACTGCGGGTCTGGCGGTGCAGGACAGGTGTCGGCGGCCCAGGCTGCCTGGCTCTCCATCCGGTGTGCTCTCACACACTCACCAAGGCACGAGCGCGCCAGGATCACACGGCTGCCTCACACTGCTGCCCCGAAGTGACGTGGATCACCTTTGCCCATTCCCATCGAAAGCAAATCATATACAAAATCCAAAGTCAAAAGCGTAGAAAAGTATCATCGTTTATCATGTAAGAAATACTGATACTGATATTAGTAATGTTTCCTTTGATTAGGCGCTCAGAATTTTTTGTGAAATTCTAGACTCCTCCCTGTAAAACGTGAAATGCATCCAGAGAGCCTTCCATATTGCTGATGTTGGCTTTGACTCACTGCTTTTATGTCCTTCCACATCTCAAACTTTTCCTCTGCTGAAAAAGAGACCAGCTTTGCTAAAACCCACTCAAGAAAACTTGAGAACAGATTAAAAAATAAAAGACCCTAAACCATTACATTAAGCAAATGTAAACACACACACCAGCCTCGTAAAAACGTAGCAAGCCGGCTCATCCTCTTTAAAACGGGGGAAACCAGTATTGAATTTTCACCAAATTCATATGAACGGCTTAAACTCAGACCACCAAACAGTGGGAAATACTGGGTGTGCCACATGATTAGGGAATTTCAAATAAGCTTCTGCTAAATGAGCAAATTTATCAGAAAGCACAGGAGCTGGTGAGCGCGTTTCAAAGGCATAAAAGAAAATAGCCAAAGACGGGAATTCCAGCCTAGTGGCAGAAAGCAGCAGGCTGCCAGAGCCTGGCAGGCTCCTAGCATTCTCTTCCTGGAGGCACAAAAGCAGC
>SJYG01000387.1:1336285-1471126 GCA_006410535.1 Litocranius walleri | reverse complement strand
CCCCCCAGGGCCCGCCCGGCGCCCCCCGCCCACGCGGCCCCTCTGTGCCCGCAGTGCTGGTGCTGCTCATCCTGTCCCTGCGGAGGCACCGGAAGCAGCCCTACATCCTGGACGACGAGGAGAACGTTCACGAGAACATCGTGCGCTACGACGACGAGGGCGGCGGCGAGGAGGACACGGAGGCCTTCGACATCGCGGCCATGTGGAACCCGCGCGAGGCGCAGGCGGCGCGGCAGGACATGCTGCCCGAGATCGAGAGCCTCTCGCGCCGCGTGCCGCAGCCGCGCGCCGTCAGCAGCTCCGTGCACAGCTACGTGCTGGCCAAGCTCTACGAGGCCGACTCGGACCTGTGGGCCCCGCCCTTCGACTCCCTGCAGACCTACGTGTTCGAGGGCGACGGCTCGCTCGCCGGCTCGCTCAGCTCCCTGCAGTCGGCCGCGTCGGACTCGGAGCAGAGCTTCGACTTCCTCACGGACTGGGGGCCGCGCTTCCGGAAGCTGGCGGAGCTCTACGGGGCGTCGGAGGGGCCCGCGCCGCGGTGGTGACGGGGGCGCGCGGCCGGGCCGTCCGGGGGGCTTCGCGGAGGAGGCGCCCGTCCGCGGAGCGCGGGCGGGGGCGGCGGGCGCGGCGCTCTCTCTGGATCAGCTTTACTCGGTGAGATTAAGCCACATCCTCAAAAGGAAACACAGGAAGAGGGGGGCAGAACCGCCAACCACCTTTCCTTTACTTTTAGACGTGTGTGATCCTGAACCCCAAGGTGTGCAGTCTGAGGTTGCGCGTGGCGGCCTTGGCCTGTCTCCGCCACTCCCGAAGGCGTTTGTCTTCGCTGCCACCTCAGAGAGGCTGAGCGTTCCAGTGCACAGGCGGCCACTGAAAACTGCTCTAATCTCCTGTCTGTTTGGGGGCTTTTTTAAAAAGTTACGTTCTGTTCTCTCCGTGTATGGATTTGGCGGGCGCATCGCGCTACACAAACCCACCCACACGGCGCAGCACTGAGCGAGCGCTCGGTGAGATGAGCCTCGCTGGTTCGGGCTGGATGGAATCTCTCTCCATCCTTTCAAGGCCGGGCTAAGGCCTGATTGGCGTTGCATGGGGGCATGGGGGGGTGGGAGAAGGAAGAGGCCTTGACTTTAAGCTCAGGCTGAACGGCTGAACCAAGAGTTGCTGGCATCACAGCCGGTCCGGTCCGCCTCCCTCGAGCTAGATCCTGCTCCCTCAGCTTTTTACCTGTGCCCCTGCAGAACTGTTGGGAAGGAAACCGGAAAGTCTGCCTCTTCTGCACTGTAGATGTCTCTTCCGTGTGCCAAATGCGACGATTAGATGCTACGAAATGAAAGCCAAATAAAAAGAAGTGTCTGATAAAAGCATGGGTTAGCGGGCTTTCCTAATCTGTGTGAGGTCAATCCAAGGGATGTTTACATACTGTAGATAACCTACTTGAACACAAATCAGTATTATAGAGAGTAAATGGGTGTAAGAAAATTACATGTATAAGTTTTGTATATTTGTTAATAATTTTGGTAATAAATATGATGTACTGTATCTCAGTACCTTTAGCACTTCTTTTAATAAAAGTTAAATAGAAGGGAAAGTCTGTTGCACGTTTAATTGCTGAGCAGGTGAGAGATGGTTTTCTGATCCTGACCTGGTCTGAGGTTCTTGCAGCTGGAGCTGATTCATAAGCAAAGGCCGAAGCACCGAAGTATGAGGCTGTGCGTTCTGTTTTGGTCATTGATCAAATGAATGTATGCGTCAAACTGTGACCCTGTTAAGATGTTCATGAATTGTCTTCATTTCTCCATCTCTTAAAAGACCGAAGGATGGTTTGATAACAGCAACAACACAGCACTGAGTTTAGCCCGTATTTTTTCATCTCCTGAGAGGGTATTGCAGGTAGCCACCAGACATGCTATTTTCATCTGTTTTGTTGGCAAATCAAATATCTACCAAAAATACATAACAAATATGTACATCTTGTCGATACTGGATGGGCTCAAAGAAGGCTGGAGCCATATTTATATGTGTTTCCTAACAAAGGGTACATAGTAAGTGCTTAATGGGTACATGATGAAAGGGATCTTTCTTTGACGTCCTGTCATTCAGGGATATTTTACACAATTATCCTCACCACTGGGAGCAAATTGTGAATGAAAATAGTTTTCTGAGTGTCTTGGTTCTACATTCTCAACTTTTGATGTGTATCAGGGTCACTTGGAACATAATCACTTGGTAAACTGTAGCTTGTTGGGTCTTTGCCCACAGAGTTTCTCATCAGCAGATCGGGGGGAATTTGCATTGTTTACGCTATCTGTTTGTGGCCACATGGCATGCAGGATCTTAGTTCCCCTGCCAGGGACTGAACCAGCGTCCCCTGCAATAGAAGCACTCAGCCCTCACCACTGGGCCACCGGGGAAGCCCACGATTTGCTTTGCCATAAGCTCCTCGAGTCACGCTGGCACTGCTGGTGCAGGCAGGGGCCCCACTTGGAGAGCATCTGCTATGTGGTCTCTTTCTCACATATATGATGAAGCTCAGATCGTCAGTCCCCTTGTGCTGGGGCCCACACCATCAGTACAGCCATGTGGGCCAGGCTGGGCTCCGTTCTTTGCTTCGTGGTATACCAAGACAGTCGGGCTTACCTGGTGGCTCAGAGGTTAAAGCGTCTGCCTGCAATGCAGGAGACCCAGGTTCTGTCCCTGGGTCGGGAAGATCCCCTGGAGAAGGAAATGGCAACCCACTCCAGTATTCTTGCCTGGGAAATCCCATGGACGCAGGAGTCTGGTGGCCTACAGTCCACGGGGTCACAAAGAGTCGGACACGACTGAGCGACTTAAGACAGTGTTGGCATCACCAACTCAGTAAGACGTGAGTCTGAGCAAACTCTGGGTGCTGGTGGAGGACAGAGGATCCTGACATGCTACAGTCCACGGGGCCACAAAGAGTTGGACCTGCCTTGGCACCTGCGCACCACCACTAAGGCAAATCCTCACGCCAGCCTTCAGCATACTGGCCCTTTCCTCCCTGAAGGGCAGGTCTTACACGTCCTCTCTGAGGGTAAAGTGTGATGTAAAAATAAACAAACTTAGCAAAGAAAAAGCAAGAGCTTGAGTCCAAACGAGGCTTTGCAACATACCAGTTATGTGAATATGGGCAAATTAACCCCTATAACATTCTTTTCTATTGGTAGCCCTGAGGATAATTTTTTGACCATCTCACAAGTGTTTTAAAAACTGAGAACAGCTGTCTAACCACAGGGGGTTTTCATGCCCCACATCCTGCAAATGTGGTCCACCATGATACTGGGCACATAGTGATTCAGCAGAAGCTTCTGGAGCTTCTGGTTCCTGGGAGGATGTTTAATGGTATGATAAAGGAAGTGTCTTGGAGAAGGCAATGGCACCCCACTCCAGTACCCTTGCCTGGAGAATCCCATGGACAGAGGAGCCTGGTGGGCTGCAGTCCATGGTGTTGCTAGGAGTCGGACACGACTGAGCAAATTCACTTTCACTTTTCACTTTCATGCACTGGAGAAGGAAATGGCAACCCACTCCAGTGTTCTTGCCTGGAGAATCCCAGGGACGGGGGAGCCTGGTGGGCTGCCGTCTATGGGGTCGCACAGAGTCGGACACGACTGAAGCGACTTAGCAGCAGCAGCAGCATAGGAAGTGTTGGAGGAGCACAGGATAGGAAATCCGTTTCAGCTCACACTCTAAGCTGAATGAGACTCTTCCCTCCAAATGAGTTTTGGAGTTCCCTTTCCACTGCTGCAATTTACCACAAATGCTGGTTCCTCTCAAAACACCATCCCAGCCAGGCAGAATGCAGTGTCATCTGCTTAAGCAGGAGAGCTGGAAAGAGACCCAGCCAGTTCTCTGTTAACAAGTAAAGCAGCTGGCCTTCAATTTACATGCTAGAGGGAAAAGGAGCACCTATGGAAATCAGTTGATAAGACTCTGTCTGGAACTGTATTCTGAACAAGCACACAGCAAAGATCAAATTTAGCAATGAATTTTCTGAATCAGAAAAGCAGAATAGGGACTTCCCTGGTGTTCCATTGGTTAAGAATCCACCTTGCAATGTGGGGGATGCCAGGTGGATCCCTGGTTGGAGAACTAAGATCCCACATGTCACAGAGCAGCTAAGCCTGCGTGCCACAACCAGAGAGTCTGTGCACCAGAGCAAAAGATCCCACGTGCTGCACCTGAGACCTCGCGCAGCCAAATGAGTAAATACAAAAACGAAAAAATATTTCCAAAAAGCAGAATAACAGGGACCCTCTATATAGCACATGGGACTCTGTTCAATATTATACGGAAACCTGGATGGGAGGGGAGTCTGGGGAAGAATAGATACATGTATATGTAATGCTGAGTCCCTTTGCTGTTCAGGTGAAACTCGAACATTGTTTATCGGCTGTACCCCAGTACAAAATAGAAAGTTAGAAAAAGCAGAATATCCCAGCATGGCAGATAGCAAAGACAAAGAAGGGAGTAGTTTACACAAGAAAGAATCTATAAATCATGAAAACAAAATTCAGACAAGCCAAAATCAGAACAGGCACACTGACTAAATTGTTACTAGTCTACTGGAGATCCAGAAGCAAACCTTGATGTCAGAATCTTCAGTATTTCCTTTCTAGTGCCTGAACTACATGAGCCTTGGGTACACTTTATAAGTAGTTTTTGCAGATGGACTCATTCTCAAATCCATTTGTCATCTTCGTAACAATTAAATAATTTTCAAGATACTTTTATGTGTAATTACCTCGATTTGGGAGGCTTCTGCTTGACCCTAAAGGGTCAAGGTTCTGGTATAGGGGGTGAACAAAATTAAATCAAGGAATCTTCTTTGTAAAATGATCTACTAATGAGATGTATCTGTCACTTGTGCCTGTTGTGCAAAAATTGTAAGTACTAATTTATAGTACAACATCAACCCAAATCAGTTTTTCTTAAATCTTTCCTCCTGGGAAAGGAAGCTTGCAATCCTACCCCATGTGTGCAGTCCATACTCTGTTTGTAAGGACTGCCGGATAACTGGCGATGAGGCTGCTCCTCACACCCCAGGCTTTTACTTGCTGTGGTCACCTTCCTGGTGCCTATGACAATAAGGGCTACTTTCCATCCCCAAAACTTTAGGACACTTCGCTGAAAGGACCCACTCTCCAAAGCTGTTGAAACTACCTCTGAGTCTTTTCTTCCTTCTCAGGAGGATTGGATGCCAGCTTTCATTATTTCCACTTCTCTTTCTTCATGCCAACTGTTCTGCTACCGTTGCGGCATGAAAAGACACTCAGTGGTATAAATGGTATAAAAATGGTATAAAACAGCAATTAATGTGCTCGCAGATTGTGTGGCTGAGTTGGGAATTCTGGAAGGCTATGTTAGTGACACCTCTTCTCCACATCAGGACCTTAGCTGAGGCGACTCCATAGCCAGGACTCAACTCATTCAAATGCTCACTGCCCTCCATGTCTGGTGGTTGGTATGGCTGTCAGTGAAGACCTCAGATGGAGCTGTCAGCAAGACTTCCTTCGAGCTGCTTGGGCATCCTCACATCATGGGGGTAGGTTCCAAGAATAAGCATCACAGGAAAACTAGGCAGAAGCTGAATCCCCTTATAATTTCAGAAGCCACATAACACCACTTCTAGAGGGGCCACAAGCCTCTCCATAATGAAGAAGAGGGAACATAGACTCCACCCCTCAATGGAAAAAGTATCCAGATACCTTGCAAAAAAAAGCAATGTGCCCATTAACTGGAAAATGCAGTCAGTCTTACTGTCTAACCCCTTTTCCGCTTTGCCTCTTTCCTCTCTTCCAAGAATCACTTTGGCTTCCATTCACCATTTCTTTTCTCTCTTCCATCCCTCTCCTCTCTATAAAAAAACATTTTTGTTATATAGGTATAACATTCTCTGAAATCCAGTTTTATCCCTACCATACAGTACCATCAGAAAAAAAGTATTTCGTGAAAATGCTTAGCAAAATCTCTGATTATAGCAGGCATACAGTATATTTTGATTGAGGTATAATTAATATACAGTCAACCACAGGTAAAGTATACAATTTAACAGGTTTTAACATATGTACATACCCATGAAGCCATCACCTTGATCAAGATGGTAAGTATATGTTATCCTCAAAAGATTCCTCATACCCAATCGTAATACCTCTTTCCCATCCCTGCCACCCACCCCTCCCCAAATGCAAGCCAACACTGATATGCTTTCCATCACCATGGATGTGCTTATATTTTCTAGTTTTATATAAATGTAATCATACAGTGTGATCCTTTTTGTGTAGAAGATAGGGGCAGGGGGCAGGCTTCTCTCACTCAGTGTTACTATTCTGAGACTCATTAGTGTTGCTGTGCAACGGTACTTCATTGCCTTTGACGATACGCAGTGTACCATTGTGTAGATACAACACAGTTTGTTCATTCATGTGTCAGTCTGCTCATGCTGCCAAAATAAAAGGCCATAAATTGGGTGGCTTAAATAACAAATTTATGTTCTGCTATTTCTGGAAGCTTGAGGTCCGAAACCAAGGTGCCAGCCTGGCTGGAGTCCAGTGAGGACTCTTCCTGGCTCTCAAATGCCCACCTTCTAGTTGGGCACTCACGGGGGCCAGGGGCAAGTTCCTCTGCTGTCTCTTCCCGTAAGTGCACTAATCACATCAGATTAGGGCCCCAACCATGTATCCCCATTTAACCTCATTTACTTCCTTCTCCACATACAGTCACATTAGAGTTTAGGGCCTCGATGTATGGATTTGGGGCACAGAAAGTGAAAGTGTTAGCCGCTCCGTCGTGTCCCAACTCTGCGACCCCGTGGACCGCAGCCCGCCAGGCTCTTCCGTCCATGGAACTCTCCAGGCAAGAGCACTGGAGTGGGCTGCCATGTCCTTCTCCAGGGGGTCTTCCCAACCCAGGGATCGAACCCAAGTCTCCCACATTGCAGGCAGATTCTTTACCGTCTGAGCCACCAGGGAAGCCCCATGGCGGGGGACACAATTCATAACAATTCATACGTTGATGGACATTTTGATTATTTGCAGTTTTTGGTTGTTACAAGTTAAAAGCTGCTAAGAACATTTGCATGTGAATCTTTGTAGAGACATTTGTTTTCTCTCGAGTGAATGATTAGGAGTGAAATGGCTGGAAGCCTATGATAACTATTATGTTTTCAGTTCTAGTTTTGCTTTTTCTAAACTGCTGAGCTATTTTCCAAGGTCTTTTCACCATTTCTCACTCCCACCAGCAGTCTGTGAGGGTTCCATTTCCTCCTCATCTTCATCGACACTTGGTGTGGTCAGGCTTTCATGTTAGTTATTGTAATAGGAAGGTTGTGTAATAGCATCTCACTGTGGCTTTAGTTTGCAGTACCCTAACGGCTAGTAATGCTGAGGATCTTTTCCTGTGCTTGTCTGCTGTGCACTTGTCTTCTCTGGTGGAGCACCCAGAGGTATTTTCCCGGTTTTAACTGAGTTGTTTGTTCCCATGTTGTTGACTTGAGATTTCTTTTTATTTGCTGGATATGAGTCCTTTATCGGGTACACACTTTGCAAATATGCTTAGCAAAATCTCTGATTATAGCAGGCATACAGTATATTTTGATTGAGGTATAATTAATATACAGTCAACCACAGGTAAAGTATACAATTTAACAGGTTTTAACATATGTACATACCCATGAAGCCATCACCTTGATCAAGATGGTAAGTATATGTTATCCTCAAAAGATTCCTCATACCCAATCGTAATACCTCTTTCCCATCCCTGCCACCCACCCCTCCCCAAATGCAAGCCAACACTGATATGCTTTCCATCACCATGGATGTGCTTATATTTTCTAGTTTTATATAAATGTAATCATACAGTGTGATCCTTTTTGTGTAGAAGATAGGGGCAGGGGGCAGGCTTCTCTCACTCAGTGTTACTATTCTGAGACTCATTAGTGTTGCTGTGCAACGGTACTTCATTGCCTTTGACGATACGCAGTGTACCATTGTGTAGATACAACACAGTTTGTTCATTCATGTGTCAGTCTGCTCATGCTGCCAAAATAAAAGGCCATAAATTGGGTGGCTTAAATAACAAATTTATGTTCTGCTATTTCTGGAAGCTTGAGGTCCGAAACCAAGGTGCCAGCCTGGCTGGAGTCCAGTGAGGACTCTTCCTGGCTCTCAAATGCCCACCTTCTAGTTGGGCACTCACGGGGGCCAGGGGCAAGTTCCTCTGCTGTCTCTTCCCGTAAGTGCACTAATCACATCAGATTAGGGCCCCAACCATGTATCCCCATTTAACCTCATTTACTTCCTTCTCCACATACAGTCACATTAGAGTTTAGGGCCTCGATGTATGGATTTGGGGCACAGAAAGTGAAAGTGTTAGCCGCTCCGTCGTGTCCCAACTCTGCGACCCCGTGGACCGCAGCCCGCCAGGCTCTTCCGTCCATGGAACTCTCCAGGCAAGAGCACTGGAGTGGGCTGCCATGTCCTTCTCCAGGGGGTCTTCCCAACCCAGGGATCGAACCCAAGTCTCCCACATTGCAGGCAGATTCTTTACCGTCTGAGCCACCAGGGAAGCCCCATGGCGGGGGACACAATTCATAACAATTCATACGTTGATGGACATTTTGATTATTTGCAGTTTTTGGTTGTTACAAGTTAAAAGCTGCTAAGAACATTTGCATGTGAATCTTTGTAGAGACATTTGTTTTCTCTCGAGTGAATGATTAGGAGTGAAATGGCTGGAAGCCTATGATAACTATTATGTTTTCAGTTCTAGTTTTGCTTTTTCTAAACTGCTGAGCTATTTTCCAAGGTCTTTTCACCATTTCTCACTCCCACCAGCAGTCTGTGAGGGTTCCATTTCCTCCTCATCTTCATCGACACTTGGTGTGGTCAGGCTTTCATGTTAGTTATTGTAATAGGAAGGTTGTGTAATAGCATCTCACTGTGGCTTTAGTTTGCAGTACCCTAACGGCTAGTAATGCTGAGGATCTTTTCCTGTGCTTGTCTGCTGTGCACTTGTCTTCTCTGGTGGAGCACCCAGAGGTATTTTCCCGGTTTTAACTGAGTTGTTTGTTCCCATGTTGTTGACTTGAGATTTCTTTTTATTTGCTGGATATGAGTCCTTTATCGGGTACACACTTTGCAAAGCTTTTTCTCCCAGTCTGTGGCCTGTCTTTCTATTCTCTTAACAATGCCTTCTGAAGGGTAGGAGTTTTTTTTTTTTTTTCCCCCATGAAATCCAATTCATCAATTCATTGGCTTATAGATTGTGCTTTCGGTATCATTTCAAAAAAAATCTTTTGTCTTCCCAAGGTCACAGGTATTTTCTCTAATTTTTTTCTTTCTGGAAATTTTGTGGTTTTAGGTTTTACACTTGGTCTATAATTCATTTGGTTTTTATCTCTGTAGATCCTAAATATGAACTGACACTCTCTTTTTTTCTTTTTTGGCATGTGGACGTCCTGTTGTTCTAGTGCCCTTTATTGAAAAGGGCTATCCGTTTTTTACGACGTCATCTTTTGATTTGTTTATCTGGCTGTGTTGGGTCTAGCTGCAGCGTGCAGGGTCTTTGCTGCACCACGGGAGACCTTCACTGTGGCTGGAGGGCTCAGGAGGTGCAC
Organism: Litocranius walleri; assembly: GCA_006410535.1. NCBI lineage: Eukaryota > Metazoa > Chordata > Mammalia > Artiodactyla > Bovidae > Litocranius > Litocranius walleri. The sequence goes on along the minus strand of SJYG01000387.1, from coordinate 1,461,489 downwards.
CACGTGGGCTTAGTTGCTCCAGGGCCTGTGGGACCGCAGTCTCTGACCACGCATCAGATCTGCGTCCTCTGCACTGCAAGGGAGTCTCACCACTGGACCACCAGGGAGGCCCCACTGCACTGTCTTTGCTGTGAGTTGAATTGTGTCTGCCACAGAGATGTTCGGGTCCTAACCCCCAGTCCCTGTGAACATGGCCTATTTCGGAAATAGAGTCTTTGTTTACAGATATCAGGTGGAGATGAGGTCACACTGGATTAGGGTGAATCCTCATCCAAGGGTTGGTGTCTTTATAAGAAGAGAGAAATCTGGACGCAGAAACAGCACAGAGAGGAAAACAGCACATCCTCTACCCTGTGATGCAGAGACAGACGATGTAAGAGGGGCATCTACAAGCCACAGAGTGTTGGGCATCGCCAGCGCCCACCGAAAGCTGGGCGAGAGGCACGGGACGAATCTCCCTCCGGAGGGCGCCAAGCTGCCCGCACCCTCATTTCAGACTTGCAGCTCCAGAGCCCTGGAAGAACGCATCTCTGTCGCTTTAAACCCCCCAGTCTGTGATCATTTGTTTTGGCTGCCTTGGGAAGCCAATACAGACCTTATATAAACACATTTCTACATCTCCTTATTGTTCTTGTTTTCTGTATCTTTCGGCTGCGCCACAGCATGTGGCGTCTTAGCTCCTCGACCAGGAACGGAGCTCAGGCCCCCGGCCTTGGAGGCCCAGTCTTAACCACTGGACCACCAGGGATGACTATGTTGATCGATTTTAACACAGAACATAACTCAGCATGACCCCTTACGCGTCCCTGTCACTTTGGCTGGAAACACATCCACACACAGGTAATGTATTAATTAACGAATAGCGCGCTCATTTTGTGGGGCTTGTTTCTCATATCCACGCAGCCTTTGCACGTGGCTCGAGCATGTGGAGCGGGCTCGGGAGGCGCCCCGCTGTCTGGCAGTCACAGGCAGCAGCAGGTGCCCCTGCTGACTTGGCGACCTTCGGGCAGCGCTCAGGGTTCCAGGCACGGGGGCGGAATCACCAGATGGTTGAGAAGAGCCTCCTCCATTCAGGTGACCCCATGCATGTGGGCGGTGCAGAGAGATTACAGACAAAGCGGGGAGGCTGGGGCTGCTGACAATGGCTCTCAGTGCCCATTGGCCCTTGGGCAGCGTGGACCAAAAGCCAGCGTCCGAAGAGGGGCCCCACACGCGGCTGCAATGTGGAGCACAGGGACCGTGCCAGCGAATGCCCCCCTTGGCATGGCGGCGGGTGCAGAGCTGCGCTGCAAAGTGAGAGAATTAACCTTCAAAGAGCAGGCTGCGGGCTTTCCTTCTGTTTCCTGCACCTGACATGCCCCTGCCCCAGGAAGCGGATGCAGTCCTCTGTGTTCCCCCGCCAGGCCCATATGCGGTGACATCACTCATCCTGAGCACCAGTCTTCACTCGCCGCCTGGGGGGCAGTGTCTGTCTGGTCCAGGGCCTACCTCCAGGACTGGCCTCATCAGCCTCAAAGTTTTACATTTGCCCATGACTTTGAGACTTCAGCTATTGGACTATATGATGGGTGGTGTGAGATGAGATTCTTAAGTGCAGGGCACTACCTGAGGGTGAATATTAATTACACCCAAAGAGGGGACTCAGGGCCTTGTCAGCACGCTCCCAGGGACGCCACTGCTTCTGAGCCAAAGCAAAGGGAGGGGGGAGGAAACAGCCAATTATTGAGCACCTACTGTATGCAGGCAGTGCCTGGTGCTTTCCTGCAAATTATCACACTGAAAACATCAGCAAAGCAGAGATCTAGAACCAGAAAAGGACACAGAGCCCCGTGTAAAGCTTTCACCCCACATGTTGATGCCATGGCCCCCTTGGGAGCTGAGACACATGAGGAGCTCTGCACACCGTGTGCACCGTGTGTCCGTCACCGCTGATTGCTCATATCCCGTCTACCTGAAGCCCTGGAGAGCTGAAGGCTGGCCTTCACAGGGGGCAGTAAAGCCAGCTGAGGACAGCTGACGAGAGCCACCTGAGAAAGGGAGCCGTCCTGCTTTTACATTCAGCCCTACGCTCTTTCCTGAAGTCTGAGTGCTGTTAAGTCACTGAGTTGTGTCTGACTCTTGCGATCCTATAGACTGTAGCCTGTCAGGCTCCTCTGTCCATGGGTTTTCCCAGGCAAGAATACTGGAGTGGGTTGCCATTTCCTCCTCCAAGGGATCTTCCCAACCCAGAGATCGAACCCAAGTCTCCCGCTTGGCAGGCGGATTCCTCACCACTGAGCCGCCTGGGGAGAACCAAAAGTGTGTATTTCACTGCAACATGAAGAGCTTATAAATGAGCGTCCCTGGCTAGGACCTTACTGTCAGAGACCCTGCACAGCTCAGTTAACTCCTCTTGAAGAAGCAGGAGGCTGTTTCCAGAGCACACGGACCCTGCCACGCTTACAGTGTGTCCCTTCCCTACAAAGCGGGCGCAGATTCTCTGTAAGCTCCAAACCACTTAGCGCACCCACACTCCCAGCCGGATCTAAGCATATGCCATGACACCCCAGGCACGATGGGCGAACAGATTATTTATGGGACTTGGCAGAGACGTCTTGATCAGGGTTTTTAGTCACCGCCTCCGTGACGGCACCCACTGTGCCAGGGAGCAGGTGAAGTGAATAATAATACGTCCGACTTGGGAGGTCAGCTCCCTCTCCATATGCGATTAGCCAGAGCATCTCCGCAGCTTAGCTCCCACTGTGAAGGTGGGCTGCTCATGACTCAGACCGGTTCTTTTGTCGCAGAGGTAGGAGAAAAAAAAAAGGCACGATTTCTTGACTTATTGAAATGGAAGGCTAGAGCCTGTTTTTTCTCTTTTCCATTTCAGTGCCATCCTCGCTGTTTGAGTTCATCGGTAAACCCTGAGGCTCCATTAAAATAGAACTTGATTAGGGATCAAGCTTTAGCATCATCCTAATTGATTTGTTTCCCTCCTGACCGAACACCTTCCTCTGAAGGAAAGGAAAATGATGGAACCCTCCTGTTTTATCTCAAAGAAAAAAAGCAAAAAGACACCAGAAGCCGCAGAAATAGGAATTTATAGCATAGACAGAAGTCTCTCCTATAGGGTCTCTCCAGCCAAAGTTAGAACTAGACTCAAAAAAGCCAACATGGGAGAAATGTGATCATCTAAGTGACGTGCATGTTAATTGTGTTACCTGGCCACCCTTGGCCAAGTTTTCTAATAAAGCCTAGATTGATAAGCTAGATAAATAGCAAGCTTATGTAAACAGATGATTTTTATAAACTCTGTATTAACTAGCACACTTGAGAGTCTAAATTATTGAATACTGATCAGAAGACTATTCAAAGGATGACCATACATTCTTTATCTTTCTGTTCTAAGTCTTTGTTTATAAACAGCATTATCCTATAATATATAGGTCATATATATAGATTATATGTTAAAGAATAATTAATGCATATTAGAGAAAATTATAGAATAATCAATTATAAATAGTCATGTTCTGACGATTTGCTCAGCACTGTATTCAGTGGTTTGGCCAAAGTTCCACCCTGCAGAGGAGAACTCTTCCTCTCCCAAACTGAGAAGAACGGTAACACCAGTGGGTAGTAACTGAGGCTGAAGAAATCCACATCTCTGTGTGGTCGACACTGGGGCAGATGACAAATATTCCAGCTACCCTCCGTCCAGGCGCCCGGGCCTGAACTTCTCCCCCAGGTTCCAGTTCTTTCTGGCCACGTGACTGCACTGAACTAAGGAAGCAGGAACGGCAGGCCAGCAGCCAGGGCTTTGCTGGCTTCCAGCCCCCCGCCGCAGCTGCCTCTGAACTCTGCTGCGATGGCGCCTCTGCCTGCCTCGCTCTGAGTGACCGTATTAAGCCACGTCCCCCCGCTGGCCTGTAGCTGAGATAAAGTGAGAGCTGTCACAGGACAGACACACCGACTTTGACAGTGTTGAGTCGCTGAGACTTTGGAGTTACTTGTTGTTTAGCCGCTCAGTCGTGTCGGACTCTTTGTGACCCCATGGACTGTAGGCCACCAGGCTCCTCTGTCCGTGGACTCTCCCTGGCAAGCGCACTGGAGTGGGTTGCCTTTCCTCCACAGGGGACCTTCCTGATCCACAGATGGAACCTGTGACTCCTGCATTGCAGGCAGACTCCTTACCACTGAGTCTCCAGGGAAGCCCTATAATTTTGCCCATAGTGATACAAGAACGACAGAAACTGCTAGCTTCCCATAGGAAGGGAGCTAAGCCACTGCTATGACTGACCCCATGATGACTCCTGACGCTTCATCCTAAGCACATGCGCCCCAGTTGTTTTTCCCATGAGTAAGAGTGGACCTCATGACCAGTTCATCTTTTTCCATTTCTCTTCAAAATTAACAGCACATATTTTTGAGATTAAAGACTGAAACAGCACTGTGCCCAGAGATGGACACACAGAGATCAGACACGCACACGTAGACGTGTGCCCACAGAGGCAGAGATCAGAGGCACGCAGCTGCAGGCCCGGGCGTGCCAAGGGGTGTAGGCGACCCCTGGGAGCTGGGAGAGGAGCAGGAGCGGGCACAGCCTCCAGACCCTGAGAGGGCGCCTCCGCCGACGCCGTGACTGGGGACTTCGGGCCTCCAGAGCCATGAAAGGTGGAGAGCCTGATGTTTGCTACCACCCAGCTTTTGGTACTTTGTGACGGCAACATTAGGAAATGAATACAGTGACTTTTAGCAATACTTTCTACCACTCCTCAACCTGCCTGGCATTTTTACGATGAGTCTTTACACGCTGACCTGCACATTCCTGCATTTTTAAGCCTCGTTTTCCAAGCCTATTTTGAGCTGAGTAAAATGGGTACAGGGCCTGAACTCTCCTTTAGCCAAATAAACCCCAGCTAGATCAGAAGCAACGTCTTGTTCATTTCTCTCTCTCTTTTACTTTTGTTATATTCATGCATTTATTTATTTCTTAGATTCCACATGTAAGTGAAAACATATGGTATTTGTCCTTCTCTGATTTACTTCACCTAAGCATAAAACCCTCCAGGCCGAGTCAGGCTGTTTCAAATGGCAAAATTTCATCATGCATTTTCATGGCTGAGTAAGCTCCACCGTGTGTCTATGAACACATCTGTGTGCGTGTGTGTGCATCAGTTCAGTTCAGTTCAGTTCAGTTGCTCAGTCGTGTCCGACTCTTTGGGACCCCAAGAATGGAGTACGCCAGGCCTCCCTGTCCATCACCAACTCCAGGAATTTACTCAAACTCATGTCCATTGAGTCGGTGATGCCATCCAACCATTTCATCCTCTGCCATCCCCTTCTCCCCCTGCCTTCAGTCTTTCCCAGCATCGGGGTCTTTTCAAATGAGTCAATTCTTCCCATCAGTTGGCCAAAGTATTGGAGTTTCAGCTTCAGCATCACTCCTTCCAGTGAATATTCAGGACTGATTTCCTTCAGGATGGACTGGTTGATCGCTTTGCAGTCCAAGGGACTCTCAAGAGTCTCCTCCAACACCACAGTTCAAAAGCATCAATTCTTTGGTGCTCAGCTTTCTTTATTATCCAACATCCATACATGACCACTGGAAAAACCATAGCTTTGACTAGAAGGACCTTTGTTAGCAAAGTAATGTCTCTGCTTTTTAATAAGCTGTCTAGTTTAGTCATAACTTTTCTTCCAAGAAGCAAGCATCTGTTAATTTCATGGCTGCAGTCACTATCTGCAGTGATTTTGGAGCCCTCAAAAATAAAGTCTGTCACTGTTTCCACTGTTTCCCCATCTTATTTGCCATGAAGTGATGGGATCAGATGCCATGATCTTAGTTTTCTGAAAGTTGAGGTTTAAGTCAAATTTTTCAACCTCCTCTTTCACTTTCATCAAGAAGCTCTTTAGTTCTTCGCTTTCTGCCACAAGGGTGGTGTCATCTGCATATGTGAGGTTATTGATATTTCTCCCAGCAATCTTGATTCCAGCTTGTGTTTCTTCCAGCCCAGCATTTCTCATGAAGTACTCTGCATAGAAGTTAAACAAGCAGGGTGACAATATGCAGCCTTGATGTACTCCTTTCCCAATTTGGAACCAGTCTGTTGTTCTATGTCTGGTTCTACCTGTTGCTTCTTCCCCTGCATACAGATTTCTCAGAAGACATGTCAGATGGTCTGGTATTCCCATCTCTTGAAGAATTTCCCACAGTTTATTGTGATCCACACAATCAAAGGCTTTGGCATAGTCAATAAAGCAGAAATAGATGCTTTTCTGAAACTCTCTTGCTTTTTCCATGATCCAATGGATGTTGGCAATTTGATCTCTGATTCCTGTGCCTTTTTTAAATCCAACTTGAACATCTGGAAGTTCATGGTTCACATTCTGTTGAAGCCTGATTAGGAAAATTTTGAGCTTTACTTTGCTAGCATGTGAGATGAGTGCAATTGTGCCGTAGTTTGAGCATTCTTTGACATTGCCTTTCTTTGGGATTGGAATGAAAACTAACCTTTTCCAGTCCTGTGGCCACTGCTGGTTTTCCAAATTTGCTGACATATTGAGTGCAGCACTTTCACAGCATTATCTTTTAGGATTTGTAAGAGCTCTACTGAAATTCCATCACATCCAGTAGCTTTGTTCATAGTGATGCTTCTTAAGGCCCACTTGACTTCATATTCCAGGATGTCTGGCTCTAGGTGAGTGATCACACCATCATGATTATCTGGGTCATGAAGATCTTTTTTGTATACTGTGTATTCTTGCCACCTTTTCTTAATATCTTCTGCTTCTGTTAGGTCCCTACCATTTCTGCCCTTTATTGTGCCCATCTTTGCATGAAAATTTCCCTTGGTATCTCTAATTTTCTTAAAGAGATCTCTAGTCTCCCATTCTATTGTTTTCCTCTATTTATTTGCATTGATCACTGAGGAAGGCTCTCTTATCTCTCTTTGCTATTCTTCAGAACTCTGCATTTAAATGGGTGTATCTTTCCTTTTCTCCTTTGCCTTTTACTTCTCTTTTCATAGCTGTCTGAAAAGCCTCCTCATATAACCATTTTGGCTTTTTGCATATATTTTTCTTGGGGATGGTCTTGATCACTGCTTCCATAAGGTCATGAACCTCCATCCATAGTTCTTCAGGCACTCTATTGGATCTAACATATATATGCATTCCACATCTTGTTTATCCATTCATCTGTTGATAGACACTTAGGTTGCTTCCAAGTCCATCCATACATCAGCACCAACTATGTCACGGTCCATTAATGTCATTGCCATCGATGATGACATCCAAGCAGCCAAAGGAACAGTCAATGAATGACTACACCCAGGCTTGGGATATTTGAAGTAACTAACCACCATTAATAAATGAGGACAAACAAGAAACTTAAGAGGCAAAATTAAAAGTTAATCTGCAAATGTGAGACTCCATGTGCGCATGGCTGTGTCAGTGATCATGGACACATGCCCCATCCCTCAACAGAATTTCCGTTTATTCATTCATTTTTCATCTTAATGAGTTGGCTCCCAGGTAAGGTATCTGCTGGCTTTCACACATATTGATGCTTTTGAACTGTGGTGTGGGAGAAGACTCTTGAGAGTCCCTTGGACTGCAAGGAGATCCAACCAGTCCATCCTAAAGATCAGTCCTGAGTGTTCATTGCAAGGACTGATGCTGAAGCTGAAACTCCAATACTTTGGCCACCTGATGTGAAGAGCTGACTCACTGGAAAAGACCCTGATGCTGGGAAAGATTGAAGGCAGGAGAAGAAGGGGACAACAGAGGATAAGATGGCTGGATGGCATGGGTTTGGGTTTACTCCGGAAGTTGGTGATGGACAGGGAGGCCTGGTGTGCTGCGGTTCATGGGGTCACAAACTCAGACACGACTGAGCAACTGAACTGAACTGACACATATTCAATTTCCTTTCCGGGCATACAACAAAGCCAATGTACTCATTTTGGCTGGGAAAGAATCCTATTTACCTAAGAATGAGCACATTTCTATCTCATGAGGACTAAGTTTCACTGTATTAAGATGTAACCAAAACAGATTTCTGTCTCAAACACAGAGAAAACCAGTTGAAGGTCTTCTCCCAAAAGGCCTCAGAGTTTCACCGGTCAACTTTATCATTTGAAATTAAATCCCTTACAGGCAGACAAATTAATCTTTCGGCATTCATCTTCCCAATTTGCAGTGTTTGGAGGATGTTTTAATTAGCTTAGCTGCTTTATCCCTCCTTTACGTGTCTGAAAGTATCTGTTAGCTTCCTACAGGTTTCAGTAATGTCCCCTTCCCTGGAGATGGCTGGGAAGTGTGTGTGTGTGTGTGTGTGTGTGTGTGCGTGTGCGCTCAGTGTGTCCAACTCTTTGTGACCCATGGATTCTACTGGAGGGGGTTGCTATTCCCTTCTCCAAGGAAGTCTATTTGGTTTCAAGTTCTATGGCTTTCTGAGACTAGCCTTTCTTCTGTTATTTCCAACACTAACCACTGAATGTGGAAAGCTTCAGCTAATTCTGCATGCCCCAATCCACAATAAACCTGAAACTAGTGAAAATCAACTGAAAAGTACCCTGTGGTTATTCCTGTCCCTGGAACAGGTCACAAAGGTAGACAGTTGACTGCCCACATTGGTTTCCAGAAAGGGTCTCTAAACTTCTCAGCATTTCCCCTACAGGTCCCTTCTAAAAACGCAAATAACCTGAAGGTTTATGAAGATTTGTTTCCCATAGCAGCATTGATCAAGGCACAGAAGTGATGGAAATCTTTGTACAGCCAGGAAGAAAGGGCTCTGATGGTGCCTGGGTCATGTAAACTCAGAATATGGAGCAGGGAGAATCCAAGGAGAGCAGCGGCAAGACCCCGCGATCTCTGATCAGACAAAACATTGTGGTCCCCACTGCAGAAACAATTAGACAACCGCGTCCTTTAGAAGTGAGAGCGGTGCCCCACTGAGCAGCAAGAGAGCCCCAGATGCTTGAGAAGCTTCATGAGGAGAGGACGGAGACCCAAACAGGGCAGCGGGGTTAGTTCTGCCTGGAACCGTCTCCGCTCTGTGACGTGTGGGCCGCCTGTGAAGGTGACCTCCGCGTCTCCCCTAGTTGTGACCCTGAAGACTGAGGACGTGAAATAGAGGGGTCCGCACAAGGGAGGGGAGGTCTGGCCCAGAGGCGTCTAGCCGAGCGCAAGCAGCGCAGGGGGCGTGGGGGGCTCTGAATGCCTGGCTGAGAAAGAGCCGAGGCGGGGACAAAGCCCACCTGCTCACTCTGGAAGCTGGCTCTCGCCCTGATTTCACTCCCACATGCAGGATAGAGCATCCAGGGAGGAGCTAGGGGAGAGAGCGGTCGCAAGGGAGTCAAGGCAGGGTAGAAAGCGGGCGAAGCCGAAGATTACCATGTAAAACCCAGCATTCCAAAGCCTCCACCACAGCGTTTCAGAGAGCCACGAATACCGCCGGGCTTGGCCCGCAGAGTGGTGGACGCGGCCACGTGTCCACGAGGAGCCCGCCGCTCAGGGTAATAACAGGAGGCTTAATCCTCACGGTGGCCTAAGGGAAGGCTTCTTTTTCTCACAAGCAAGAGCTCCCACGTTGCCTCAGGGACTCAGCGGTGCCAAGGTCAGCATTTCTACAATTCTCGGGTTGCAAGATGGCAGCAGTGGCTCCGACGATCAAATCTGGCTCGCCTTCAAGGGCAGGGTGCGGAGGCCAGGGCAAGGACAGGTTCCCTTCCAGACCTTCCTCTTAGCAGGGGGGAAAACTCTTTCCTGGGAGGATCCCCGGACTTGTTCCAGTCTTCCTTCCCTTAGACAGAGGACCGTGTTCAGGTTCCCTACAGTTCATAGAGGCCCGTCTGATGCATAGGTTTCTTCCTATGGGCAGGGAAGATGGGGCAGTGCCTTAAGGGCTTTAAGCTCTGTGGCTGGTGAGGTCCGAGGGCAGACCAAGAGCGGCTGGATCAGAGCAGAGTTGAGCCCTCAGGAGCAGCAGAAGCGGGAGACTGTCGGGCCAACCCGCAGAGAGAAAAGCGTCCAGCCCGCATAGGCATGCTCCTTAAATTTAGAAGCAAGAGCCAGCCTTCCCAGAGGATCCTCTGAAACTGTTCAGAAATTATCAGTAGACTCTGTGCCTCTGCTAAGCGTTTCATCCCAGGAGCTCAGGGCACCTCCCTGCACGGTCTCATTAATCTCCACACCAACCGAGGCGGTTGGCATCTATTGCCATCTTCATTTTCAGGATGAAGGAGCTGAGATGTAGGTACAGGTTAATGACTTGCTGATGTCATATGCTCAGTGGGTCACCAGCCAGCTGCGGATGGGACAGAAATTGATGGGGGAAGGTAGATACGCCAGATCACTGAGGACCTGGGGCAAGAGCGTGGGGCTCATTTACTTACCCATATAGCAGGAGCCCACAAAGGGGGCTGATGAAGAGTGAGCTCTGGACAAAGGGGCAGGAAGAGCGAATCTGAGCGGGGACACAGGGTCCAGGAACCTTGGGCAAGTCGCCCGCACTTTGTGAACATTTTTCTTATTTAAAAGTAAGGAGCTACCCCATCTAATTCAGTCAGCTGTTTCAAAGACAAAAGGAATGTTTCACATGAAACCACGTGACCAGGCTTGACACCATCGTGTCAAGTCTAAGTCCACTGAGGGAGCTGGTAGAACCAGCATTTAAAATCTTGGCTCACCGTGACGATCCCAGCCTGCAATCAGACGGTGGTCCAGGGCTCTTCCCAGATGACCACGAAAGGCCTTTCTGCCTTTTCAACATTGCTGCGAGCCTGCTTTCTGCACATCCTGCCGGGAACGTGCCGTGACCTGTGTCCTCTAGGAAATCCAGGCTGGCGGAGGAGGCGGGCAAGCGAACACTTACTCCCTGAGACGCAAATGAAATAAGACAGAGGGCAGACGAGGAGGAGTGGTCTCCAGAGAAGGTTTGGGCCAGCCAGCGGGCTGGGAGAATGCAGAGTGGGCAGACGGGCCGGTGGACAAAAGCTGAAACAGGAAAGACCCTCAGCTTTTACGTTCCCGCCTCTGCGCCCAGCATCGGCCCCGCTGAGAAACAGCGAGTCCAGGCGGGCAGGCGGAAGCTTGGGGTTGCCCGGTTTACATCTGGCGGAAAGGGAATTTGGAGAGAAGACGCTCTCCTGGGCGCGCCTCTCTCCGCGCGCAGCCTCGCCTCCGGCCGCCGGGGGCGCTTCCCGCCTCCGCTGGTCCCTCGGCCGCGGCCCCGCCGCCGCCTCCCTGCGGGAGCCGCGAAGCCCTGGGCCCGGCGGGCCCGGAAGGCGGGCCGCAGCGCGCCCGCCCCCAGCGTTTTGTCTCTCGCAAATCGAGATGCCGGGAAAGTGTCTGCCAGCCACAGCGCATGCTAACAGGGCAGTAATCCCTAGAAAATTCTCAGGAAATGTTTTCGGAAGATTGTCTATCAAGACAGGGGACCAGCTTCATCAGGAGGTGGAATTAGTGTCTCTGGTGCTAGACGGGAAATCCGCTCTCATTTCCAGGCTTAAACCGGGCGATAGGGCGGCCCAGCGTCAGGGCTCCGGGCTGCCGCTGCAGCGGGCGAGGGCACTCCCGGCGGAGCCCCGCCGCCAGAAGCTTCCCGGGGGCGCCCCGCGCGCTGACGCCCGGTAGAGGGGAGGAAAGAGGCTTCCGGTCTGAACACCAGAGCCGCCGACATTCGCTCTCCGTTTATTTTTGTTCTGACGATTAATTGTTAAAATACTTGAAGCAAGGAAACTATTAGGGCTGGCTCTGCACAGCAAGAATTCCTAAACTGCACGCACTTGGCTGCTCCCCCAACTCCCTTGGTCCCCGCCACACCCTCCGGTAAACACGCGCGCCCACCACCGGCCCGTAGTATTTGTCTCCAGAGAATTAGCCAGAAAGTTCTAAAATAAGGCCGGATGAAATACTGACCGCCAGCCAGGACCCTTTCACTCAGACCTCCCCACCAGACTTTTGGAAGACTGGTTCTTTTTGTTGCTTTTGTTGCTGTTTGTTTTCACCTCCTAACTCTACTAACTCACTCCATAATTTCCTGTTAGGCCCCTGGATTGGAATGACTCTTTGGGTAGAAGCAAAGTTCCTAAACTTTTAGATGAAAAAGAGCTATCACAGCACTAAAAACAAGAATTACCAGCATGCTAAAAGTATCGCCTCAGAAAGGAAGAGATGTCTCTGAGTATTAAAAAAGATTTTTAAAACAGCCTAATAACTATACAGTAACACCCAAAATATATCTTGAATAATCTGAGAGACACCTGGGCTGAAATCCCGTAACTTGCTACAGAATGTTTGTCTAGCCACGTGCCCCAAAAGTACCATATACAGTCACAAGTGCTGTCAGAGGAACGGATCACCTTCTGGACCGTCATCACCAACATCATTACCTACAGATGAGAGCTTTATCAGCCAGAGGCTGGCTCAGACGGAACACTGAGTTAGATGTTTCCAATCCTAATTGTTTTTCCTTTATTTTGCTGAGCGTGGGTCCTGATACTTGGCACACTTGCTAGATCATGGCTTTCATTAATGTTACTGTAGACATGAAAGAAAACCTCTTCAATCCCCACCACACAGCAGAACACTGTAGAAGAAATCTGACTCTGAGTGTGAGTGAGTGGGACAGCGTTTTTATCTGCAATACTGGGCAATGTCCGTCTATTTGGGGGGATATGTTTATGGATGGTGTGGATGAAAAGCAATGATTCGTGTCCTTTCTATCCTTGGCCACACCTCTGCTGTAAGGCTTGGTGTCTGAAATCATACCAACATCACTCACTCCAAGGAGATTTGAAGCTGAAAACACTGAGGAGAACAAGATTGGAGAATAAGGATTATGCAATAGTTAATTTTAGGTATCGATTTTGCTAAGCTATGGTATCCTGGAGTTCGGTCAAACACCAGTCTAGATGCTGCTGTGAAGGTATTTTGCAAACATAATTAAAATTACAATCCATTGACTTTGAGTAAAGGGAATCATCCTCAATAACATGAGTGAGCCTCATCCAGTCCCTTGATGGTCTAAAGAACAAATACTGGGGTTTATTGTTGAAAGAAATCGGTCTCAAGACAAAAGTTACCAACCTCTTCCTGTGCTTCCAGCATGCTGGTCGGCCCTAGGGATTTCAGCCTTGCTAGGCTTCTCAGTGGAGCCAAATTCTTCAACTTGTGTGTGTGTGGTATACGTGTTTATACGCACTTTTGCTTTTGTTTCTCTGGAGAACACTAATATTCAGATTTCAAGTGAGTTTTGTTGCTATTTTTGAGTGCTGTCTCTAAATTAAAGCAATGGAGAGACACTCACAAAGCCAGTTTACATCAGGTTATGCCCAACTTGCTTCCCTGGAGGCTCAGTTGGTAAGGAACCCGCCTGCACTGCGGGAGGCCCTGGTTGAATCCCTGGGTTGAGAAGATCCCCTGGAGAAGGAAATGGCAACCCACTCCAGTGTGCGTGCCTGGAAGATCCCATGGACAGAGGAGCTTTGCGGGCGACAGTCCATGGGGTCACAAGAGTCTGACACGACTGAGCGACTAGACCACCGCCGCTGCCATGCACAGCTCGGGCTCCTGCTTCTGTCTGGGCGCCAGCTACCCGCACAGCCCACACACCTCACTGGAAGCTGATCTGACTTTAAAAAGTAAGGATAGTAACATGGGGTGGTCCTGACTGGTCTGAGGGTGAGCGCCCCCCTTGCCAGTGTGTGGTTCCGCTTGGGTCATGTGACTTAGTAAGGGTCAATGAGATATGAGAGATGTTTGCTGTGGACTTTCAGTGAGGACTGTTCTCATTCTTCTGAGAGGCTTTGCAGAAGGAGCCTTCTCTGCTGTTGGAGGAGAATGGGTGCAGGCAAGGACCCTTTGTGGGAAATGACCTGGGTCCCTGATGGTGTCTTGAGCCAGATGAATCAGTCAGCCCTAGAGCCAACACTGACTCTGATCTTCCTTTTAAGTGAAGCAACACACTTTCTTGGAGGAGGAAATGGCAACCCACTCCAGTATTTTTGCCTGAGAATTCCATGAACAGAGGAGTCTGGAGGGTCCATGGGATCGAAAGGAGTCAGACACAACTGAGGGACTAACGCAATACATTTTCTATTATGCGAGCCACTTTGAGCCTTCTCAAGGCTTCTTGTTAGTTGCAGCCAAAGGACCAAGTTTTCTTACCCTTAATTTTTACCTATAAACTGGGAGAGTAGAACTAGATAGTCTAAGGTCTCCTTGGTCACTATTTGTGAATTGCACGTTGAGGCACGAACTGTATCAAATACTGTCTAGAGGATCTGAATGTTATTGCAGGTTTCAAAATACCTCTTCATTTTTAGAAATATGTATGTTTCCAGATACTTCTTCAGAGACTTCCCTGGCAGTTCAGTGGTTAAGACTCCTTGCTTACGCAACAGGGGACATGAGTTCGATCCCTGGCTGGGGAACTAAGATCCCACATGCCAGCCAGATGTGGCCAAAAATTAAAAAATAATTTCTAAAGAAAAAAAGTAATTCATTTTAGAAACAGCAAAATGACATGACTTTTAAATTCTTAAAATATAGTTTGATCATTTTTTTTTCCAGCAGCCTTAACCCTTGTTGGCCACAGCAATAATAACTTTTACTAACTTTTGTAATATATAAAAAGCTCTAACAAATGAACAGTAACTAGAAAAAAGCCCAGTAAAGAAAGAGGAAGAGGATAAGAGTAAACAATTATCAGCAAAAGAAGTGCAAAGAATCTTAAACTGAAGAGACATTCAACCTCCCTTACATAGAAATGCAAATTAAAATGACAGTGAGATTTTTTATTTCACCTAAAAGAGTGGCAAGTTATAAAAAGTTTAACAACACACTACTGGAGAAGCCATAGAAAATTACAACATTTATACCAATATTGTGAATTATCACCGAACATCAGCAATTACAGGTAAGGTGGGCAACAGAACAACTTTCAAAAAAGGCAATTTGGCATTATCTGTCAAAATTACAAACCCTTATTCTCTTTGACATAACCATTTCTCTTCTAGAACTTTATCCTGCATTTATATTTGCCCATATATAAAATGATATTATTTGTAATTGCAATAGTTAGAGACAACTTAAATACATATGACTAGAGAAAAGATTAAACTATCACAGAGGCAGGATAACTTCCAGAATATACAACAGAATAACTTCCAGCTGTTAAAGAAATGAGGTATGCAATAAAGGTATGCAGCAAATCCTCTAAATTTTATTGTAAATAAAAAGAGCAAGATGAAGAGTGAGAATGATACGCTGCCGTTTATATTTTTTAGTTTGTTTCTATTTATTTTTTGCCATGCTGCACAATATATGGGTCTTAGTTTTCTGACCAGGAATCAAGTCCCTGCTTCCTGCGATGGAAGCGTGAGTTCCTAAGCACTGGCCCACCAGAGCACTCCCTATACCTTCTGATGAGAATTAGCTAAATATGTTTTGGTATAGGAGTGAGCTAGGAGACTGCATGAGAAGCTTGGACTCGTGGTTGTATCTCGGGACTACAACATGGGAATTAGAACACGAGAGGGAAAGAGAAGTTAATTCTGCCCTGGATATCTTTTCTAAAATGTTTTAACCTATGAATGAATATCAGTTGTTTTTAAATTAATGAAGTTGGGGGCAAAGTAAAGTTATTATAAATACATTTCCTGATTTGCTGTTATGACAGTCATTCTGAAGCTAAATTATACCGCTTATGTTTTGGATAAATGATAATTAATGATCGGATATGAAACAATGATTTGGTACATTTGTTCTCATTTCCCTTTCTGTCTAAGTAAGAGCAGTAAGGGGAAAAAGGATCTCGAATTAGGGAGAGGAAATTAATCTTATCTATATCATTTTAAACTGTGCTAGGCACTTACTTTCCATGCATTCTACCCCTAAGTCACCTTACCTAGACTTCTCCCAACCCTGTGTTCAATCATGTCCACTCATTCGACAAATATTTACTAAATATTGGTGTGCCAGTCACGGGGGCCTCAGATGAGAATCAGACAGGCAACCGCGATCCTTAGGAACTCAGTCTTTTCATAATTGTCATCCTTCCAGACAGGAAGAAGTGCCATGGTGTAATCATAAAGCTGAAAGCTGCAGATCCTAAAATGTGGGAAACCCACAGGCAAGTAAAACCACCAACTGGGAAAGAAGACAGTGAGGATATCAGGACACTGTCAGCCAGAGAAAACCATTCCAGAACGGACGTTTCCACTGGGGGCTTTCAGGGCCCCAGTAGATGCTTATTTTAGGAAGAAGAATGAGAAGGAAGGGGGGATGGGAATGGCAAAGAGAAGAACGGGGCCTAGTTGACGAAATAGTTCAGGAGAAATAACCTCCAAACCTGGGACTAGTACCGTCATTAATTCATCCACTTTCTATAAATGTTTAATGAGAGCCGTGTGACCTAAGACTCAGAGAGGAACCCAAGTGCTCCCACCTTGGGAGCTGACATGCGAGAGCGAGAGAAGAAATCACTAAATATGGGCCTTCCCTGTGGCCCAGTGGTTAAGACTCCGCCTTCCAGTGCAGGGGGTGGGTCGGATCCCTGGTCAGGGAACTAAGATCCCACGTGCTGGGAGGTGCAGACAAAACTCTAGATAAATAAAAAGCAGATAAATAGATAAGTCACATTCAGAGAGCCATAGAATGATGGTTGCCAGTGGCTGGAAGGTAAGGAAAATAGCCTATAATGGTCAAAGGGTACGAATTTAAAAAAAAGAAAATCGCAAAGTGTATCGTGCTTGGCAGCAGGTGATAAAGGCTGAGTACACTGCAGCCCGCTGGGGAGCTGGCGCCACGGGGCCGCCTTGGTGGGGGGTGGTGAGGGACCTTCTCTGCGAGGAGATGCTCTTTGAGCCGAGAATTGAAGGAAGTCAGGAGCCGCGCGGGGGCCCGGGAGAAGCATTTTCTAGGCAGAGAGAGGAAGGCGCCCTGGCTCAGAAATGCACTAAGGAAGTGGGAGACTCAAGAGGCAAGACGAGGGAAGGGCCTCGCGGAGTTTAGAGAAACACGGCTGAGGAAAACGTCATGTTTCTTCCAGAAAGCACACCCAACAGTCAGGCAACTCCGCACAGGCAGCCCTGCATCCATAGAGCACAAACAGTCTCATTTAGAGACGGGGTACTGATCTGCTGGCGTGGGACGGGGATGGCCTGACGGAAAAATCCTGCCCCTCACGCTCACAGATCCTTGGCTTCCTTCCCAAAGAAGCTGGACGCCAGACTTCTTACCTTGAGGTGAGCTTCAGAGTGCAGAGTGCCTTAGAGAATGCTCAGATGAATTCATACCGAAGTCAAAATAACGTTCTCTCATACTTCTGTGAGCAGCATGGGCTTTCTGAATTTCGCGGAAGACAGGGCCTTGGAAACATTGACCACACACATTAACCACACACACACAGCAGGGAAGCTGGAAGCCCTCAAATCAGGCTCCAGCTGCTGTGCTATTTTCTCTCGGACAATCACTGAACAGAAATACTCTTTCTCCCTCGAGAGAGGAAAAAAATGTGTTTCTGTTAAGCTTCCATAGCTTGTTAGAAATATCCGTTAGGGACACACAGCTCCCTTTGGAGTCTAATTAAATATTCACCCAGTGGTATTCGGATCTGAATTTAGCTACCTGGGAAATACCCGGGAAGAGAATGCCATCTGCAGACAGCTGCACTAAGGAACGCCGCATAATGAATTAATAAATGTATTCTGTTTTATACAATCCCGAGTCGGGTTGTTGTGCAGATATGATAGAGCCAAAGCCCCAAATCTGAAACAACCTAAGAAATAGACGGAAGGGTCACTGAATTCAAAGCATCACTGTGAGCCCCTTGGTTAGACTTCCTTGTGCTGAAACCTTCCCAGAGCTGATAACTCAGGGGTTTCATTTCCTGGTTACAGACCACAGAAGGAAGCCTCCATTTATGCCACAAGAGGTGCAGATAAACGGGTACTCTGCACCAGGCGTCGGACAAGGAAGAGCAGGACCTGCCTGCTCCCAGCTGAGGCCACACACATCTAGCTGTTGAGCAGAGTGCAGCCAAGGCTACATTCGTGCTCGCACGGACGGTCCTCTACTGGCTTGGTTTTATTTCCACAAAGAAACTGTCAGTTAGGGGTTACTGGTTGATCCTGAACTCTGAAGAGCTGACCTCTGTGTTTCCGAACTGGAGTGGCCCTGAGTGACTTCAGTTTCAAGCTGGAACCACCTCTTTTCTTAGCACAAGGAGTACCGGGCTTCCTGGGAGGAAAGACATGGACACCTCTCCCCTTTCTTGTGAAGATTTGAACTGATGTTTTGCTCTCGGAGTTCTCCAGCTGAGACCAGATTCCAGAGAGGAAGAAGAAGGTTCAGGAAGAGAAGCTCTGCAAAAGAAGGGAAGAAGACAGCTCTGGATATGTGGACGGGATATCCAGGCCGAGATGTTTATATCAGGAGGCAGGATCTGAATGTGTCTGGTTGGTACCGATAGCCACGCTGACCCAGCTGATGTTCCTGTAAAGTCATGACTTAGTACCCACTGAGTGAGCAGCAAATGGTCAGAACAAGAATCCCAAAGGAGCTCTCCACTAGGAACCATGGGCCCACAGGCCCCCGACAAGGCAGAAGATGGGGTGCTCCCACTAAAGGCGCCCAGAGTCACCCCGCGAGAATGGCAGCCGTGTGTAAAAGTGGCATCAGCCTCGCTCCCCTGCCGCACCCCTAATGCAGGTGCCTGCCACTCCCGGTGCCCAGCTTCATTCACCGACACTCCTCACACTAGGGTAGCTCAGGCCACAGCAGTCAGCTCAGAGTGACCTCAGGGTTATTGGAAGCAAGCGGACTTCACCGAATGACCAAGCTTGGGGTTCAGACAACAGGCAGGAAAACTGTCGAGCTCCAGGTCAAGGTGTCCTGGACTCCGAGCCCCAGAGGGCGTTGTTTCTCAGCTGCCAGCATCCTCCTGTCACCCAGAGACTCAGTCTCAGGCTCGGAGGGTCAGCCTGGCAGAGCCGAAGTCCTGGCCCTCAAGCTGACGGTCCAGGGACAGAGGGAGGGTTCCCCAAGCTCAGGGTCTCGGAAAGAAAAGGACCATGCTTCCCTCTCCTTGCGCCCCATCTCCCAGCCTGCAATACACGATGTGGGAGGAGACCCGAGGGGTAAGAAGTGGGTATGGTTGGGGCAGCCGAAAAATGACAGCTGGGTGACAGCCGACACTGGAAGTCAGAGAGGCAACAAAGAACAAGAAACAGACTCGGCGGACAGCTCCTTTCACATCCCACACAATTCATACCGTCTGCCTTGAAATATGTAAGGACGCTGCAAAGAAAAGAACAATTCCAACTTTAAGAGCAACCCTGCGGACTTCCCTGGTGGTCCAGGGGTTAAGAATCCTCCCGCCAGTGCGGGAGACGCAGGTCCCATCCCTGGTTCAGGAAGTCTCCCACGCCTGTACCTGCAACGAGCACCCACTTGCCTGGAGCCCGTGCTCCGCAGAAGGGAAGCCACCGCAGCGGGAAGCCCACGGTCTTCACAAAAACCCAGCGCGGCCAGAAAGAAATAGAGTGGCCCTGAGATCGACCCCTTCTGGGTTAACTGTAAGGAGATATTTCTATAGAAGAAACAAACACAAACAAACAAAAATGACATTTCTACCTGCCCTGCTGCTGCTGCTGCTGCTGGGTCACTTCAGTTGTGCCCGACTCTGTGCGACCCCATAGACGGCAGCCCACCAGGCTCCCCCATCCCTGGGATTCTCCAGGCAAGAACACTGGAGTGGGCTGCCATTCCCTTCTCCAATGCAAGTGAAAAGTGAAAGGGAAGTCGCTCAGTCATGTCTGACTCTTTGCGACCCCATGGACTGAAGCCCACCAGGCTCGTCCGTCCATGGGATTTTCCAGGCAAGAGTGCCGGAGTGGGGTGCCATTGCCTTCTCCATCTACCTGCCCTAGACAGTATTATTGGAAGATTCTGAGAAATAAGCTATCCAAACTACACCTCAAAACTCTAAGTCAAACAAATTCAATGTTAATTGTCTATTCAGTGGGGCTTCTCAGGTGGCACTGGTAAAGAGTCCGCTCGCCAGTGCGGACGCAGGAGACGCAAGAGACTCGGGTTCTAGCCTGCCAGGAGGGCCCCTTGAAGAAGGGCATGGCAGCCCACTCCAGGCCTCTTGCCTGGAGAATCCCATGGAGAGAGGAGCCTGGCGGCCACAGTCCATAGGGTCGCAGAGAGCCGGACACAACCGAAGCGGCTTAGCATGCAAGCACTCATATACTTCTTACGGCTAGAAATTAGAAATGAGTCCAATTTATGACATAGTGAAGCTATATTTTTACTATAACATAGGTATATTCTATAATACATTAGTGCCTCTTTAACAACCAATATTCACAGTGCATTTATGTCGATTTTATGACTCAAGCATAGTTTTACTATTTATATGATTATAAAGGTTTATAGATGTTGTGGTTTTACATGTATTACATATTCTTGATCTGGTCCATAATTCTTTGAAAAGAGAATGTAACCTCCAAAGCATTTAAGATTGACCTTACCTTTTGCAATAATCTGCTTTATAGCATAGTTTCCAGGGACACAGCAAAAACTAATGCCTGACCATTTGCTGTATTTTGTATAAAATTTGATTTATTACTATAATAAAATAGTTTCGCTTTTTGGCTGGGTTTTCCTTGAACCTATAACTTTACAAAATCACGCACATCTATAAATGCTTTTCAGAGTTTTTTCATTTTCCAAAATAATATGTTCCATTAGTGTCTGGAGACTATGATGAACATTTCTACTGCCAGCAGAAAGGAAGAGGCTGAAGAATGCGCACAGGGAGGAAAGGCAGATGAAGAGCATGCCTGAGGCTCCGCTGCTCACCTGGGTTATTAGCTTGCACCAAGGCTGGTGGAGGATTTGGTGATTGGTCTTTTCCCAACACTGCTCACCCATTGGACCGCCCCTGATCCCTTCCTCCTGAGTGTTCTCTGCAAGCCCGATGCTCTGCTCAGCCCACGCCGTGCCTTTGGCGTGAGTTGGTTGATAAATACGAGTTGAGGATAGAACTTATTGTGAAATATACATCAGATTCATTGATGAAAAACATGACTTGCATTTGCCTGATTGCAACAATCTAAAAATCTACATCCTGGTGTTACGGATTGAATGATGTCGACCCAAAATCCACATGTTGAAGCCCTAAGCCCCTCAGAAGTAGACTGTGTTTGGAGGCAGGATGCTGGCTGGGTGTGGCGGGTTTGGCTCCGCGGGGTCTTCGCAGCTGCCTGCGGGCCGTCTCTAGCTGCAGTCGGCGGGCAGCTGCTCTCCAGCTGTGTACATGGGCTGCGGGTTGCGCTGGCTTCTCTTGTGGCAGAGCACAGGCTCTAGGCATATAGGTTTTGCTTAGTGGCCCAGAAACCTGGGATCTTAGTTCCTGGACCAGGCATCAAACCTGTGTCCCTTGCATCAGCAGGCAGATTCTTAACCACTGGACCCGCAGGAAAGTTCCGAGATAGAGTGTTTAAAGGAAAACAGTCTTGAGACATTACTTTGCCTACAAAGATCCATCTAGTCAAAGCTATGGTTTTTCCAGTAGTCCTGTATGGATGTGAGAGTTGGACTATAAAGAAAGCTGAGCACCAAAAAATTGATGCTTTTGAACTATAGTGTTGGAGAAAACTCTTGAGAGTTCCTTGGATTGCAAGGAGATCAAACCAGTCAATCCTAAAGGAAATCCTCTAGGATTTTAGTCCTGAATATTCATTGGAAAGACTGATGCTGAAGCTCTAAAACTTTGGCCACCTGATGTGAAGAACTGATTCCTTGGAAAAGACCCTAATGCTGGGAAAGATTGAAGGCGGGAAGAGAAGGGGACGACAGAGGGTGAGATGATTGAATGGCATTACTGACTCTATGTCATGAATTTGAGTAAGCTCCGGGAGTTGGTGATGGTCAAGGAGGCCTGGCGTGCTGCAGTCCATGGGGTCGCAAAAAAGTTAGATGCAACTTAGTGACTGAACTGAACTGAGCCTTTTAGGACTGAACACTTAATCTGTGTGATCTGATGCTATCTCAAGTCGACAATGTCAGAAGTGAGTCAAGTCACAGGACACCCAATTATATCAGAGCATTGCCTCATGGATGTGAGGAATTGTACACGTACATTGGAAATGGGTGTCATAAGCCCAACACCAGCTCAATCAGAGCCCCATCCAATCTTATGGGGACCTCTGGAGCTAATTATCTCATTAGACTTATTCTAACTTGGGCTGAGGTAGCCAGGCCTTATAATTCCTCATGAATCAGGCGGTCATTGGCTATTGGCCACCCAGAGAAAAGGCATGATCTTGGGTTTTCTTGGATGTGTAACAAATTACCACAAACTTGTCAGCTTAAAACACCACAAATTTATCACCTCACAGTTTGCATGAGTCAGGAATCCGGGAGCAGCCTGACTGGATCCTCTGCTTGGGGTCTCACCCAGCTAATATCAAGGGGCGTCCCAGGTAGTGCTAGTGGGAAAGAATCCGCCTGCCAGCGCAGGGGACACAGGTTCATCCCTGGGTCGGGAAGAGCCCCTGGAGGAGGCAATGGCAGCCCACTCCTGTATTCTTGCCTGGAAAATTCCATGGACAGAGGAGCCAGGAAGGCCATGGCCCATGGCATTGCAAAAGAGTCGCAGCTCAGCAGCTGCGCACAGCGCGCTGATATCAGGCTGTTAGGCCAGGCTGCAGGTCTCGTCGGGGCCTGGGTCTTCCAAGCTCAGCCGAGTTAGCGGCAGCGGCCACCCCTCCAGGTGCAGGAGCGCGATCTCCGGCGATGCGCTGGCTGTCAGCCGAGGACTGAGCTCTGTCCCTGGAGGCCCTCCCGTTTCCCTGCCGCGTGGTCCCCACGCTCAGTTCACACTGTGGATTTGCTTGTTTCCTCCCCACCAACCAGGGCGTGTCTCTATGACGCCCCCCGGGACTCCCGATTCCCCTCCAGACAGCTGCAGCGGCCATCGCCGTCTACCCTATAGTGGACCCCGGCAGGTAATCAAGGGAGAGAAGGCCATCATATCCGCAGGTCCCACCCTCCCCGGGGAAGCAGCCTTCTTGAGGGGCATCTTGGAGTTCTGCCCACTGCCCAGGGTGGCTCCCAGCCGCTGTGAGGGTCTCTGGAGGGGCTGACAGCTGAAGTCTGGCTACACAACGCTGAGAGCGTAGTTACTGCCACTGACTTGTACGTTTTAAAATGGCTAAAATGGCAAGCTATTCTTTTGCTTTACTACAGTTTTTCATAAACAGATACGGTTGTGTGGAAGAGAGTAGGGAAAAGGAAGAGGTTCCTTGATGATCTCTATTTTAAACATCAAAAATCTAATTAAAGGTCAGTCCAGTTGTTGACTCTGCGATTCCACCGCAGGGGGCACAGGTTCGAGTCCTGGCAGGGAAACTAAGAGCCCACAAGCCGCCAGTCAGGGAAAAGACCAACCTGGTCTCTGTCTATAGCCCAAAGCTTTCATTTTCTGCACTTAAAGGGGAAGAACTGAGCATCAGAAATTCACTGGTCAGGAGAATCTACAGGCCAGTTCTGGTGAAATATTGCCCTCTAGTCAGCAGATTAGCCATTTGTGGGAAAAGAAAAAGTCAGTGTGCTCCAACTATGACTTTCTGTTAAATATTCTATTAGGCAGCAGTCCATTAAATTAGACTTAACCAAAGTTGGATTTGATTGATAGACTGAGATCTCATAGTCTTTCCAAAGGCCACTCAGCTTTGTGTCATTGATCAAAAAAACAACCCTCATCTTTTGGCAACCTTTTGGCAAAATGATTTATTTCCTTGGTGAAACCAAGCAAGATTATTGATCTCAGGAAACATCGCTTCACCATTCCCGCATAGTGGAGGTTCTTAACTTATTAAATCAGCCGCTCGTCGGCTGTTACAGCACAAACTGAAACCGCACACACAAATCACACGACTGGACTTGAAAAGCCAGACTTCTTTCTATTGCACTGTGGAAACTAGAAATGAGATTTCATTCTGCCGAGGTTATCGCATGGAAATAAAAAAATGCAGAACATCCCTCCTTTTAAAAATAATAAATGGCATAAATCATCTCGACAGCTGACCATTACACTGTAACATTCCAGCGAGTTTCACATTAATAGGAAACTGAGTTAGATTAATAACCATGCATTCTACTAAACATGTCAAGGAAATTGATTCAGCTCTTCACATGTCTGACCAAAATGCTTTGGAAATATTAACTGCCCGATTCTTATCACCAAAAACATTTCCTTTACACCTATTTGCACATGGGGCTTTACTAAGCACTTTTAAGCAACTCAAATTGATGGATTATATAATCTTAAACTACAGTTTTTCTATTAATAAGACAACCTGGAACTTGTTTATTTAAGTACCAGCAGCACTTTTTTTAAGTTGGATTATTTCTGGTTGTAAGATGTGGGGAGGTCTTATTTCATACAGAAGCTACATCTCACAAGACCTTGTATAATTCAGACTTGCATAATTCAAGGATGATTTTCTCAAGGGAATAAGTATAAAATAAGACAGATGCATTCTCAGAGCACATGTACAAGTTGTAGCATATTTTTCCTTTAAAGCCGCTTTTCCTGTTCCCGGCGTTACATCTAATATTTCACAGAGGTTGTCTCCCATATTAACTGCACCGTGTTTCATTGTGGCTGTTTCTCTTCTTCTTCGTGTCTTATCACATATAACTTCCTTTCAAAAGCTATTGATTTGGGGGTGCATTTTTTAGGATGAGCAGTTACACTGTTATTTTATGAATACTTGAACACATTGTTACAGGTTGTAAAAATAGTATACATGATAATAGTGAATGCTAAAATAATAGCATAATAGAAGAAAATAAAAAGAATCACTTGCAGGAATTGCATTGCATGTAGACAGCAGCAGGCTTTAGAGGCTCCTGCAAAACCAAGGCAACATTTCTGTTTACCAGCTGAAGTGGCTGCTGCTGCTGTCACTTCTGCCGTGTCCGACTCTGTGTGATCCCGTAGATGGCAGTCCACCAGGCTCCCTTGTCCCTGGGGTTCTCCAGGCAAGAACACTGGAGTGGGTTGCCATTTCTTTCTCCAATGCATGAAAGTGAAAAGTGAAAATAAAGTCGCTCAGTCGTGTCTGACCCTCAGCGACCCCATGGACTGCAGCCCTCCAGGCTCCTCTGTCCATGGGATTTTCCAGGCAAGAGTACTGGAGTGGAGTGCCATTGCCTTCTCTGCTAAAGTGGCAAACCACGTTATAAAACTGTAAACAGGTTTACGATATTCCTCCTTCGGAAATTTACTTTTCCTTTTTTTTTTTGGCCTTACTGGGTGTTAGTTGCTGCACACAAGCTTTGTTGCTCTGCAGCGTATGGAATCTTATTTGGCCAACCAGGGATCGAACCTGTGTACCCTGCATTGCAAGGCAGATTCTTAATCACTGAACCATCAGGAAAGTCCCAAGGAATGTACCTTTTAAATCACCAGTGTACATACAGTCAAGATTCATTGAAGTATACCCTCTAAACAGAAGCAATTTTACTATACAAATTATATCTAAAATCAATTAGGAAAAAACCTCAGTGATTAAAGCCATACTTACTTATTACAGTGCTAGAGGTTGAGGAAGGTCAGTTGCTTTAGGCTGCACTCATCTGACGTCAGCTAGCGTCACTCATTACCTGTTTGCAAGTTACCTGTCTATAGGTAAGCTGAGGACCTGCTCTTGTCCGGCTTGGCTGAGACTTCTTGGCTGGGGAGTTCTGCTCTAAGCCTCTCATCCTCCTCTCGGGACCAGAGGACTAACCCGGCCTGGCTCTTCTCGTGACAGGGGCAAAACACGAGGCAAAAGCAGAAATGCACGCCCACTTGGACGGAAGGCTTGGAGCCTACACACAGCGAATTCGGCCTCACTCATCTGGCAAAGCAAGTGGCATGGCTGAGCCCAGGCTCGGCAAGGGTAGAGGGAAGAGGAGACCTGGCCTCTTAATTGAGAGAAAATGTAAAGTCCCATGGCAAAGGGTGTGGATATGAATGCAATCAACCCCAGGATCCATATGGAGATATCAGATGGGTATCTGGAAATATTCAGTTCAGTTCAGTTCAGTCTCTAAGTCGTGCCTGACTCTTTGCAACCCCATGGACTACAGCACGCGAGGCCTCGCTGTCCATCACCAACTCCCAGAGCTTGCTCAGACTTACGTCCATCGAGTTGGTGATGCCATCCAACCGTCTCATCCTCTGTCATCACCTTCTCCCACCTTCAATCTTTCCCAGCATCAGAGTCTTTCCCAAGGAGTCAGTTCTTCCAATCAGCTGGTCAAAGTATTGGAGTTTCAGCTTCAGCACCAGTCCTTCCAGTGAATATTCAGGACTGATTTCCTTTAGGATGGACTGGTTGGATCTTCTTGCAGTCCAAGGGACTTCCAAGAGTCTTCTCCAACACCACAATTCAAAAGCATCAATTTTCGGTACTCAGCTTTCTTTATAATCCAACTCTCATATCCATACATGACTACTGGAAAAACCATAGCTTTGATTAGACAGACCTTTATTGGCAAAATAATATCTCTGCTTTTTAATATGCTGTCTAGGTTGGTCATAGCTTTTCTTCCAAGGAGCAACCATCTTTTAATTTCATGGCTGCAGTCACCATCTATAGTGATTTTGGAGCCCAAGAAAATAAAGCCTGTCACTGTTTCCATTGTTTCCCCATCTATTTGCCATGAAGTGATGGGACCAGATGCCATGATCTTCGTTTTCTGAATGTTGAGTTTTTAGCCAACTTTTTCACTCTCCTCTCTCACTTTCATCAAGAGGCTTTTCACTTTCTCTCACTTTCTGCCATAATGGTGGTGTCATCTGTATATCTGAGGTTACTGGTATTTCTCCCAGCAATCTTGATTTCAGCTTGTGCTTCATCCAGCCCAGCATTTCACTTGATGTACTCTGCATATAAGTTAAACAAGCAGGGTGACAATATACAACCTTAATGTACTCCTTTCCCAATTTGGAACCAGTCTGTTGTTCCATGTCTGGTTCTATCTGTTGCTTCTTGACCTGCATACTGATTTCTCATGAGGCAGGTCAGGTAGTCTGGTATTCCCATCTCTTGAAGAATTTTCCACAGTTTGCTGTGATCCACACAGTCAAAGGCTTTGGCGTAGTCAATGAAGCAGATGTTTTTCTGGAACTCTCTTGCTTTTGCAATGGATGTTGGCAATTTGAACTCTGTTTCTTCTGCCTTTTCTAAATCCAGCTTGAACATCTGGAAATTCACAGTTCACGTTCTGCTGAAGCCTGGCTTGGAGAATTTTGAGCATTACTTTGCTAGTATATGAGATCAGTGCAATTGTGTGGTAGTTTGAGCATTCTTTCGTATTGCCTTTCTTTGGGATTGGAATGAAAACTAACCTTTTTCCAGTCCTGTGGCCACTGCTGAGTTTTCCAAAGTTGCTGGCATATTGAGTGCAGCACTTTCACAGCATCATCTTTTAGGATTTGAAATAGTTCAACTGGAATTCCATCACTACACTAGCTTTGTTCATAGTGATGCTTCCAAAGGCCCACTTCACATTCCAGGATATTTGGAAATGTTGGGGGATTTTTCTTGGTGGTCCAGCGATTAAGACTCTGCCTACCAGTGCAGGGGACCTGGGTTCGATCCCTGGTCCGGGAGGATCCCACATGCTGTGGGGCAGCCGAGCCTGCACGCCACAGCTGCCGCAGCCCGCATGTGCTGGAGCCCAGGGGCTGCAGCGGGAGGAGCCTCCCCAGCGAGCTCCCTGGGCCCAGCTAGGGGGCAGCCCCCACGGCCGGAGCTAGAGAAAGCAACAAAGACTCCTTGCGGTCATAAATAAATACATCTTAACAAAATGTTGTGTTGCCAAAAGGTTTTCAGTATTTTCCATAAGATGGCTCTGACAGCACCCAGCTATCTTTAATTTCATTCAAAACAATTCTGCTAGATTTTATTATAACAGCTGTCATAGTGTGCACTTACAAAAGCTTATTAAAATTGTTGAAGTTTTGTGTAGCTGTTTTTATATTGAAGATGGAAAGGAAAGAGCAACATTTTTGGCTTATTATGCTTTATTATTTCAAGAAAGGTGAAAACATAACTGAAACTTTTTGGCCAACCCAATACATGTCAGAATTCAAAGGTCTGGCCTGAATATATAAAATTGAGAGCGTTTGGAATAGGAAAGTGTTTGATGTTATATGACTAGATAAATAACCTGGAAATGAATGTTGATAAAGAGCAGAGACTCAGGTTTTTGGAGAGATGAAGAAAGCCAGCAGAGGTTACTGAGTTAGGTAAAGAGAGATGAGTGTTCCGGAAGACACGCTGAGAGCGTGTTTTAATAGGAAGGAATGATGTGTGTCAGTCAGTGCGCCATGAAATAAAGAAAGCATCTTTCACCTGGTGCCAGGTAGGTAAAGAGTCACGTCACAGTCGGGCATATCACTGCTAAACTAGGCTGCAGTTAGCATCTGACAAAAACTGTCCCGCCACACCCACTCTACCTGCAGGCCTGTAAACAAACCAGTAAGAGCAACTCAGCCCAGCCTGAGCTTCCAGGCGGCTCAGTGGTAAAGAATCTGCCTGCCAATGCAGGAGACATGGGTTTGATCACTGGATCGGGAAGATCTTTTGGAGAAGGAAATGGTAACCCACTCCAGTGTTCTTGCCTGGCAAATCACATAGACAGAGGAGCCTGGTGGGCTACAGTCCATGGAGTCACAAAAGAGTTGGACATGACTTAGCAACTATGCAACAAAGCCCAGACTAACCCAGAGCTTTTGGTGCATATGCTCACTGATCGCTGCCAGGATGATTTCCAACGTTTCAGCAAGCTCTGCAGCCTGACTGTTTATGGAACAAACATTTACTGGGGGCCTCGTTTTGTCACACACTGCTCCAAGCAATCAGGCTACAACGGAAAGTAAGAAAAGTAGGGTTCCAGCTGTCACAGAGCTAACATTTCAGTGGAGGAAGTAAACAAGAAACAGAGATGGGTAAACGTATGAATTAGCGAGTAATTTCAGGCAGTGGTGCATGTTTTGATGATGGTAAAGTGGGAGGATGACTAAAGGGTGACTGAGGAAATTACTTTTAATCCTATGGTCAGGTAAGGTTTCTCTGGGGAAGTGATGTTTGGCAGAAATCTGAGTTATTCAGACTAGACAACTCCTCAGTGAGTTTCATCGTAACTCTTTGACCTTCCACCATGCCTGAGCTGCTGCACAGGACGAGAACTCCAGCATCACCTGTTCTCCCTCTTGCCACCCCCAGGACTCCTGAGCACTGAACAAGAGGAGAGCAAGGACGCAGGGGAGGCATGTGTGTGCTTAGTCGCGCTGGACTCTGCGACCCCGTGGACTGTAGCTCACCGACTCCTCTGTCCTTGGGGTTCTCCAGGCAGGGATATTACAGTGGGTTGCCACTTCCTCCTCCAGAAGATCGAACCCCATGTCTCTTGCATCTCCTGCATTGGCAGATGAGCTCTTTATCACTGTGCCACCTGGGAAGCCCGGAGAGGAGGACTATCAGACGTCTGCTGAACCATGTGACTGCAAATCCCGTCTGCTCTGGCCAAAGAAGGTGCTCTTCGTGTTTGATTGCTGGCTGTGCTGGGTCTTTGCTGCCGCGTGTGGGCTTTCTCTAGTTGCAGAGTGGGGCTACTCTCCAGTTGTGACATGCAGGCTCGGCAGTCGGGACGCCTGGGCTCAGCAGTCGCGGCGTACAGGCTTAGCCACTGCGTGGCATGTGAAACCTTCCCAGGCCAGGGATCAAACCCGTACCCCCTGCATTGGCAGGTGGATTCTTTACCACTGGACCACCGGGGAAGTCCAAAGAGGACTCTGTTTAAGGAGTTGGGCCCAACTAAAGCTTTTCAAAAAGCAGAAAGTTCTCATTTGATTCAGCTACTGTATTTTCTTTGTGGCAGGAAAAGAAGAAGGCATTAAGTCTGCAAAAGAGAAAGTCATGATTGACCTAAAGTCCCCTTGACTGCCAGATCTCTCCAGCACTCTATCAGAGAAGTAGAAGGTGCTGGATGCTATACGTGTCACGTCTCCCTGAAACCCATCAGCAAACTCAGATGGTAGGAACCATTATTGGAATGAAGACATTGGCTCAGAAGGACTAAAGAACTTACCCAAGGTCATCCAGTTAATAGGAAAGAGAGAAAAAAAAAAGATAAACCAAGGGCTGGCTGCTTCCAAAGCCCATGTTCTTTCAACTAAATGACCCTGCCCAGCTGCCAAACTGGACGTCAGAAAATATAAACCCTTAAAGACACAGGGCAGAACCAACCCATTTGTTAAACTCTTCTAAGAGGAAAAAAAAGGGAGACAGTGAGATCAATAGCACCACGTTGCATTTTTAGTGATGGGCAATGAAAACAGCGCACAACAGTTTCTAGAAAAGGAGAGGAATTTGTATTCCCTGGGGCTGGAAAGTTGTTGGACATTAATAGCAAGAAAATTGTTAGGAAGCTGACAGGAGGTAGAGGAAATGTCCTTGGTTTCTCCCCTGCAAAAACCTCACTGTAGGAAAAGTGGAAAAGAACACAGGATTGGAAATCGAAGCTGATTTGGCATAGAAACACACACACAGAGGAGGGAAATATGAGAACGTTTGAAAGAAAACAATATGAAATGAGAGAACTTCAGAGTAAAAAGGAAAACAAGCATAGCTCTTCCTGAAGAGCAGGATGGCTAATTAACAAGGGGGATGGAAATGGCCTGCAGATGCTGTTGAGCATCCTTCCCACTTTTCCCGTGGCTTTATCTGGGCCCATCTGTCAGCTCAGTCTTTTCCAAGTGTCTGCTGCCACATACGCGAGCCATTAATTTATTGAAAATATTACTGAAATTAGATGGCTTCTGGCCTTCCCATTGTTTCATTTTTAACTGTTTTAAAAATTGTGTTTATCTGTTTGCCTGCTTTGTGTTTTCATGTGGCAAATGGAGGTTTTACCCAGGCTCAGAAGCATGACCTTCCTAATTCATCACAAGAAAAAACACAGGAAGCTTTCCCGCGTTCAGAAGCACACCCATCAAAATATGCAAAACATGTTTGCCCAGTGTCCCTGTGCACACACTCCCTTTCCCCTGGGGTGTGAAATCTAAATCTGAACATTCTGGCCAAAAAAAAAAAAAAAAAGCAACGACAATATTGCATTTATTTGCTTTAGCAAAAAACATACATAAACGAGTAATTCTTATTAGGAACACATCCAATTTATGTCTAAGGAAAAAATCCATTGGACTGATAAACAGATAGGTGGTACATTTAGATTATACTCATTTTTATTTCAGAAACAGGGACAAAAGCCTTCCTGTTGACTGTGTCATGGGGCAATATCGAAGCCACACCCCAGTTGAAGCCATTATCCAAGGGAGGTAATTGAGACATTTTCAATGTTATATAATCGAATTTTTTCATCAGTGTTGGAGTGTGTGTTACAGGAGTTGTGATCTTCACAGCAGCTCTGCAAGGGTCTTGACTTGATTCCTTCAGCTCCCTGAGGCTGCCCCAGAGGGCAGACAGGCCCGCAGATCCCCGGTGAGTCAAAGCGGCCTGGCCCCAGGATGGGCTTCTGAGCGCTTCCCTTCAAAGCATGCCACCCAGGCTGGCTGGCTGCAGATGTGAACTGCCCGTTATTTCTCCTTGATTTCCCAGGAAGTCTGGATGCGAGAGCCGCAGGCCTCCAGGGGGTGCCGCGCCCTGCCTTGTCACATGTCCCTCTCACGCTGAGCAAGTTTTTCACTGGAGAATCACAGCTGTTTCCACCCCCGGTTCACTGGCTGGCTGCTGTGCGTGATGGAAGGGGAGAGATGGAAGAACCAAGCCGCTTCTGGAGGTTTTGTAGGGAAGGGAAAAATAATTTTTTTTTTCTCTCTACCTATCTTATGTTTTCTGGTTGGGGCCAAATTGATAAAAGATGAATTGGAAATTCCCCGGTGGTTCAGTGGTTAGGACTTTACACTTTTACTGCTGAGGGCGTGGGTTCAATCCCTACTCTGGGAACTAAGATCCCACAAGCCATGCAGTGCAGCCAAGTAACGATACTAACAGTAAAATAAAACACTGACTAACAAGAGGCTAGCACACACACATTTAATGATGTGGATGGGAATGCGAGTTCATGTGCCCAGTGTACAGTGCGGCCGAGCAAACGGAAACACTGGAGTTGAGAGCAGAGAAAGGTCTACCGCAAGGGCAGGCAAGGAGATGGGGGAGATCACGTCCTGGAGCCGCCCGCTCCCCTGGAGTGTTCTGGCAAGGCACTTCTAAAAGCCAGGTGTGGGCGGGAGAGTACAGCACGCTTCCTGACTGCTCAGATTGCGCACAGCTCCCTGAGTAGCTGATGGTGAGGCAGCTGCGTGGCCTCACAGGGGCTGACTTTATCAGTCCTTAGGTTCCAGGAGTCCCGGGACTGTGTGCTCGGGGTCATCAAGAAGCTGTTGTTCATTGTTGTTTAGTCCCTAAGTGGTGTTCACCTCTTACAGACCTCACAGAGTGCAGCTCGCCAGGCTCCCCTGTCCTTCACTATCTCCTGGAGCCTGCTCAAACTCATGTCCATTGAGTCGATGATGCCATCCAACCATCTCATCCTCTGTCGTCCCCTTTTCCTCTTGCCCTCAATCTTCCCCAGCATCAGGGTCTTTTCCAGTGAGTCGGCTCTTTGTATCAGGTGGCCGAAGTATTGGAGCTTCAGCTTCAGCATCAGCCCTTCCAATGAATATTCAGGACCGATTTCCTTTATGATGGACTGGTTGGATCTCCTTGCAGTCCAAGGGACTCTCAAGAGTCTTCTCCAACACCACAGTTCAAAAGCAAGAAGTAGTTAACATCTATTTGATGGGAGGGAGGGGGGCTTTCACATCTACAAAACAACTCAGGAAATGTGCATCACATACTATTAGGCAGGTACTTCAGAGAGGAGCTACAGCAGAGGATGTGGGGGAAGGCCTGTCCCCACCTCCCTAAACCCCTCGGGATCCTGCTTGGTTACAGGCATACGTTTCCATGGGATTTCACAAAGAAAGAGGACAGCCAGATGATTAAAGTGTATATAGTATTCTAGGTGAAACAAAGGAAAAGGGATTTGGGACTTCTGGGCGGTGTAGGCCTGTTATGGGAAGATGACAAGGAAAAGTAGAGTAAACGAAAGGTGTTTATTTAATAGGATGTGTCACACAGACTTATGCAGGTACCTTCTCCATTGGAGATGTTGAAAGTCCTTCTCCCCTGGTACAGGCTGGGAAGATGCTTTTGCAAGTGGAAATTCTCTTCATAAATGCACATTTCCTTTATAAACAGACAACTGACTCATGCCTGTGTTTAGAGCTTTCCTTGTATCCACTGGTTCTTAACAGCCTTTAACTCAAAATAGTCCATATGTCAAAGAGAGCTATTTGGGGTGCTACACACCTGAGGGAAGAAAAAGTGTTTTAAAGACTGAAGGATTGAAGTATGTACTTCAGTTACAAAAGCTAAAAGAGAAAAAAGTGGCAGAAAGCACTGCAAGGGAGAAAAAAATAATTTTCCCTCTATTCTTTTAGGTTCTTGGCTGAGATGGCAATAAAAAAAGAAAAGGTTAACAGAAGACAAACAAGCATGCCTGTATACCCAGGAAAACCGAGTGTGTCCCTGAAACAGCCCAGGCTAGAAACTTAAATGCCATCCTTAGCAGATGGCCAGAGAAAGATGCTGAGAGGTGGAGAAAGGCTTGTTAATGGGAGGCGACCAGGAATAGCATGGTAACAAGTAACAAGGTCACAGCTATTATGCAGATCAAAGTCTTCGCTTTCTCCTTTGATGAGCTGCTAAGGATTAAGTCATCCTTCTCCTCTTGATGTAGAAAGACACTCTTACAAATGGAGGTCCGTCTAGTCAAGGCTATGGTTTTTCCAGTGGTCATGTATGGATGTGAGAGCTGGACTGTGAAGAAGGCTGAGTGCCAAAGAATTGATGCTTTTGAACTGTGGTGTTGGAGAAGACTCTTGAGAGTCCCTTGGACTGCAAGGAGATCCAACCAGTTCATTCTGAAGGAGATCAGCCCTGGGATTTCTTTGGAGGGAATGATGCTGAAGCTGAAACTCCAGTACTTTGGCCACCTGATGCGAAAAGTTGACTCATTGGAAAAGACTCTGATGCTGGGAGGGACTGGGGGCAGGAGCAGAAGGGGACAACCCAGGATGAGATGGCTGGATGGCATCACGGACTCGATGGATGTGAGTCTGAGTGAACTCTGGGAGTTGGTGATGGACAGGGAGGCCTGGTGTGCTGCGATTCATGGGGTCGCAAAGAGTCCAACAAGACTGAGCGCCTGCACTGACTGACTGATGAATGTAAATGCTGTTGTTGTTTAGTTGTTACGTCCTGTCTGACATTTTTGCAACCCGTGGACTGTAGCCCGACAGGCTCCTCTGTCCACTGGGCTCTCCAGGCAAGACTGCTGGAGTGGGTTGCCATCTCCTTCTCCAGGGGATATTCTCGACCAGGGGAATGAACCCCAGTGTCCTGCACTGGCAGGTGAATTATTTACCACTGAGCCATGAGGAAAGCCCAGACAAATGTGAATATCTGTCACAAAAGGATACTTTATGATTGGGATTGTACCACGGTCTCCAGCAATGCAGGCAGATTCTTTGGTGTCTGAGCCGTCGGGGAAGTGTTCTGGGGGTTGGTTAACTGAACACACTGGGCATCTGGTCCAGTGGAACATTTACAGGGACACAAAAGCTGCCTAAGTCTCCGATGATGTGGCACCCCAGGCAGGGGCAGCTTCATCATGGGCCTAGAAATGTATCCCAGAGGTAGAAGGGAACAAGAAATTGCCCTTTCCTATAGACCTAAAGAAAATAAAAATTAATTTCTAAGGTATGATGCTTCTCCAGGCTCAGTTTTTTCACTGTCTTTGTGGAGAAAATCCCCCAGATGGCTTCAGCACATCAAAAGCCCGCAGTTCGTGACAGTTACTGCCTGACTCCTGCCCTGAAGAGGCTTTAGGAATTGACCAGAGGCCACCAGAGGCTGCGGTCTGCAGGGAAGCCTGGAATCAGCCACAGGTCTGCATTTCAATTTCTGGTGGACTTAGAGGAAGAATTTTTATTTAAGACAGGAAAGGCATTCATTCAACAGAGAGACCGGGAAGGCTTTCTCAATATCTGGCACCAAGCCTTTTTTTTTCTCGTGGAATCCAGGTCTCAACCTGGCTGGACATTAGGGTGCCCTAGGGAGCCTCCCTGGTGGCTCAGTGGCAAAGAAGAACCCGCCTGCCAGTGCAGGGGACTTGGGTTTGACCCCTATAGCCAAACGCTCCGGGGCAGCGTGCGTAGTGGAAGGCAGTTTATCGCACCGGCGGGTCCGAGGCAGTTTCCTCTTTAGCCAGGACTCCTGACCGACCTTTGTGAAAACCTTAGATACTTTAAATGCTCAAGCCCACATCCCCAAATTCCTTAAACCTAGCCAGGAAAGTGTTGAAGGTGTATACAGTCAGGTTACAGCCATGATTCATAACCGGAAGGGTCAGCGGGTTATACACTGCAGATCACACCAGTGGGGGCCGTAAAGATCACAGAGGCGACTGACTACACAGGGATTATTGCGCTCTTCTTGGCGACGGGAATCCTGGTGTGGGATTGGCGCTCAGAAGCCTGGAGGCCGGCTAGGCTGCAGGAGCGCTGCCAGGCCACGTGGCCCCAGGCACATCGTCCAGAGGTCACTGAACGGGTGAGATGGAGTTTCCCTCGTCTTCAAGATGGAGCCAGCTCAGCCTGCTCCTCCCCTCCCTCAAGGAGGATTCCCCTCCAGGAAATGGCACCCCACTCCAGTGTTCTTGCCTGGAGAATTCCATGGACAGAGGAGCCTGGCGGGCTCCAGTCATGGGGTCACAGGGAGTCAGACACGGCTGAGCACACAGTCGTGTATGCGGGAACTTTCATAATCTGTTAGCAACCCACCCGAGTGAACCAAAACTAATCTGAATATGCTGGGGAAGAGCCCTGGCACGACGATCTTTTTTAACTCCCGGGGGATCCCAACACAGAGCCAGCCGTAGGAGAGCCCAGTGACATCTAGATTGGCTGTCCCCAAACTCCAGGATCTAATGTCTGATGGCCTGAGGCGGGACCGATGTCATAATGACAGAAATAGAGAGCAAATTCAATGTAATGCGCTTGAATCATCCTGAAACCAACCCCCGCTCTCTCCCGCCTCCCCTGTCTGTGGGAAAATGGCCTTCCGAAAGCCAGTCCTGGTGCTGAAAAGCGTAGGGACCTCTGAGCTAGCTGGCCCCAGGGGGAGGACGGGGCCCCTCATCCAAGCTTGGAGCACCCTCCCTCCCGCGGGCTGTTGGAGTGCAGACAGGAGGCGGGGAGCTCCCAGTCTGCGGGTACACTGAAAGCCCGAGGATTCACTGAGACGAGGGTAAGATGAGGCCTGAGGATTCACTGAGTCAACGGTAAGATGACCAAGCGCTCTCTTCAGTGAAACGGACATAGGCAGCTGCCTCCCCAGCCTCTCTTTCAGGATATTTCCTTGAAAAGATAATAGCTCCAGTAACAGGCCTGACCTTTTGATTTTACAGTGCAAGGTCATGGGCCCCCTGACCCCTGGACCTGCAAACACGTCCTTCTGAATCGAGCTCAGCAGCCTCTCCTGAGGACCAGAGGCTAACACAGGCCCAGGCACGTGTCTCTGGAGATTAGAGAAGCGGTGCCTGTCCTTTCTTCTACTCTACTGCATCAGCGTGCATGAAATTCCGTGCAGACCCAGCCATCCCTCACAGATTGCCTGCCTGTGTGTGATCTGAGATGCACACTCGGGAATAAATCATGTTCTCTCTCTTCTGCACTGGTATAGAGGGATGTTTTGGTTGGCAGGATTTTGCTATTTCCCAAAGCTCAGGACAGGAGAAGCAAGGAAAGGAGGGGAGAGTCAGGTTGCCATGGAAGCAAAGGATGAGTGAGGGTCACAGTCCATGGCTTCAGCCAAGCCCAAAAGCACAGAAAGAAGGCTGAGCGCCGAGGAACTGATGCTTTGAACTGGGGTGTCGGAGACTCTTGAGAGCCCCTTGGGCTGCAAGGAGATCCAACCAGTCCATTCTAAAGGAGATCAGTCTTGAATACTATTGGAAGGACTGATGCTGAAGCTGAAGCTCCAATACTTTGGCCACCTGACTCGAAGAGCTGACTTTATTCAATGTAATGCGCTTGAATCATCCTGAAACCAACCCCCGCTCTCTCCCGCCTCCCCTGTCTGTGGGAAAATGGCCTTCCGAAAGCCAGTCCTGGTGCTGAAAAGCGTAGGGACCTCTGAGCTAGCTGGCCCCAGGGGGAGGACGGGGCCCCTCATCCAAGCTTGGAGCACCCTCCCTCCCGCGGGCTGTTGGAGTGCAGACAGGAGGCGGGGAGCTCCCAGTCTGCGGGTACACTGAAAGCCCGAGGATTCACTGAGACGAGGGTAAGATGAGGCCTGAGGATTCACTGAGTCAACGGTAAGATGACCAAGCGCTCTCTTCAGTGAAACGGACATAGGCAGCTGCCTCCCCAGCCTCTCTTTCAGGATATTTCCTTGAAAAGATAATAGCTCCAGTAACAGGCCTGACCTTTTGATTTTACAGTGCAAGGTCATGGGCCCCCTGACCCCTGGACCTGCAAACACGTCCTTCTGAATCGAGCTCAGCAGCCTCTCCTGAGGACCAGAGGCTAACACAGGCCCAGGCACGTGTCTCTGGAGATTAGAGAAGCGGTGCCTGTCCTTTCTTCTACTCTACTGCATCAGCGTGCATGAAATTCCGTGCAGACCCAGCCATCCCTCACAGATTGCCTGCCTGTGTGTGATCTGAGATGCACACTCGGGAATAAATCATGTTCTCTCTCTTCTGCACTGGTATAGAGGGATGTTTTGGTTGGCAGGATTTTGCTATTTCCCAAAGCTCAGGACAGGAGAAGCAAGGAAAGGAGGGGAGAGTCAGGTTGCCATGGAAGCAAAGGATGAGTGAGGGTCACAGTCCATGGCTTCAGCCAAGCCCAAAAGCACAGAAAGAAGGCTGAGCGCCGAGGAACTGATGCTTTGAACTGGGGTGTCGGAGACTCTTGAGAGCCCCTTGGGCTGCAAGGAGATCCAACCAGTCCATTCTAAAGGAGATCAGTCTTGAATACTATTGGAAGGACTGATGCTGAAGCTGAAGCTCCAATACTTTGGCCACCTGACTCGAAGAGCTGACTTATTTGAAAAGACCCTGATTCTGGGAAAGACTGAGGGCAGGAGGAGAAGGGGACGACAGAGGATGAGATGGTTGGATGGCATCACGAGTTTGAGTAAGCTCTGAGAGTTGGTGATGGACAGGGAAGCCTGGTGTGCTGTGGTCCGTGGGGGTCACGAAGAGTCGGACACGACTGAGCGACTGAACTGAATTGAACTGAACTGAAAGCATAGACTTAGGAGGAAAGGGCCAGGGACCAGGGCCAGCTGTGCCCTCCCGTCCTTCGCGTTCCTCTCTCCCCTGAGCCTTCCTGTCCTCTGACGCTTGGCAGACGGCTGCCGCTATTCTGCCCCTGGTCTCTGGAGACAGGTGGCTCCCTGAGCAAGGTGTTAACACGAGTCACTGTGCCTGATGCACAGTGCGGCCAAACAAACTGAAGCATCAGAGCGTGGAGCGGAGAAAGGTTTATCACAAGACCACGAAAAGCCATGAGGCGGCTCATGCTCCAAAAAGCTTCGAGCTCCTGGAAGGGCTTCGGCAAAGCATTTTTAAAGGGCAGGCTGGGGCAGGGAGGGCTTCCCAGGTAGCTCAGTGATAAAGAATCTGCTTGCCAATGCAAGAGCCCCACGGTTCAATCCCTGGGCCGGGAAGATCCCCTGGAGGAGGGCATGGCAACCCACTTCAGTGGGATTCTTGCTGGGATAATCCCACGGACAGAGGAGCCTGGTGGGCTACAGTCCATGGGGTTGCAAAGAGCCAGGCACCACTAACACGCATACAGCGCCTGGGGTGGGGGGGTCACAGGGCATCAGCTGGTGCCCAGTTCTCTGGTTGGCTGATGGCGAGGCTGCAGGGTGGGGTCACGGGGTTAACATCATCCATCCTTGGGCTCCAGGAGTCCTGGGGCTCTGTGCTCAGGGTCCTCATGTAGTTAATGACCTCCATTTGGTGGCGGTTTTTCACATCTGCGAAATAACTCAGGAAATGCGCATCAGATACCCTTTTCTAGGCACTGCAGAGAGGAGCTGGAGCAGAGGACTAGGGAAGGCTCGTCCCGGGAAGACCCTACAGGATCCTGCCTGTGCCAAAGGGCCCGGCAACTCCCCTGCTCTCTTAGGGCTCTCGAGAGAAGCTGCAGTGTTTGCTGAGGCCCAGTTCAAGAGGTGTTCAGGGAAGAGTCGAGAGTGAGAAACGGGGCAGGCGCCTGGGGTCCAGATGAACAAGGGGCCTGGAGACAGGAATGAGGAGTGTGAGACACGAGGAAGCTGCAGTAGAACTTGGCGATTGGTTGGGGTGGGGAGCGGAGAGACTCCAAGCAAGGCTCTAAGGTTTCCGGGGGATAATAGACCAGCAGGACCCCTGAGCCTGGGACGGATGAGGAAGCCAAGGGAACGAGAAGCGCGCCAGGGCTGGGTGGATCGCATCAGAAATTAGTTTAGATTCAGTTCAGTGGAGTGAGGAGGGCAGAGCAGGGGCAGAGAGCGGAGCCGCTGCCTTCAGGACGCCTGGGAGCCCAGAGAGATGCCCACGGCAATTCAGCGGCTGCGGGGGACCGTTCTGGCGCATCAGTGACACCTCAGCAGGTTCACCTCTTCGATTAACGTCGGAAGTGCTATGTTTTGTGAAGTTCATGAAGAACAGTGCCAGGACCTCTCCTAACAGAACTGTGAATTTCCAGATTTTTGGAAAGGATTCTCCTAAATTTCCAAGTTTTTTTTTTTTTGAAAGCAGCAGCAGCAGAGACCAGAGGAGCCCCTAGTGGTCCCGGTGGGGCTTGGTGCTGTCACTGCTGAGGCCTGGGCGCAATGCCTGCTTGGAGAGCTGAGATCCCATAGGCAGCTTGGCATGATGAACAATAATAATAAGTATTAATAAGTAAAATGTCATTAACACTTTTTTTTAAGAAAAAGAAGCAGAAAACAGAGCTGCCAGCTTCCTTCCTTTTTGCTCTCTCTTTGTAACTTCCCGCTTTATAGGTTTGTGTAGAGGAGTCAAGACTTAGCATATTAGATATTAAGATATCGTAATATCTTAGTGCTGACCCATATTAGCACTGATTAAATGTTAGATATTACCATTATTAGAATCACTTTCTCTGATCATCCTGCATTATTTAAGTAATGACCTTCTCCTCTTTGAAAGAACCACTGGGATTGTTAGAAAATCAAAAAGGCTATGAGACTGACACCTCGCTCACTGCGCTTGAGAGGCACCCAGAAAATGACGAGAGGAAGCACAGAGGCCCAGCTGGGCCTTGCTGTTCCTGGGAATCACCTCCTGCTTCAAGTACAGCTGTCTACACGTGCATCCGCATTAAATTAGATTTTCTCCCCTTCTTCTCTCATCTACTCGGGAACAAATGAAATGCATCTGTTGCCCTGCCAGAAATACCTAGGTTGACCTTGAACATTCAGTTCGTCCAAGCAACCTGCCCTCTCCGCAGGTAGATTCGAAGGACAGATTCCAGGTAGACAGACAAATATGATGGAGCTCTGAATTCGCCCAGAGTGTCTAGAGGGAAGGTTTACGGAAGAATGGCCTCCTCCTGGGACTTCCCTGCTGGCCCAGCAGCTAAGACTTCGAACTCCCAGGGGCCTGGGTCCGACCCCCGCTCAGGGAACCAGATCCCACGTGCTGAGCTAAGAGTCCCCACGCCACAACCGTAGATACCGAATGCTGCAATTAAGACTGAAGATCCCAAGTGCCAGCACAGCCAATACATAAATACATACTAAAGAAAAGTAAAAGAATGCCCCCTCTCACCGCGTCCAAGATCAAGAGTCCCTGGGAGGAGTGAAAGCCCAGTGGCCGGCCTCACGCCTTGGCCCCGACCACACACCTGATCACTCTTGCCCATCTCTGTAGCCCGCCTCCCCTCCTCCCTGCTCTCATCATCGCAGGATCTTTCTTCCCTCCAACGCTGCCTTCCACAGGAACCCTGTCCTTCCCACCTGTGCCTCCACAGAAAGCTTCTCTCAACTTTGTCCCTTTTTCTCCAAGTGGAAGGAGCCTTGGCAAAAAGAAACCCACCTAGACAGAGCTGCCGACTCGGGTCTCATTTCTGAAAATTGTACATGCATTTGTACACAGAACATCAAAGCAGGGGATAGAGCCACCAAGAATGGCCTTCAGTGCAAACTGCAGCATCTTCTAGGCCTCAGACCAAAGAAATACCTGAACTTGTCTTTTCATCCGCTTCATCGTTCCTCGCCTGGGTGTCTAACAGCCAGCAAATGTCTACTGTGGAATTTTAGTGTACACAGACCCCTTCGTGTTATTGAAGGACCTCAAGTTTACATGCAAAAGCAAGAGTTTAAGCAGCCAGCAGTTCTGCAGCCTTATTTAGTGCCAGTGTCTAAGCCTCCTTTCCCTCTGAGGCTCAGAGACAGACCAGCACTCCATCCTGAAAATGTGATGTCAGCTCACGACCTGTCAGGCATCCAGTGCTGCACTTCTGGAACACGCCAATGGGAGCAATTACTTGTGTTTCTAAGAAACCAGATTTGTCTTAGAAATCTTCACATCTATTTTCTCACCTAAACACAATGGAAATAAATCTTGAGTGGAGAAGCAACCATTAGCTTCCAGTCTGCATCATCCACTTCATATTGCTACAGACTTACCCAAGCATGACCGTCACAAGGGCTGTTTCCAGTGTTAGAGGAAGCAGTGTTATTTGTTAGCCATAACTTTAATGTGGAAAAATTAATTCTTACAGGAGTCACAGAAAAAAAAATCCATCAGTGATCTGGCCAGCTCGTTGCTTCAAGACAGAGTTGTATATAAAACTTAGTCCACAACTTGCCAATGTAAAGTGCTTGCAGTATTTGGTACCCACTAAGATATTAGAAGAGAAGGCAATGGCCCCCCCTCCAGTGCTCTTGCCTGGAAAATCCCATGGACGGAGGAGCCTGGAGGGCTGCAGTTCATGGGGCCGCTGAGGGTCAGACACGACTGAGCGACTTCACTTTCATTTTTCACTTTCATGCATTGGAGAAGGAAATGGCCACCCACTCCAGTGTTCTTGCCTGGAGAATCCCAGGGATGGGGGAGCCTGGTGGGCTGCCGTCTGTGGGGTCGCACAGAGTCGGACACGACTGAAGCGACTCAGCAGCAGCAGCAGCAAGATATTAGAAGACTACCTGGTTTGAATTAGTGCTTCCCTGCCCTAGAGCCTGAGTCTCTTTTCTGAGTATATTAGTTATTTATCAATAATAGAGTAAGCTGAGTAAACTTTCCTTAAGTCTAATTTAAATAAAGCAAAAGACAAATGAACTATGTCCCTGGATTTCATGCGGTGATGAATAAATACCCACGTGCAAACCTTTGGGAATGCAGTTAAAGATAAGAGTGAACCTGCGTTCCCCCGAGAGACGCACGGCTGTCCTTGACAATCATCTCGAAAGATTAAGAGCGCCCAGCAAATCCCAAGACTCACCTGTCTGTAATAATTCAACTCGGTAGACCTTTATCAGTCATCTGCCTTGTGCAAGTGGCTGGGCTTGTCCCAGCAGGCGTAACGATGAATAAGGCATGGCACTTGCCCTGGAAGAACGTATTCCTTTCTTAGCCACTGAGGTCTCGACGCCTTCTTAGAACCCAGCTTTATGTCTTGTTCCCAGCAAGACTTGCATTAGACAGAATCAAAACAAGTCCTGTTCCATGCGGCATGAATTTAATTTACAGTCAAAACACCAATGCTAAAATACAGGAGAAAAACAGACGTGTTACCCCCGCCCCTAGAAAATCCATTTGTGTTGACTAGAATCTCAGTTTTCAGAATAGTTTCAGCTCAAAAGTCTTAGATGAATCCTCAAATATTTGTTCTCACTACAATTTTGCTTCTGTTGCTCTGAGATCCACAGGGAAAATCCTACACTTTTCTTTCATGAAAGGAAGGGAATCCAGCTCCCTTCTCCTTAGCAGAACACGAAGCCAGTGAGAAAGGCTGTTGAAGAAGAAACTTCGGGTCTGTGTAATTTGGAGTGCTCCTCTTTAAGCCAAAGTTTTGATCACAGATAAGATGCTGAATGGATAATGCCCACAGGCAATCAATTCTTTTTTTTTTTTTTAATTTAAACTTCTTATTGGCTTCTGGGGCATAGCCGCTTAACAATATTGTGATAATTTCCTGTGGACAGCAAAGGACTCGGCCATACATATACATGTATCCATTCTCCCCTAGACTCCCCTCCCATCCAGGCTGCCACATGACACTGAGCAGAATTCCCGGTGTGATGCAGTGGGTCCTTGTTGGTGAGCCATTTTAAATACAGCAGTGTGCACGTGTCCATCCCAAACTCCCCGATTATCCCTTCCCCCAAACCTTCCTCCTACCCAGGCAACCATAATTCCCCTCTCTAAGTCTGTGAAGAGACAACTTATTCCAGTAAGCCCTAAGAAGGTGTCGTGTTTGAACTCAACTCAGCAGTGTGAGATGAAGACAATGCCGCCTGTGGCGGGGAGCTGGGTCCAGCTGGCATCCCTGCAGTCCAGACCCAGGCCAGAGTGCTTTTCTCAAACAAGGATGCGTTAGGCTGACCAGTTGCCCAGGCAAAGGACTTTAGGTTATCAAAGATATGATATCAAAATGAGGACAACGATGAGAAGACAGTCCCGTCACAAGAGAAGCTCCTCCCCTCCATAGGTTAGTCATTATATCCAGTGCTAACGTGAGTGCTGTGCTGAGCTAAGTCACTCAGTCCTGTCTGACTCTTTGTGACCCCATGGATTCTCCAGGCAAGAGCACTGGCGTGTGTGTATGTACGATAAATTATTTAATGGCCACCAATCCTTTCCAGTCCAATATGCTCACCACTTTGCAATGTAGCGTTGCCGATCCTCCTATCCAGCAGGCGGAATTATTTCAGATTTTTTATGTATTTATTTTTTTGCCATGCAGATGGAACCCATGCCCCTGCAATGGAAGCACAGAGTCTTAACCACTGGACTGGCAGAGAGGTTTCTTTTTTTTTATCATTTCCTGATCAACTGAACGTGATGGAGCTCGTTCGTAATGTATGAATTCTGGAATGCTCTGGGATACCCTCTTGGAGCAGCCATATTAAAAGAAAGAAAGAAAGAATTTTCTATTTACTCTTAAACTGCCGAAAAGAAAGGGTCCAATTTTATTGATATTTGTGGAGTATTTCCTCCATGCCCAACCCCAGTCCACGGCACTTTGCAGCGTCCATCATAACACAGGAGGAATTCAGCTAATGAAGACTAAATTGATGAAGGGCTTCCCAGGTGGTGCTGGTGGTAAAGAACCTGCTTGCCGATGCAGGGGATGTGAGGGACTCAGGTTTGATCGCTGGGTCAGGAAAATCCCCTGGAGGAGAAAATGGCAACCCACTCTAGTATTCTTGCCTGGAGAATCCCACAGGCAGAGGAGCCTGGAAGGCTACAGTCCATGGGGTCGCAAAGAGCTGGACATGACTGAAGCGACTTAGCTTGCGTGCACGCACAGAGTGAAACACTACCAGGAAAACAGGTCCCACCTGAGACAGCCTAAATAAAAATACTCCCCAGAGTGATCACTGTAGGGTTTAATCCTTTCACCGAGGCTCTGAATTTTAGTTCTATGGGATGGAGCCTACTAAATGGGTCTCCTTTCGATTTCAGACAGAGGACCAGCCCACTCTGCCTCAGTTCCAGGCCTGGCCCTGTGCCCAAGGGGGTCAGGACT
Source organism: Litocranius walleri (assembly GCA_006410535.1). Lineage (NCBI taxonomy): Eukaryota > Metazoa > Chordata > Mammalia > Artiodactyla > Bovidae > Litocranius > Litocranius walleri. Next base: position 1,416,590 of record SJYG01000387.1, on the reverse strand, counting down.
CAGCTCACACTCATGTTTCTCCTGCCAAGGCGGAGCTCCTGCTCTTTCCTTTCTGTTGCTGTTTTGTTTGGGAATTTAACGTGAATGGGAAAGTCAGACTTCATAGATACAAACATGAAGGCTTGGCAAGGCTTAGGGAGCGCCGATTTTGCGGCCTATTGTTCTTCCCACGTTTGCCTAGTAGTCCGGCCAGCGTGGCTTGAAACATCCTCAGTGCTACAGACAGGAGGGGCCCTCCCCTAATGCCCTTCCTTCTGATCCTCAAGCATTTCTTCTGCTGTTTTCTTCGCTGGGCATCCTCTTCACCCCAGCACTCCCCTCTGCTAGACAGGGTAGTAGAAAAACACAGGATTTGAAGATGGTTTCCAGCCAAGCCCCCCGGGGTTCTGTACGTACAGGGCAACTGGTTGCCAATCTGATCCTTCCACCTCGCTCTCTTCACAGGGCTCAGAAAGGGGCAGAGTCATCCACAGCCACAGAAAAAGCATGATAGACACCATCCTCTCATGACCAAGTCCAAGCTCGCTCTGCTCGCCGTATGACAGGCCAATTAACTGAGAGCCGAGGGGTTGAGGCAAAGAATATGACTTTATTTGGAAAGCCAGCCAACCAAGAAGATGGCAGCTGAATGTCTCAGAACAGCCATCGGATGCCACTTTTTTGTATAGAACAGAGAAGGAGAGGAGGTAAGAAAGGAAAGTAAAAGGCCATTTGTCTTTTGTAATAGGAGGGGATGTGTGAATTTCTTCTATTCTGCAGCCATTCACAGGTGGTCAGGGTCACATGATGCCCCTGTGAGCTGAACAGAGGCACGTTAGTCTAACAGGCAGAGGGCTCGGCGAGGCAGGCCACCGTGTGTGACTATGGTAACACAGGCAAAGGCTGAAGCCAGGCCCAACATATGGAGTCAGTGTTGTGCCCGAAGTCCGAGTCCCCAAAACTGAGAGAATAAGACCTCCACAGCAATGCAAAAGCATAAAGAGGTTTTATTTCTAGTTCGAGCTAGGGTTCCCGTCTCATCCAGCACAATGGAGTCTCGACGAGAGCCCCCAGCCCTGGATTACAGTAGTATTTATAGGTTTAGGACAAAGGGAGTTGGTAAGGGCGGACTGGTTGCAAGGGTTTCTTGGCATCTAGTAACTGGCTAGATTTCCGCTCTTGCGGGCTTTCTCAGGGGATTTCCATCCTCGTCCCGACTGGCTCAGGTCTGGCGCAGGCGGGGGGCTACGGGGATTCTTTCTGATTGGTCAAGCTACACTGCCTGCGGGAGTTCCCAGTGCCTCGGCTTTCCTAGAGACTAAACCTCAGACCTAGCCTCCCCCTTAGAGCCTGTCCTGGCTCCAGTTAGGTCCTAACAGTCAGAATTGGCTCTTCCATGTAGCACTTTTTTTTTTTTTTGGTCTCTCTCCAGGTATCCTGGCGGTAGAGCGAACTCAGAGAAGTAAAAATACTACACCGGTCAGGAATTCAGGGGGTCCCTTTGTGTGGGTGCTCCGCTTAGGAGCTGACATTGATGAGGAGAATAGGACTCGATGGAAAAACAGGGACTGGGAGCAGGAAACAGGCCCAGCACCCTCCAACCTTTTAATGCACAACTCCAGGGGGCACCATTCCCATTGACCCCCAGAGTTAAGCAATGGGGACAGAGCGTGCTTCCCTGGAGAACTGCACAATGTCTAGGTTCTAGAGGACTCCTCTCTGGGCGACACAATGTCTTGAGGGTTGTTTATGACTGATAGCAATGCAAAATAATTCTTGGTGATAGACATGCAAATTCTGTCCTATCCCCAGAGGTTTCATGGCAGATGATGAGGTGGTTGGATGGCATCATCAACTCAACGGACATGAGTCTGGGCCAACTCCGGGAGAAGGGGAAGGACAGGGAAGCCAGGCCTGCTGCAGCTCATGGGTCTCAGGGAGTCAGACACACGTAAGTGCTGAACAGCCACAGCAGCAGAGGTTCATGGGCCTCCTTCTCCTAAAGTCAGAGGTTGGCTGGGGTTGCCTTCACTTGCTGATTTCAACATCCCTGCATTCATAGGATGGTACTTTCTCTACTTTTCCAGTGAACTGGTTTCAACACCTCTCCAATTTGAATTAAATAAAATCTTTAGCCTGTGTTCAGTTTGAAAAGCAGTGTAAGAGTTGCCATTTTTACCTCTTGTTTTTTGAAAATGATTCTTTAAGAGTCCAGAGTAAGAACCTACTTGGGTTCTTCCTCGTGATACAGCCACAAACATCCAAAACTTGGAAGAAAGGAGGTTATAGCTGAGAACCGAATGTTCACACCTGCTCAGAGCACATTAGCATAGCAATGGATACTTCACTCAGGAGGTCCAGGCTGGCTTCCTGTCTTTTTCAGGACTCCCCGAGGTGAAACCCTATTACCCCAGGGGTGGTGTTTTAATTCACTTCTAAGTGACTGGACCACAAGCTGGGTTTGCATCTTCAACCCACTGGATTCATTTGCAAGTAAATAAAATTTAACTCTCTCTTTCTAACAACCCTTAAGGTCAGTAACCACGAGGAGCTACTGTGAAATTTTCATAACTAAAGGGCAAGATTTGGCTTTGAATGCTAAGTAAGGCTCTTCAAAGATAAAAATCAAAACCCAGGCAGCTTCCCATAGTAAACAGTCCCCCAGCTCTTCATCTTCCCGGCCTGCCCGCCCTCTTTGGGAGGCACAGTACTCTGTGTATAGTCATCAAAATTATGTCGTATCCAAACACTCCAAAGCTCTGTCAGGAATCTTAACCTTTTGTAGCTACCTGGGAGTTCCTGGGTCTTTTATTTTGCTGACACTCAGCAACTCAGAGAAGATACAAATGGTAAGTGAAGAACCAGAATCTAAAATTGGTGGTTCCAAATTCATTGCTTTTTTCCCTATTACATCCTGACAGCAGGACAGTGCTCTCCAAAGGAAAGTGTCAAAACCAATTATTCAAATTGCTTCAAGTTATTTCCCTTTATTTTTAGTGAAAAATTATTTTATTGAATTTATTTTCAAACACTTTATATGTTTTAGAATATGATCCAGTAGGACTATAGTATATGTATAGGGTTTCTAAATGAATGAATCAATAAATGCCAGGAGGGTATACTCAGAAAAATGATGATGAGGACAACCAATCAAAATAATTTAGAGGCCTTTTCTTCAGTATCAATGTTCAACTTCAACCCTGTGTTTCTTACCACCATTTTGTATTCCCAGAAAACACAAGGGACAACTAAGATAAGATGATGGTGAAAGATGAGAGTAAAAGAGCTGGCTTAAAACTCAACATTCACAAAGTGGGGAGACAATGGAAACAGTGACAGACTTTATTTTCTTGGGCTCCAAAATCACTGCAGATGGTGACTGCAGCCATGAAATTAAAAGATATTTTTCTCCTTGGACGAAAAGCTATGACAAACCTAGACAATCTATTAAAAAAGCAGAGACATTACTTTGCCAACAAAGGTCCATATAGTCAAAGCTAAGGTTTTTCCAATAGTCGTATATGGATGCGAGAGCTGGACCATAAAGAAGGCTGAGTCTCAAAGAATTGATGCCTTCAAATTGTGATGCAAAAGACTCTTGAGAGTCCCTTTTACAGCAAGATTAAACCAGTCAACTCTAAAGAAAATCAACCTTGAACATCTACTGGAAGGACAGATGCTAAAGCTGAAGCTCCAATACTTTGGCCACCTGATGCAAAGCAATGACTCATTAGGAAAGACCCTGATGCTGGGAAAGATTGAAGGTGGGAGGAGAAGGGGACGACAGAGGGTGAGATGGCTGGATGGCATCACCGACTCAATGGACATGAGTTTGAGTGAACTCTGGGAGTTGGTGATGGACAAGGAGGCCTGGCGAGCTGCGATTCATGGGGCCAGAAAGAGTCGGACATGACTGAGCGACTGAACCACAAACTAAGGTACGATGCACCTCTGCTATTCTTAGGAACAAGTCCAAGGAATTTGGAGAATTAGAACAAGCAAATGTTGGCTCTGAGATGATCAGACCTGGTTGACTCTTTGAATTGTGTCGTTTGTTGTTGTTGATGGAACTGTTTCTCCCTAAATTTACTCATTAAAGCCCTAATCCCTCAGTAGGACTATATTAGGAGATATGGACTTCAGGGAGGTAACTAAGGTAACAGAAGGTTGAGGAGGCGGGGCAGTAGTCCTATAGGACGGGAGTCTCCATAAGAAGAGACTCCGGAGATCTCTCTTCTTTCCCCCACTGCAGGTGCAAAGACAGAGGAAAGGCCCTGTGAGCACACTGAGGAGGCAGCCATCTGCAAGACAGGAAGAGAAGTCTCATGGGAAACTAACCCTGAGGGCACCTTGATGTTAGACTTGTAGCCTCCAGAACTAGGTAATGCTAAATTTCTACTGTTCAGCAGCCCAGTCTGCAGAAGTTTGTTATAGAAGCCCGAATGCACTAAGACTGCCGATGCTTAATACATATGCATGCTAGAGGCTTAATACATATGCATGCTAGAGGAATTAAGGGAGAGGTCAAGGAAGGCTCAATGAAGTGGGATCTGAAGTATGGCTGTGGAGGGGAGACAGCTGGAGACAGTGGCGAATGCTGGCTTGGTTGGAAAGTCCACTGCCGAGGCTCCAGCATCATCATGGTCTGCTTCCCAGCTCACAGCCAGGGTCTCCTCCCTGTGTCCTCACCCTGTGAGAGGGCCGGGGACTTTCTGGAGCCTCTTTAATAAGGGCACTTATGCCATACGTGATGACTCCAGCCTCGTGACTTCAGCACCTCTCAAAGGCCCCCACCTCCTAGCGCCAACATCTTTGAAGGTCAGAATATTAACAGACTCATTTTGAGAAGATGCAAAACCTTTCCACTGGCTTCACGATTCCACATAGCATCCTTGCAGACTGAGGCAAGGGTGTCCACGGAGACCCAGAGATGCGCGCTTGGGCAGACGACTGTATTGCCCTGAGTCTGGGCACAGGCGGAGCTTCTGGGTGATGAGAACTGTGAGGAGCCAGAGGCAGAGGATACGACCCCCAGATACGACCAGCTCATCTCCAGATCGAGTCCGCCTCCTCCAGAAACCTCACTTTTGAGGACAGTGTGGAGTTCATTTTAACAGCACTCAGTGTACTCATCTGGGCCTCCTGTTTTAGATCCCATTCCCTCCTGAGGTTTGTAACAGCTCTTCCTTTGGATCAAATTTTACTCTATTCCATAAAGAAACTTTCTATCACCAGTCTAAACCACCAGGCTGGAGGCAAGGGCCCATTCAAGCTGAGCACTTGCAGCTCTGGAAAGATGGTGACAGAAGCGACTACAATCTTAAATGAGAGCCAAGTGCCTCACCCAGGACCCCTCTTAGCGGGGAGTGAAAGTCGCTCAGTCGTGTCCGGCTCTTTGCGACCCCATGGACTATACAGTCCATGGAATTCTCCAGGCCAGAATACTGGAGTGTGGAGCCTTTCCCCCCTCCAGGGGATCTGCCCAACCCAGGGACCAAACCCAGGTCCCCCACACTGCAGGCGGACTCTTTACCAGCTGAGCCACCTGAAGCCCTCTTGGGGGTAGTCACACCCAAGTCGCATGACTGGTGTGCCTCGCTCTCTCTGGTTTGATATTTGCTCCCTGGGCGGCGTCAGGTCTCAGCTGTGGGTGCGGGGTCTGTCGCGTCCAGGGGGCTCTCCTGCTGCCCCGCACAGACTCTGCTGTGTTCTGCGGGCTCCGCCAGCGCAGCACGTGGGCTCGAGGCGCTTGGCTGCAGCACCGTCAGCACTTGGGCTTGGCTGCTCCACAGCACACGGGGTCTTTGCTGTCTGACCATGTCCCCTCCATCGCAAGGCAGAGTCTTCACCGCTGGACTGCCGGGGAAGCCTCGCCTCAGTCACCCTCTCCTTTGACCTTGGACACGGGGAGCTTTTGCTAGGGGGTTCCAGCATCCTCCTGTCGATGGCTGTTCAACAGCTAGTTGCAATTTGGGTGCTTTCACAGGAGAAGATGAGTGTACATCCTTGTGGAACTAACTCAACTCCCCATCTTCTTATCCTTAAGATGAGCACATCAGCTCTTGGCCTGGAAGGGATTTTATAAGACTTGGGTTAATGTTTTCATATGTTTTTCTTTTTTTTCTTAATCATCCCACCCTCTCCCTCTCCCACAAGGTCCAAAAGCCTGTTCTGTACACCCGTGTCTCTTTTGCTGTCTCGCATACAGGGTTATCGTTACCATCTTTCTAAATTCCATGTATATGCATTAGTATACTGTATTGGTGTTTTCCTTTCTGGCTTACTTCACTCTGTATAATCGGCTCCAGTTTCATCCACCGCATTAGAACTGATTCAAAGGAATTCTTTTTAATGGCTAATACCCCATTGTGTATAGGTACCACAGCTTTCTTATCCATTCATCTGCTGATGGACATATAGGTTGCTTCCATGCCCTGGCTATTATAAACAGTGCTGCAATGAACACTGAGGTACACGTGTCTCTTTCAATTCTGGTTTCCTTGGTGTGTATGCCCAGCAGTGGGATTGCTGGGTCGTGTGGCAGTTCTATTTCCAGTTTTTTAAGGGATCTCCACACTGTTCTCCATAGTGGCTGTACTAGTTTGCATTCCCACCAACAGTGTAAGAGGGTTCCCTTTTCTCCACCCTCTTCAGCATTTGTTGCTTGTAGACTATGTTTTTCAGGGGCCTGACTTTTCATAGCCATTGTTAATTGACAGAAAATATTACCTCGTAGGACCTACGTGTGTTACATTAAATTCTGAGCTTCCAAAGTGAAAGTTGCTGAACTGATGTTGAAACACTGCCTAAGATACTCTCAAGAATTTCCATTCCCAGTCTGCAAGAGACGTGGAGTACAGAACCTCCGCTGGTTGATTCTGTCTCCCCTCAGCCCCCCTCCTTGGAGACAGGTTGCCAAATAGCTTCTGCAGAAGCCAGGTTGCCACGTGATGCTGCTGCTGCTGTGGCCAGGACCTTAATTGCTATTGCCTATTATTCAAGACCACTAATTGAGTCATGGTCCCTCTGCAAATGCGACTTAACTTGCTGTTTTACTGCTTGCTGAGGAACTGCAAATAAAAAATAATGGCAGTTGTAATTAACTCAGAACCAGCTGGATAACCTGTCCCTCCATCCGTGACGGGTAAAAGTTCAATTAAAAAGTAAAGTTATTAACAGAGTAAGGTTTGGTCACACATCTGTCATACAGAGTGTGACAGGACACAAAAATTGCCCCATGCCACAGAGAGGGACTCACTAGGGCCCTGCGGTAACTTTATTATTTTCTGGCGTTCAAAAATAAATAGCTCCATATAGAAAGCAATTAAACTACTCCGTATATGGAGTCATATGACAAGTCGCCTGTTTAAAATGTCTAAATAGAATTGTTTATCTTAGGTCATAAAATGTATCACGGCAGTAAACTACAAAACTACAAGGAGAGAAGAGTCGTGAAGCAATGCCAAGAAGCAGGTAAGGGACTTACAGAAGTGTATGCAAACTACCCAAAGGTTAGTTATTAGAAACCTTCAGTAGGATGTTTGACAAAGGACTTCCCTGGTTGCCCAGTGCTTAAGAATCCACCCTGCAATGCAGGGGACGGGGCTTGACTTCTGGTCTGAGAACTAAGGCCCCACATTGCGAGGCCACCAGGCCTGCCAACTGCAAAGAAAGACCACACATGATGCGGCGGAGATCCTCAGTGCCACGTCTAAGACCCCATGCAGCCAAATGCATAAGCATTTTAGAAAGTAAGCTCTGTGTTTTTTAAAAAGATATTTGACAACATGAAATACTACTCATATCTACTAGTTAGCTACAATCCAAAAGCAGAACAATAACGAGTATTGACAAGGGCATGGAAAGTAGCAAACCTCAAATTGGCCACGGGACTAGAAAAGGTCAGCTTTCATTCCAATCCCAAAGAAAGGCAACGCCAAGAGTGCTCAAACTACTGCACAATTGCACTCATCTCACACGTTAGCAAAGTAATGCTCAAAAGTCTCCAAGCCAGGCTTCAACAGAATGTGAACCAGGAACTTCCAGATGTTCAAGCTGGTTTTAGAAAAGGTAGAGGAACCAGAGATCAAATTACCAAACATCCGCTGGATCATTGAGAAAGCAAGAGAGTTCCAGAAAAACATCTATTTCTGCTTTATTGACTATGCCAAAGCCTTTGACTGTGGATCACAGCAAATTGTGGACAGTTCTTTGAGAGATAGGAATACCAGACCACCTGACCTGCCTCTTGAGAAATCTGTATGCAGGTCAGGAAGCAACAGTTAGAACTGGACATGGAACAACAGACTGGTTCCAGATTGGGAAAGGAGGCTATATATTGTCACTCTGCTTATTTAACTTATATGCAGAGTACATCATGAGAAATGCTGGGCTGGATGAAACACAAGCTGGAATCAAGATTGTTGAGAGAAATATCAATAACCTCAGATACACAGACGACACCACCCTTATGGAAAAAAGCAAAAAGAACTGAAGAGCCTCTTGATGAAAGTGAAAGAGGAGAGTGAAAAAGTTGGCTTAAAGCTCAACATTCAGAAAACTAAGAGCATGGCATCCGGTCCCATCACTTCATGGCAAATAGATGGAGAAACAATGGACACAGTGAGAGACTTTATTTTCTTGGGCTCCAAAATCACTGCAGATGGTGACTGCAGCCATGAAATTAAAAGACACTTGCTCCTTGGAAGAAAAGTTATGACCAACCTAGAAAGCATATTAAAAAGCAGAGACACTACTTTGCCAACAAAGGTCTGTCTAGTCAAAGCTATGGTTTTTCCAGTAGTTATGCATGAACGTTAGAATTGGACTATAAAGAAAGCTGAGCTCAGAAGAATTGATGGTTTTGAACTGTGGTGTTGGAGAAGACTCTTGAGAGTCCCTTGGACTACAAGGAGATCCAACCAGTCCATCCTAAAAGAAATCAGGCCTGAATATTCATTGGAAGGACTGATGCTGAAGCTGAAATTCCAATACTTTGGCCACCTGATGAAGAACTGACTCATTTGAAAAGACCTTGATGCTGGGAAAGATTAAAGGCAGGAGGAGAAGGGGACGACAGAGGATGAGATGGCTGGATGGCATCACTAACTCAATGGACATTAGTCTGAGTAAACTCTGGGAGCTGGTGATGGACAGGGAGGCCTGGCGTGCTGCAGTCCATGGGGTCAAAAAGAATTGGACACAACTGAGCAACTGAACTGAACTGAACTGAACTGCTAGTAGAAAAATAAAATTGAATAGCCATTTGGAAAAACAGTCTGGTGGTTCCTGAGAAGTTAAACATACAGTATCCAAATTACATAGCGTTTCCACTTCTAGGCATTACTCAACAGAGTTAAACCAGGTCCATATACAAACTTGTACATGAATGTTCACAGCAGTATTACTCGTAATAGCCAAACAGTGAAAACCACCTGAAAGCCCACTGATTGACAGATGGGATAAACACAAAGCAGTAGATCTGGGTGATGGATGGATTATATAGCTACAGAAAAGAATGACGCTCTGACATGTGCTATGACGTGCATGAATCTTGTAAACGCTGCGCAGAGTGAAAGCAACCAGATGCAAAAGGTCACACGTGTGCTTCCATTTAGATGAAAAGATGAACAGAAGCCAAGCTGCAGAGACAGAAATTAGACTGGTGGGCTTCAGGGGCTGGGAGAGGGGGCTGCGGAGAGGAGCGGCCTTTCTCACGGGCTAGGCCCACAAAGAACTCTCATAGAAGATGGGTTAGCAAAGGAAAACGTTACATGTGTATGTATATGCAGGAGTTTCACAAAGAAATGACACTCGAGGAAACAACCAGATGATTGGGCTTGTATACCGTGTTAGGCAAAACAAAAGATAAATTTATTTTTAGCCAGCTAAGACTCATTTGAAAAGACCCTGACGCTGGGAAAAATTGAGAGCAGGAGAAGAAGGGGACGACAGAGGATGAGATGGATGGCATCACCAGCTCGATGGACATGGGTTTGGGTGAACTCCAGGAGTTGGTGATGGACAGGGAGGCCTGACGTGCTGTGTTCATGGAGTTGCAAAGAGTCGGACACGACTGAGCGTCTGAACTGAACTGAAGGGTGGGCAGTAAGGAGCCTTTCTCCTGTTCTCAGTTGTCTTTAGCTCAAAATAATCTTTATGCCAAATATCACTGTCACTAATCGGCCAATTCTTCTGTCAATCAAATGGCCTCTTACCACGGTGACTCTCTTTAGTGTAGATGGCTACTGTCTTCAGGGGGTGGATGCTTGGAAAGCAAGCAATTGGGACAATACAGACAAAGCTCAGAGTGAAAACAGAAAAACCAAGAGGGGATTGGTCCTTGATGTTGAAGGGGTTCAGAACAAGCCCCCCTCCAAGTATGTCACTTTTGCATGAGGATTATTTTTTAATTTTTACTTAATTTTTTTAAGTTTTAATTGAATTTGTTTCAACATATGCTTCTGTTTTGTGTTGATTTTTTTTTGTTTTCTGGGGACGAAGGCAAGTGGGATCCTAGCTTCCCAACCAGGGATTGGAATTGCACCCCTTACATTGGAAGGTAAAGTCTAAACCACTGGACCTCAAAGGCAGCCTCAACAGTCCTCATTTAAGCATTAAAATCTCAGGCTGGACAAGCAGACACAGTCCTGTCCTGTATGTGTACATCAGAGCCTAAGACAAGGCCTGCAGTAGCTCACTGTCCAGAAACACGATCAAGATGTCCTCTCTCAGGTAAATCCTCGGTTAGCCCAGTGCATGGCTTCCACGTGCCAGCCGGCTGCCCCGCTAGAAACGCTGCTCCCGCTGGCCTGCTCCTTGGCCAGCGCTGTCCAGTCGGGGCCCTCCTATCGCAGCGCCACCCCCACCCCCGCCGTGCACCCGGGCCCTCAGCCCCCAGCTGTGTGGGCCAGTGCGGACTCACTTCCTGCATCCACCATACTCACGGGGGCAGTGCTGGCTCTTGGGCTTTCCGGAGATGGGGCTTTAAAACTGAGCCCAGGAAAGAAAGGGAAATGAAAACAACAGAAGGCAAGGAAGGAGGGAGGAAAGAAAAGAAGGAAGGGAAGAAGGAAAAGAAGTGTGGTGTGAGAAGGACTCAAGACAAATTTTAATGTTTTGGCTCAGATTCTGGATGGGGCGTCCCTGGGGGCTCAGTGATAAAGAATCTGCCTGCCAGTGCAGGAGGTGCGGGTTCAATCCCTGGGTCAGGAAGATCCCCTGGAGGAGAAAATGGCAACCGACTCCAGTATTCTTGCCTGAGAAATCCCATGGACAGAGGAGCCTGGGGGCTGAGAGTCAGATATAACTGAGTGACTAAGCATGCTTGCACACCAGGTTCTTGACATCAGGCAAAGCCTGGGATGAATCCACCCAAATGCAGAGCGAGGATAAAGGTCTGACATGGGAGAAAGAGTGGGAGACCCCCCAACGCTGGAGCCCACCTAGGAGGATGAGCTGAGTGCTCCCCGCTGCGGGAAGGCTGTCCACGCTCAGGCACGCAGGGCCCAGACCAGCTCTGACAACACCCTGTCCTGCCTTTTCGCTGGGCCCAGGATGTGGCTTGCATTCCTTTCTTGCTGGAAGCAGTCTCAGCCACTACAGCCTGAGAGGTTTCCTCTTTTCTGAGCCAACTGCAGAGTGAGCCCCGTGTCCCAGCTACCACACCCGACCCAGCCCACAGCAAGCCCACAGTCCATTTTCTTTCTAAAACATTTATTACCAGGAAACAGATAAGAGGTAACAAAAATAAACAGAGAAAGAATTACCAAGATAAAGGCGGTCTTGCACAGCCCCTGCAGCCAACTTCTAGTTATTCTCCTTTCACACGGAGATTGATGAAAGGCTCTGCTTTTCCCTGGCAGAGAGCTCAGGGGACTACAAGCGCGGGTTTCCCAGGATGGATGGAGTCCGGGGACGGGAGAACGCCAGCGCCAAAGCTGGGAGGAGGTGGCAGGCAGTTCAGCCACCAAATCATGCCCAACTCTTGCGACCCCGTGGACTGTAGCCCGCCAGGCTCCTCTGTCCGTGGGAAGCTCCAGGCAGGAACACTGGAGCGGGCTGTCATTCCTTCTCCGGGGTTCTTTCCGATCAGAGGATGGAAACCGCGTCTCCTGCCCTGGCAGGTGGTTCTGGAGCCGCCACAGAAGCGCTGAAACTGGAGAGTCCTGGGCAGATCAGAGGAGCTGGTGCTCAAACGTGCCCTCTCCTGGCCTCCATATGGAGCTTCCTGACTCAAACCTGTGGGAAGCCCTCCATCAGGTCTGAACAGAAGGAGGCAGGTAGGGTTCCTCCCGGTGCCCATTAGTCTCAAGTGCATGGCTTACATTTCTCGAGACTGTTACTGAGCAGTCATTCCTATTTCCGACTCCTAGGACCCCGCACATCTTGTTTTCTCCTGTTCAGCTTCCCAGGCTCTTCCTGGGAGCTTCCCTGAGCATATTTTAGGGACTGGTCGGCTTCCCTGGTGGCTCAGCTGGTGAAGAAACTGCCTGCAATGCAGGAGACGTGGGTTTGATTCCTGGGTTGAGAAGATCCTCTGTAGAAGGGAAGAGCTACCCACTCCAGTATTCTGGCCTGGAGAATTCTGTGGACTGTATAATCCATGGGCTTCCCTTGTGGCTCAGCTGGTTAAGAATCCGCCTGCGAGGCGGGAGACCTGGGTTCAATCCCTGGGTTGGGAAGATCCCCTGGAGAAGGGAAGGGCTACCAATCCGGTATTCTGGCCTGGAGAATCCCATGGACTGTATATCCCATAAGGTCGCAGAGAGTCAGACACAACTGAGCAAGTTTCACTTTCACGTTACCATTTCAAACCCAGGAAATCCTCCCATCTCCGACCCCCTCAACATTTTGCAAACTGCTATTTCCTGGAAGACTAATTTACAAACTACCTCAAAGTGAAACCTGTTCCATTTCTGTGGGACTTCCAACATGGTAACATGCTGTAAAGTGGGAAAATTTCCTTCTTTCCTTCTATTCTTTGGCTGGTCTAGTAATTCAGTTGACACATGACAGATTAACCAGAGAAAAACAAAATTTTTATTTTGTACATAAGTGCATGAGCGCTAAATCAATTCAGTCACGTCCGACTCTTGGCAGCCCTGTGGACTGTACCCCATGAGGCTCCTCTGGCATGGGATTTCCAAGGCAAGAACACTGGGGTGGGTTGCCGTTTCCTTCTCCAGGAGATTTTCCTGACCCAGAGATAGAACCTGCATCTCTTGCGTCTCCTGCACTGGCAGGCAAGTTCTTTACCATTAGCGCCACCTGGGAAGCCCCATTTTGTACCTAAGTAAGGAGATCAGCCCTGGGATTTCTTTGGAGGGAATGATGCTAAAGCTGAAGCTCCATGCGAAAGCTAAAGCCACCTCATGCGAAGAGGTGACTCATTGGAAAAGACTCTGATGCTGGGAGGGATTGGGGGCAGGAGGAGAAGGGGACGACCGAGGATGAGATGGCTGGATGGCATCATGGACTCAATGGACGTGAGTTTGAGTGAACTCTAGGGGTTGGTGATGGACAGGGAGGCCTGGCGTGCTGCAATTCATGGGGTCGCAAAGAGTCGCCTATTTGGAGCCAGTCTGTTGTTCCAGGTCTAGTTTTAACTGTTGCTTCTTGACCTGCATACAGATTTCTCAGGAGGCAGGTCAGGTGAGTTTCACTCTTTGTATTATCCCATGTCCCTGGAATTCTCCAAGTAAGGATACTGGAGTGGGTAGCCATTTCTTTCTCCAGGGGATCTTCCTGATCCAAGTATCAAACCCAGGTATCCTGCAATGCAGGCAGATTCTTTACAATCTGAGCCACCAGGGAAGCCCATTCACAAGCCAGAATGGCCCATATTGGGGATGACATGGCCTGCTCCCCTTCAATGCTAGGAAACATTTCTTAGAGGGGTGCAAAGGATGCAGCCCCTCCCAAATTATTAAACCACAGATTTTCCTCTCTCCTCTATGAGGAGTTACTTTTGCAGCCACCAGCACTCATGTTCTGAAGAGCACGTGCCCCTAGAATCTTTGATTCCACTAAGCAGCTCTGGGCCTTCTCTTGGTGATACCTGTTGCTGTTTTCATGGGAAAATCATGCAGAGTGCTGGCGGGCTGTCACTCAGGTGGACCCAGCATCAGACCAGCCACGCCAAATAAGGTACAAGGTGTGCGTGTGTTCAAAGTCTGCCCAGCTCAGTCCTTTGCACCTCAAACCAGGTTGTAAATGCCATCTCTGTTGGCTTGGCAGGGCAGCAGGGCGTTAGGAGGGGCAGAGTGCTGAAAATCTCTCCAAAGGCCATTGTGCCTGCATAATTTCTTGCACTTCCTAAAACTTCTGAGGTTAAACAGGTGCAAATTCCAGCCAGTGTAACTCTTGGGTCATCCCCTAATGTGCCAGCATAGGTAGGATTCACAACAAACAAATGGTCATTTGGTTATTTTTCTGCTTATATGTACTATTATAATACATATGCATGCATTAGGTTTTCTAGTAGCGTGAAGACTGTTGAACTGAGATTGCTTGTGCTGTGCTTAGTTGCTCAGTTGTGTCTGACTGTTTGTGACCCCATGGACTGTAGCCTACCAGGCACCTTTGTCCATGGGCATTCTCCAGGCAAGAATACTGGAGTGTGTTGCCATGCTCTCCTCCAGGGGATCTTCCCAACCCAGGGAATCGAATCCAGGTCTCCCGCATTGCAGGCGGACTCTTTACCATCTGAGCCACCCGGGAAGCCCGCTGAACGGTTAGTTAAAAGCAACACACATGTCTTCATTCTTTCTTCCAATGATGCATCTTTTCATTTTCTTCCTACATTCCGGTTTTTGAAATTTTCGAAATGGCGATAAAATCAACCAGTGCTGATTTATAAACTGAAAGCAGTCTCTCTGAAATCAGCTGGGAAATGGAGTTTGAATCCCTGAATTTATTCATTTTCCCCTGCAGCTGATGTGGCTTGTTCATTTTTCTGGGTCTGAGCGCTGATTCGAAGAAAGAAGAAGGGGTGATGTCCCGCTCCCAAGGGGAATTTATCACCTGCGATTTTCTAGGAGAAGTCCTGGAAAATCCCTGAGTTCGTTTCCTCCGGCGCGAATCGACTCTCTCTGAGGCGAGTCTGGAGCTGTCATTTGCAGGCTCACGGAGGGGGAAGCCTGCAAGCCAGGAGGACGAGCCACTGCCCTGCGGCCCAGGGAGGGGCGCGGTCTTCTGAGCCCCCAGCCCCGCCCAGTGCTGGCTCTGCGAACGGTCACCACTTCAAACACAGTCCGAGCTGTTTAACTAAAAGATGTCCAGCTCCTTATTTCTTTAGTGGAACAGAACGGTGAGTGGCCCTGCGGTAAAGTGAATAAGGAGACCCGTCTCCGCTCATGCATCCTGGTGTAGGAAATTGCTCTTAGAAGAGCCGTCAGCTTTTCCCATGCGGCGCTTTGGGCAGAGACTCACATATACGTGCTATTAAAGCTGATTTCTGCCAAGTGCCATTCATAATAATGTATTCAAAAGAAGCCAAGTATTTAAATGGACTTAAAGCAAACAGGTTTCTCTGCTCTCCCCAACCCACAACCTTCGGTTCAACCTTCTCTGAGTTTTTTAAAAAACTGACAACACCCTTTAATAAATCCCTTCTTCTGTACCAGCTGGTCTCAGCTGGCATTGGAAATGCTGAAATGCCAAAGAACACCACTGAAGCTGCCTCGGTGGCAGCTTTCGGAGAAAAATTAACTTCCTTTCATTTCCTCCCTGGGTTTTAGACCAACCAAGGTCGCCTGTGTAAGAACAGCTTGTCGCCTCTTTCCGCCTGCAAAGGAGGGTGGTGCGTGCCCGTGGCTCAGGAGACAGACTGGCAGCTGGGCCAGGGGCTCCGCTGGCCTGGGGCAGGAATGGAGTCCAGAGGGCACGGGAGCCATCCCAGGCAGAGCGGGCAACAGCAAGGCCCCAGCGCACGGCCCAGAGCACTCGTCAGTACTCCGTGATAAGCCATCACGGAATGCATGTGCGCATGCGTACAACTGAGTCACTGCGCTAGAGCGCAGACACTAACCCAGCACCAGCACCGTGAGCGAGCAGGGTGTGCGCGCTAAGTGCCCCAGTCACGCCTGACTCTGTGCGGCCTCATGCAGCCCGTAGCCCGCCCGGCCCCTCTGTCCACGGGATTCACTGGGCAAAACTACTGGAGTGGGCGGCCCTTTCCTTCTCCAGGGGATCTTCCTGACCCAGGGATCGAACCCGTGTCTCCTGCGTTGCAGGCAGATTCTTTACTCTCTGAGCCAGGATTCCCTGGTGTATATATATATATATATATAAAAACTATCCTTCAATTAAAGAAAGAAAGAAAGGAAAAGAAAATGAGGGCAGGGAGAGTGTGTGTTGGAGACTGGGACAGCCAGAAGGGACACCAGAGAGAAGGGATTCCTGCCCTGACCCAAAGAGGAGACGGAGCCTAAGCCCACGGAGCAGCCGCCGAGCGGAGGAGAAAGCAAGCGGCCGCTTGCTCCCGCGGACCCTAGTGGCGACCACCCAGAGGACCCGCGCCTCCTCTGCCCCCAGCCTGCGTTTCCTCGTTGCAGGGAAGGAGGCCGGAAGACCCGGGAGGACAGCCCAGCTTCCAGAGGATCGATCGCCAGCTCTGCCGGGTGAGGCCGGGGGACCAGAAAGGACCGCGCGCTGAAAATGGGTCTTGCCTGCCTCCCGCTGGCTCTCCTTTTTATTTTGGACTTAATGTCTGCAGGTCTGAGCAGTCATTCTCCTCAGCTCATAGCACATCATCATCTTTGCCCTTTCGATGAGTTTTGTTTATTTATTCTCTATCTCCAAACCCCATTCATTTTCCCTCATAGGCAGCCATTCTCAACTGTTTAATCTGTATCTTTTTATTTATATGTGTCTAGAAAAGTGGTATTATTGGCTGGTATGTATGGATACATGGACAGATAGATAGATCTCTATTTGTGATATATATGAGATTTTTTTCTTTTGAAGAAATTAAAGACACAAGAAATTCATTTGTTTTTAAAAGGTACACAGGCATATGAAAAAATGTTCATCTTCGTTACTCATTAGGGAAATATAAATCAAAATCACAGTGAGGTACAACTTCATTTGCATTAGGATGATTATTGTTAAAACACACACACACACACACACACACACACACAGAAAACCAGAAAATAGCAACTGTTGGTAAGGGTATAGACAAACTGGAAACCGCCCACATTGCTGGTAGGGACATAAAATTGTGCAGCCGCACCAGAGGACAGCTCCGTGGTTCCACGAAAAGTTACACATAGAACTGCGTGGAATCGAACAGCTTCACCCCTAGAGTTGAACCCAGATTTGAAAGCAGGAGGATGCAGGGCGTGTACGAATGCTCACAGCAGCGTGCATACAGCAGCCAAGTGGCAGAGACGGTGCCAGTGCATGTCAGCAGACGGAAATGGATTTTTAAAGTGTTTCACATGCCCTTGTGCTCAGTTAGGCGTGTCCGACTCTTTGCAGACCCCATGGACTGTAGCCCTCCAGTCTCCTCTGTCCCTAGGATTTTCCCAGCAAGAGTGCTGCAGTGGGGTGCTGTTTCCTTCAGGGGTTCTTCCCAGACCAGGGATCTAACCCCACGTCTCCTGCGTTGGCAGGGGGGAAGCCCACTGTATGCCCACCGTGAAATATTACTGGACCAAAAACAGGAAAGGAACTTTGACCCACTCCATAGCAGACGAAGCTTGAAGAAATTATGTGACGTGAACTGTCAGTCGCTCAGTCGGGTCTGACCTCTGTGACCCCGTGGACTGCAGCCCACCAGGCTCCTCTGTCCGTGGCATTTTCCAGGCAACAATACCAGGGTGGGTAGCCATATCCTTCTCCAGAGGATCTTCCCAACCCAGGAAGTAGACCTGCGTCTCCTGTGTCTTCTGCATTGCAGATTGTTTACCCGCTGGGCCATCAGGGAGTAAGCCAAATACAAAAGGATGAATAATGGGTGACTCTATCTCTATGGTGGGGCTTCCCTGGTGGCTCAGACGGTAAAGAAGCTGTCTGCCATGTAGGAGACCTGGGTTCGATTCCTGGGTCAGGAAGATCTAGAGATCCACTATTCTTGCCTGGAGAATCCCATAGACAGAGGAGCCTGGAGGGCGACAATCCATGACGTTGCAAAGAATTGGATACGACTGAGCAACTAACACTACTTATATGAGTTACTTAGAATAGTCAAATCCAGAGACAGAAAGTGGAATAGCGGTCAGCAGACACCAGAGGGAGTGGGTGAGGAAGGGTGGCCCTTTCATGGGGCCGAGTTTGAGCCGATGAAACAGCTCTGGGGGTGGATGGTGGTGACAGTTACGCAACAGTGTAAGTGATCTTGATGCCACTGAACTGGACACTTAGAAGTGGTTGAAACGGTACATTTTATCACACACACGCAAAGACGTGTACAATCTTCCCTGCCACCCAAAATAAGAGTACAGTAAATCCTTCTGCTCTGTTCCTGTGATGGCACTGTGTGAGAAAGTCTCTGGGATATATTCCTAGAAGACAAATAGCTGGGATATTTTTCAATTAACCAGGTTTGGCCAGGTTGCTCTCCAGCAAGGCAGCTCGCATCTCCACTCCCTCCCACCAGCAGAGCACAAGTGTTTCTCTGTCCTCACTTTCCAGCCAATGCTTGGCATTACCAGCTTTCTAATTTTTGCAAGTCTAATACAAGAAGAGTGCTATTTTGATTGGCATTTCTCTAATTGCTAATGGTTTCACCTATCTCTCCATAAACTGATTTTTTTTTAATTTTATCCTCTCTGTAATGGGTTAAACATGCCCCACAAAGACATACTGAGGTCCTAACCCCCAGTGCCTCAGGATGTGACCTTATTTGGAAATAGGGTTTTTGCAGATGCAATCAAGTTAAAATGAGGTCATTGGAATGAGTTTGAATCTAACATGACTGGTGCACTTTCTGAGAACAGGAAATTTACACACGGAAACAGATGTGCAGACAGGCAGGCCAGTGGAGAGACATAGAGGGACCATGTGACGACTGGGGTTGCACTGCCGCAAACCGAGGGACATGCAGCTCTGCCAGAAGCCAGCGGATTCCAGAAAGCATCCTTCTTCTCTAGGCCTCTGAGAGAGAGAGAGCCCATCCCTGCAAGAGGAGGGTGAAGAAGCTGGCTTAAAACTCAGCATTCAGAAAACTAAGATCATGGCATCCAGTCCCATCACTTCATGGCAAATAGAAAGGGAAAAAGTAGAAACAGTGACAGACTTTATCTGGGGGGCTCCAAAATCACTGCAGATGGTGACTGCAGCCATGAAATTAAAAGGCACTTTCTCCTTGGAAGGAAAGTTAAGACAAACCTAAACATCGTATTAAAAAGCAGAGACATCACTTTTCCGACAAAGGTCCATATACACAAAGCTATGATTTTTTCGAGTAGTCATGTATGGATGTGAGAGTTGGACCATAAACAAGGCTGAGTGCCAAAGAATTGATGCTTTTGAACTGCAGTGTTGGAGAAGATTCTTCAGATTTCCTTGGACAGCAAGGAAATCTAACCAGTCGATCTGAAAGGAAATCAACCCTGAATACTCATTGGAAGGACTGATGCTGAAGCCAAAGCTCCAAAACTTTGGCCACGATGTGAAGAGCTGACTCATTGGAAAAGACCCTGATGCTGGGAAAGATTGAAGGCAGGAAGAGAAGGGGACGACAGAGGATGAGCTGGTTGGATGGCATCGCCAACTCGATGGACATGAGTCTGAGCAAACTCCAGGAGATGGTGAAGGACAAGGAAGCCTGGCGTGCTGCAGTCCACGGGGTCACAGAGTCAGACATGACTGAGTGACTAAGCAATTAATCTTAGCACGTTTTATTTTGTATTGGAGTATAGTCAGTTGCCAATGTTGTGATGGTTTCAGGTGAACAGCACAGAGACTCAGCCATACGCAGCCATGTAACCATTCTCCCCCAGACTCCCCTTGCATCCAGATTGCTGCGTAACACTGAGCAGAGTTCCCTGTGCTGTGTACTAGGTTCTTGCGGGTTGTCCATTTCAATGATAGCAGCGTGTATATTTGATCCCAAACTCCCTAGCTATCCCTTCCTCCCAGACACCTTGATTTCAGACTTCTAGCTTCCTGCTCTTTGAGAGAATAACTTCCTATTATTCTGGGTCACCAGTTTGGAGCATTCTGTTATGGCGACTGTAGGAAACTAACGCTCTCTGAACTGCCTGTCTAGGTTACGTGCCCGTTTTTCGGTGCGGACCCGGCATCTTCCTGTAAGTTCCTTGTTGGCTCCAGAGTCACCTTCATTTCTCGCTGTTCTTACTCACTCCCGCTTGACCCCCTGGCGCCACTTTGAAAGCAGAATTTCAGGTGGAAGGGAAGGGCAACCCAGACAGACAGAGATGAGAAGGAAAGAAGGAGCGGGAGTATTTTTAGGCGGAAGAGCATTTGTGCTCCCCCTAAAGTGGGAAGGCAGGTTAGATTGGAGGATCCTCCTGAAGACATGGAGGAATTTCTGTTTCTCTAACAGCCTGAACTTTTTATTCCCAAAGCCTTTGGTGCCCACCTGTGGCTAAGGTCAGCGAGTGAGTCTCAGGTAGACCCCCAGGCCATTTGGGGACCAGGCTTACAGGTGCCTGGAGCCACCAGCGCCCGCCTTCAGCGAAGTCAGCAGCTTGCCTGGCGCCCGGGCCCATGAGAGCAGTGCAGAAATCACTCACTGACATGTTAGCCTCCGGCGACGGCCCTCTGATGTGGCTTCTCTGAGCCCTGCCGAGCATCCAAGGAGGAAGCCCACGACACATTTAAAAGGTCTCTGCTTTAGAAAGGCACTTGGCGGTGGGGAGAGCCTGGTGCCAGTGCAGAAAGGCTGAGCTGCTGGAGGAAGGCAGCTTGCTCAGGCCAGGCAGCACCAGGCGGCAGAGCTGGGTCTGAGAGTGCTTCAGACCAGCGTGAGCCTTGGAAATCGAGCCAGTTTCATCCATCATTACTTTTTACTTCCTTGGACAGTGGCATCTCTTGCTCTCTCACAGTACCTTTCCCGAGAGGTCTCTTTGGCTCCCCGACGAGTCCCCAGACATCCATCCATCTGGGATTTCAGCCGAAGCTTGAGGATATTGTTTAGACACGCCCTGCCCGCGGCGCGGGGACTAGAGGCGCAGTCCTGCCCCGGGAAGCCCGACGTCGCCTCCCGCTCGCAAAGCCAGAGGCTCTATCTGTGCGCCCTTTGTACAACAGGACTTTAAGACAACTTTTTGTCAAGATTTCATGTAAAAATGATCAAAGGACATGACTGAGAAGACTCACAGAGCTATTGCATGCCTGGGGAACTCACTCTATCATAAGTGCTTGGTAAGCAAACCTCCTTTTAAAGGATGTCATTTAACAATTTGACAAATATGTATGGCCTGTTAGTTCAAGGCCTACCAAGGCTCTATGTTTTTAGATGAAATTTTTACACCTGAACCAAACTGAATCATCTGTATATATGAGAAATCTACTAAGGTTCTGTGTTGACTTTTATCTTCTTGGGGTGCGGAGGGTGCCTTCACAAATGAGATTTGAAAGTCAGAAGCCATAAGGGAAAATGTGCATATGTGCATATAGAATGATAATTTTTTAAAAGGCGTCTGCTTGGCAATGACAAAAATGAGGCAAAAATCAAATTAAAAGAAACAAAAGGTAGACTGTGCTTGTTATAATGTGTAAGATAATATATCAGGGGCCATACTACTTAAAGACTTTGCACAAACTTAAGAAAATACCAAAGAAGACACAGGGAAAAAAGATGAGGGTGTAGGTACAGGGAATTCAGACAAAATACAAATGGTAAAAGAATATGAGAGAAGATATTCTATCCACTAAAGAAAGAAAAGTCTAAACTATAACACCTTTTTTTTTTTTTCATGCTGTTAAACAAAGGCTTAAGTGGGGGCAGGGGTGCTAGAATTTTTACATACTGTTAGTAGACAGAGACTACTGGTGAAAGCACTGATACAGAATTTTTTTGGAAGGCATGTTTGCATGTGTCCTCGTAGTATATGCATACCCAGTAACCCAATAAAGCCAGTCATACTGCTTATGTATATCATTATGTATACAAGAAGAGCAATCCATTAAATTATGGCACATCTATTTAACAACACCATGTACTCATTAAAAAGAATGGAGAGTTGTTCTGAATACTAACCTGAAAAATGCCTGTGATATATTGTTAAGGGAGAGAATCAAGTTGTAGAATAAGATGTACATATGTAATGATTCTATTTATGTAAAAATTATAAAGATAGACAAATAGGCAAACAGCTGGTAGTTTAGTAGAATAGAATGATACACAGCAGCAGATTAAGTGCTGAGGTTGCCAGCTTTCCTGCACTATTCTACGGTATTCGTGTCCGACTCTGCAACCCCATGAACTGTAGCCCACCGGGCTTCTCTATCCGTGGGCTTTTCCAGGCAAGAATACTGGAATCGGTTGCCATTTCCTCCTCTAGGGGATATTTCAGACCCAGGGATCGAACCTGCATCTCCTTCATTGGCAGACGGATTCTTTACCGTTGTGCCACCTGGGAAGCCCCATTTTATGGGACAGAACTTTGCATAAAATAACTTGTCTTTTGATCATCACAGTAAGTCACAGATCAGGGGGCAAGCTCTTCAAAGTCATGATCTGGGGCCTTCCCCTCTGTATTCCCCAGATCTAGCTCAGTGGCAGACATCACAGGAAGTCCAGTGGCCATTTGTTGATTTTATAATGCTTCTCCTTCTCCCACCGCATGCAGCTGCAGAGGTTAGTGTGGCTTTATCCTGACTCAAGGTCAGCTTGAGTCTTCTCTCAAAGCCAACTAAAAGGGAGTCTAGTGAAAGCAAAAACCCAAGGACACAGGAACTGCCACCCAAGTCTGGTCTGGCTTGTCTTCACTGGTGCTGCAGCCAGTGGCCACCTGCCCATCCCAGTCTGAAGGCTTTTGAATCAGTTGACAAGGAAAAACTCAGTCTACAAGGAAAGACACAGAGGGATGAAGGGCTATCTGGTAAGGGGACTAGAGGGCAATAGAGGAGTCGAAGAAGCAAGAGAGAGGAAACAGAGGGAAGGGAGGCAAAGGGAGTCATGTGACACCACGAGCAATTCACAGACAGCAATCAAGACAAAAAGCACCAGACTGTGTATTTACACACAGAACAGTTCTCAAAAAGGCCAGATGACCTGAGTTTGTCTTTTAACTGCTCCTAACTCTAGTCTTCAAGCCCCTCTTTGAAGATGACCACAAACAGAAGAATCTTGTTATGTGTGCCTGGCGCCCGGGCCCATGAGAGCAGTGCAGAAATCACTCACTGACATGTTAGCCTCCGGCGACGGCCCTCTGATGTGGCTTCTCTGAGCCCTGCCGAGCATCCAAGGAGGAAGCCCACGACACATTTAAAAGGTCTCTGCTTTAGAAAGGCACTTGGCGGTGGGGAGAGCCTGGTGCCAGTGCAGAAAGGCTGAGCTGCTGGAGGAAGGCAGCTTGCTCAGGCCAGGCAGCACCAGGCGGCAGAGCTGGGTCTGAGAGTGCTTCAGACCAGCGTGAGCCTTGGAAATCGAGCCAGTTTCATCCATCATTACTTTTTACTTCCTTGGACAGTGGCATCTCTTGCTCTCTCACAGTACCTTTCCCGAGAGGTCTCTTTGGCTCCCCGACGAGTCCCCAGACATCCATCCATCTGGGATTTCAGCCGAAGCTTGAGGATATTGTTTAGACACGCCCTGCCCGCGGCGCGGGGACTAGAGGCGCAGTCCTGCCCCGGGAAGCCCGACGTCGCCTCCCGCTCGCAAAGCCAGAGGCTCTATCTGTGCGCCCTTTGTACAACAGGACTTTAAGACAACTTTTTGTCAAGATTTCATGTAAAAATGATCAAAGGACATGACTGAGAAGACTCACAGAGCTATTGCATGCCTGGGGAACTCACTCTATCATAAGTGCTTGGTAAGCAAACCTCCTTTTAAAGGATGTCATTTAACAATTTGACAAATATGTATGGCCTGTTAGTTCAAGGCCTACCAAGGCTCTATGTTTTTAGATGAAATTTTTACACCTGAACCAAACTGAATCATCTGTATATATGAGAAATCTACTAAGGTTCTGTGTTGACTTTTATCTTCTTGGGGTGCGGAGGGTGCCTTCACAAATGAGATTTGAAAGTCAGAAGCCATAAGGGAAAATGTGCATATGTGCATATAGAATGATAATTTTTTAAAAGGCGTCTGCTTGGCAATGACAAAAATGAGGCAAAAATCAAATTAAAAGAAACAAAAGGTAGACTGTGCTTGTTATAATGTGTAAGATAATATATCAGGGGCCATACTACTTAAAGACTTTGCACAAACTTAAGAAAATACCAAAGAAGACACAGGGAAAAAAGATGAGGGTGTAGGTACAGGGAATTCAGACAAAATACAAATGGTAAAAGAATATGAGAGAAGATATTCTATCCACTAAAGAAAGAAAAGTCTAAACTATAACACCTTTTTTTTTTTTTCATGCTGTTAAACAAAGGCTTAAGTGGGGGCAGGGGTGCTAGAATTTTTACATACTGTTAGTAGACAGAGACTACTGGTGAAAGCACTGATACAGAATTTTTTTGGAAGGCATGTTTGCATGTGTCCTCGTAGTATATGCATACCCAGTAACCCAATAAAGCCAGTCATACTGCTTATGTATATCATTATGTATACAAGAAGAGCAATCCATTAAATTATGGCACATCTATTTAACAACACCATGTACTCATTAAAAAGAATGGAGAGTTGTTCTGAATACTAACCTGAAAAATGCCTGTGATATATTGTTAAGGGAGAGAATCAAGTTGTAGAATAAGATGTACATATGTAATGATTCTATTTATGTAAAAATTATAAAGATAGACAAATAGGCAAACAGCTGGTAGTTTAGTAGAATAGAATGATACACAGCAGCAGATTAAGTGCTGAGGTTGCCAGCTTTCCTGCACTATTCTACGGTATTCGTGTCCGACTCTGCAACCCCATGAACTGTAGCCCACCGGGCTTCTCTATCCGTGGGCTTTTCCAGGCAAGAATACTGGAATCGGTTGCCATTTCCTCCTCTAGGGGATATTTCAGACCCAGGGATCGAACCTGCATCTCCTTCATTGGCAGACGGATTCTTTACCGTTGTGCCACCTGGGAAGCCCCATTTTATGGGACAGAACTTTGCATAAAATAACTTGTCTTTTGATCATCACAGTAAGTCACAGATCAGGGGGCAAGCTCTTCAAAGTCATGATCTGGGGCCTTCCCCTCTGTATTCCCCAGATCTAGCTCAGTGGCAGACATCACAGGAAGTCCAGTGGCCATTTGTTGATTTTATAATGCTTCTCCTTCTCCCACCGCATGCAGCTGCAGAGGTTAGTGTGGCTTTATCCTGACTCAAGGTCAGCTTGAGTCTTCTCTCAAAGCCAACTAAAAGGGAGTCTAGTGAAAGCAAAAACCCAAGGACACAGGAACTGCCACCCAAGTCTGGTCTGGCTTGTCTTCACTGGTGCTGCAGCCAGTGGCCACCTGCCCATCCCAGTCTGAAGGCTTTTGAATCAGTTGACAAGGAAAAACTCAGTCTACAAGGAAAGACACAGAGGGATGAAGGGCTATCTGGTAAGGGGACTAGAGGGCAATAGAGGAGTCGAAGAAGCAAGAGAGAGGAAACAGAGGGAAGGGAGGCAAAGGGAGTCATGTGACACCACGAGCAATTCACAGACAGCAATCAAGACAAAAAGCACCAGACTGTGTATTTACACACAGAACAGTTCTCAAAAAGGCCAGATGACCTGAGTTTGTCTTTTAACTGCTCCTAACTCTAGTCTTCAAGCCCCTCTTTGAAGATGACCACAAACAGAAGAATCTTGTTATGTGCAAAGTCCGAGTCCCCAAAACTGAGAGAAATAAGACATCCATGGCAATGCAAAAGCATAAAGGGGTTTATTGCTAGCTCGAGCTAGGGCTCCCCCAGCACCGACGCAGCGGCTATAGGGAGGGAGCCCCGAGTCTTGGGCTGCACTGCTTTTATAGGGAATTTAATCAGGTAAAAGGATACAAGAGGGGGTGTTCAAGCAGGAGGACAACTGATTGGCCACTTTAGGGGGTGTTTAAGTTGACAGATAACTGGTTGGTTACTTCCATCCATAGGATTTGTGTGTAGATTCTTGATTGGTTTTTACTTCCAAGGTAAATCACAAGCTCCTGAACGTTAAGTCAGAAGGTTTAGCCTAGTGACCGATTGGCTCGTGTACAGTGGGGCTAGGTTAGGTAATCTGAGGGTTGATTGGCTATGGGTAGTGGGCTTAGGTTTGGTAACGTCCAAAGTTCTTTTGCACAGAACCTTGCAGGATGGAATTCTTTAACAAGATGGAGTAGCTCAGGCCCTTCATCCTAGGGTGAGTGGGACCCTGCTAGGGGGTAGTCTCCTGGAATCATGACCCAGGTTTACAAGAATTCAAAACCTAGGCCTAGTGCAACCTGTCGAGCCTGCCATGGCTCCGGTCTGGTTCCCCAACAAATCTTTCCTAAGTGAGAGAGTCAAACATTAATAAAACCAACTCCTTGAAATAAATCTCCAAACTGGATTTGCAAGCTTCGGCTCCCAGGAATGCACCAGTCTCTGAGCCGGCCCGGTGTCGGACGTCCCAGTGACTTGTCTTCCTCTTGGGTCTGGTGTCGTATTGTCAAAAGCTAACATTTATAAGGTCTTATAAATGCTGTGATTCTAAGCTCTACGTGTTTATTGACTCCTTTCCTCTTCCCAACAGCTCTTTAAGGTACAAATAAAGTAGAAACCCCACTTCTAAGCTGAAGTATCTCTGTGGCTAAGTCATTTGTCCACGGTCACTAGGTTAGTCAAAGGGGATCCTTACATTTTAATGTGGATCTGAATCACCCGGGCATCTTATTAAAATGAGTCAGAAGGCCAAGGTGAGGCCTGAACGTCTGCATTTCTAATAAGCTCCAAGGAATGCCAGTGCTGCTGTTCTCAGAGGCCACATTTTGAGCAGCAGGACTTACTCTAGGACTCAGGTCATGCTGGTTACACTTTCAGAGCCAAGACACAATACCAGCTGTGGGCTCCAAGGGTGTAGGTTAACCTGTCTGTTTAAAAGAAGAGGTGGTGGAGGATGGTCTCTGGATGCTGTAAAACTCGACAGCTTAAAACTATTGCAAAATCCTCGTAGGAAAAAAAAGTTACCACTGCCTTCCTAGGCCACCCTCAGGCCCCTCGTCCTATACTCTACTGCAGAGAGAGAAGGAGACTCACAATGGACAAGTCTTTCCATAGGAAATGACGTCAAAACACATTACCCCCAAAATACCCCCTTTTGGCATTCGGATTATTTTGAGCTAAAGGCAATTGAGAACCAGCAGATGCAGGAAAAGCTCTTTACCTTCCGCAGCTGCCTAAAAATAAGGTATAAATTTCCCCTTTTGAAAAGGAAGTTCACATTTATCATGTAAATTTCCATTTGGAAAGATGTCTGTACCAGGAAGAGAGCTACTCAGGAAACAGCTCTTAGTGCATAACAAGAAGATTCTTTTTCACCCTGAACTTCCTCTCGCCCTACGTGGCTCCACAGCCCAGAAGCCCAAAACCCCTTCTCCTTTGTTTAGCTTAACGTGGTTTATAACCCTTAATTATCTGACCACCCCCTTGAGCCCCATTTTCTCTATGAAGCTTCATGCAAGGTACAGAATTAAAATTGTTTCTCTCTGATCTTTTTTCAGTTTGATTCCTAGGCCCTAGACGTGGAACCTAGGAGGGTGGAGGAAAGTACAGAATTAAAATTGTTTCTCTCTGATCTTTTTTCAGTCTGATTCCCAGGCCCGAGACATGGAACTAGGAGGGTGGAGAGGAATGGCTTTCTCCTCCCGTTAGGTCTAAGCTGAGGCCTCCTGGGCACCTAGGAGCTCACCTAGTGAAAGCAGATGGGGAAGAGGGGGCACAGGGGAAGACACGGTGGGCTCGGGTGTGACCCCTGGTCGGGGGACTGAGGTCCCACGTGAAGCACGGCACTTGCAGTGGGTCTCAAAGACCCAGCTTTTCTAACATGACCAGTGAACATAGTGTGATGCAGAGCCTCTGAGGAGTTTTAAACAGAAAATGGACAAACGGATTGGGATTTTAGTTTAAGGAGCTATAGTGTGTAGAGCACCACGTAAGGAGGAAAGTGTGTGCGTATATGTGTTAGCCTCCCAGTCGGATCCGACTCTTTGCAACGCTGTAGACTGTGGCCTGCCAGGCTCCTCCGTCCATGGGATTCTCCAGGCGAGAATGCTGGGTTGGGTTGCCATTTCCTTCTCCAGGGATCTTCCCACTCCAGGGACTGAACCTAGGTCTCCCGCACTGAAGGAGATTATTTACCGTCTGAGCCCCAGGGAAGCGCTGGGTGTGGGTGGCGGGGGAGGACCCAAGGTTGGAGACAAGTGTCAACTAGGAGGCGGTTCCAGTGATCACCGTGAAAAATGACCGCGAGGGTCTCAGGGGAAGAGACACACCTGAGAGACATCTGGAAAGAGGACAGAGGGAAGAAAGTGAAGGATAAGGAGGCGAGTGAGAAGAAGCCGATGTTAGAAGATACATTTTTTAAAAAAAGGTAAAATCGTGACTCATAGGACGTAAAGTGAACGCAAGCCTGAGACTTTATTCCACTCGAAGAGAAGGGGCCAGATGCCGTAACTGGCTCAGGAGACTCGAGAAGGACGAGCCAGATGCCGTAACCGGCTCAGGAGAGAAGCTGAGAAGCAGACACCTCTACAGAGGAGGGACACTGGCGTGAGCATGCAGATAGAGGCAGAGGGGAGGGGTCCTGCGTGTCCACGAGACAGTACAGGCTGGGCTCACCCGGGACTCAGAGCCACGCTGTGCTTTTGGCATTTAGCCAGTCCCTTCTCCAGGGGATCTTCTCAACCTAGGGATCCAGCCTTGGCCTCCTGCACAGCAGGCAAATTCTTGAACCGTCTGAGCCACCAGGGAAGCCCTGTTCACAGGACGAGAAGGATTTCAGCTGGAAAAGCCAACCATCGAAGGCCAGGGCCCTGACGGGCAAGGCGGCCCTATTTTGGTTTCAAGGATAAAGTACCTCCAAGGCTCAGTGGCTCCAGTCTCGGGGAAGGCATTCGACATAGCTCGAACACCATTTCACCAAAGGTTCCATGTATCTTGAGACAGTGCATTCCAAAAAGATCTTGCCTGGAAGGAACTTCCAGTGCGGCTGTTTCAATTTGGAACCAGTTTCCATTACAAAAACCCATGTGAGCCCGTTGCCATCCCAACAACACTCTTTCTTAAGACTCCCTAAAACAGGAACTGCTTTCCAAACCCACAAGGGGAAAATGGGCAAAGGACTGTCTTCAATTGTCAATTTATAGGGAAGGACACATAAAAATTATTTTTAAAAATTGAGTTGGTTTTATGTCTTCTGTGTATAATGTCTTCAATACACAGACGCCACAAAGCGAAGTTCAGCGGAGGCTCGGGGCCACCCGGGACGTTTCGGACCGTTGTGGTTAGTGGATACAGGGAGGCGTTTCAACAGCATGTACTGGATTTCTGGGCTTTTACTAAGCAGAGCAATATGGGATACTAGTACTAATTGAAAACAACTAGAAAATAGGAAGATGAGAGAAGAGTAGAGACTGTGCAGATTCTAGAAGGAATCCTGCTATTTCCCAGCCCCTGAAACGCTCTTGCTCCCAGCAAAGTGGCCCGTGACCCTTACCTCCAGGTCCGGCTCCACCTCCAGTCTGGGAAGCCCTTCAATAGAGATATTTGGGTCCTTTTAAGCGGCCTTGACAGGTTCTGGGCTGCGGCCACAGAGACCTGAAATTTGGAGGGACGGGAATTCCAGGTCCACAAAGCAGACCCGCTGTGCCCTGAGCCTCAGCCGGAGGGGGGTCTGCGCCCGCCCGCCGTCCCTGCGGGCGCCTGCCTGGCTGCACTTGGAGGCCCGCTCCGCCGCTCCCGCCTGCCCTGCCTGCTGTCAAACGTCCAGCTCGCGGGGGTCAGGCCACCCACTCACCCGACGCCCAGCGCTCAGGACTCACGCGCACTGTCCTTCAGACGCGCCGCCCGCCCCTCGGACCCCGAACAAACCTCAGCCCAGGTCCAGGAGGCGCTCCCTCCAAACGGCCAGGCTGCCACAAGGACCGTATCAGCGCTGGCCGGCCTGCTTCCCTGCACGCGTCCACCGGGCCACGGCCACCTTCACGCGGAAAATCCAGTTACCGCTGGGTTGCAGCGCTGTCTAAACTTACATCAGAACTGAAATCTGTCCTTCTTTAAAGCCGATTCACATGCTATGGGAGCATCGCGGGGCACTGAGGGCCTCTGGTTCAAGGTCACTGATTCCCGGCTGACAAATTGAAGTTTTCATCTCCAGGTACCGTCCTACAAGGCGCACCACCCCCTCCTGCTTCCATCTGAAATCCCTGCTCTTGTTGCAGCAGCAAAACTGTTACTGAGCTATACCACGGTCTGGGTTGTACAGAAGATGTATGGTTTAGTTTGGTGAATATAATTTTATATACATTCACCCTTCTCCCCAGCATTAAAAATCACTATGTCCCTTGCACAGATGTGTGTGTATGTGAATATGTGTGTGGGTGTCAGTCCTCTTCACGACTGCAGCCCTCCAGGCTCCCCTGTCCGTGAGATTTCCCAGGCAAGAATACTGGAGAGGGCTGCCATTTTCTACTTCAGGGGACCTTCCTGACCCAGGGATCGAACCGGCATCTCTTGCGGCTTTTGCACTGGCAGGCAGGCTCTTTACTGCTTGAGCCACCAGGGAAGCCCACCATTCATCCCAGGAAGCGTGTCCTGAGGGCTCACACTGTGCCCCGACTGTGCTAAGGGCTGCGTGTGCACCCTTGCTCAATCTTCCTGACAGTTCTGTGATCAGCCCTAAGTATTACAGGAAAAATCTGAAGCTCAGAGAGATAAAGTAATTTGCCTAGATTCACATTTAGAGTGGGGCAGAGCAAGATTTGAGCCCAAGTTTAGGTGATCCTGGATGTTCTAAATCTCAGCGTGTCTTTGCATCCCAGTCCCTGACATGGCGCTGGGCACATAGAGGGCCTTCAATACATATTTTTCATTTTTTAAAAATTTTATTGGAGTACAGTTGCTTTATAATGTGTTATTTTGTACTGTACAGCAAAGTGAAACAGCTATATATATACAGAAACCAACACATTGTAAAGCAATTATCCTCCAATTTAAAAAAATAAATGAAATGAAAAAAGGAGGGGAATATATGCATTCAATACAGGTTTGCTGAGTAAATGAATGCTTAACCTCTTTTCACTTACATTAAGATAGATTAATTAAGATAATCAATTATCACAGATTAAGTACCTACTTTGTACCAGCCACTGTGCTCTGCAATGAAGAAGCAATTACTGGCTTATCTAAGGCAACGTCCATAATTAGGAATGAGAGAGGCTTCCCCGGTGGTCCGGTGGTTAAGGCTCCATGCTTCCGATGCAGGAGGCTCAAGTCTGTTCCTGCTTGGGAAGCTAGGATCCCACATCCTGAGAGGTGCAGCTAAAAATTACAAAACACCTCAAACAAAACTGTGTTTCTGAAAACAGTCAGTAACACGGCAGAGCCACGTCCAGAACAGACTTGTTTTTTAATAAAACTGCTTCACCGACTCTGGCTTTTTATTATCATTATTATTTTCTTTGACTCTTACCAGTCATGATCACTCAGTTATCCATTTCAGCTTGGAGAGGGAATGATTAAGACAAAGTGAGGAAGAAAAGGATTTCTTTTTTGCTATAACTGAGGAAGACTACAAAGGAAAAAAAGAGGATGTGTAGTAATACACAGGATGTCAGACCTGGAAGAGGTTAAATTCAACTGGGGTGCCAAGGAGGAAGTCACTGCCTCCTCTTTAGGTGGTTTCAAACGCCCCTCCGCTTGGCAAAGCTCATGGCGATCCCGGATCCCAGAGGAGAAAGGCCGCCGCGGAAAACCTCAGCCCAGAGGATCCATTCATCCCAGGAAGCGTGTCCTGAGGGCTCACACTGTGCCCCGACTGTGCTAAGGGCTGCGTGTGCACCCTTGCTCAATCTTCCTGACAGTTCTGTGATCAGCCCTAAGTATTACAGGAAAAATCTGAAGCTCAGAGAGATAAAGTAATTTGCCTAGATTCACATTTAGAGTGGGGCAGAGCAAGATTTGAGCCCAAGTTTAGGTGATCCTGGATGTTCTAAATCTCAGCGTGTCTTTGCATCCCAGTCCCTGACATGGCGCTGGGCACATAGAGGGCCTTCAATACATATTTTTCATTTTTTAAAAATTTTATTGGAGTACAGTTGCTTTATAATGTGTTATTTTGTACTGTACAGCAAAGTGAAACAGCTATATATATACAGAAACCAACACATTGTAAAGCAATTATCCTCCAATTTAAAAAAATAAATGAAATGAAAAAAGGAGGGGAATATATGCATTCAATACAGGTTTGCTGAGTAAATGAATGCTTAACCTCTTTTCACTTACATTAAGATAGATTAATTAAGATAATCAATTATCACAGATTAAGTACCTACTTTGTACCAGCCACTGTGCTCTGCAATGAAGAAGCAATTACTGGCTTATCTAAGGCAACGTCCATAATTAGGAATGAGAGAGGCTTCCCCGGTGGTCCGGTGGTTAAGGCTCCATGCTTCCGATGCAGGAGGCTCAAGTCTGTTCCTGCTTGGGAAGCTAGGATCCCACATCCTGAGAGGTGCAGCTAAAAATTACAAAACACCTCAAACAAAACTGTGTTTCTGAAAACAGTCAGTAACACGGCAGAGCCACGTCCAGAACAGACTTGTTTTTTAATAAAACTGCTTCACCGACTCTGGCTTTTTATTATCATTATTATTTTCTTTGACTCTTACCAGTCATGATCACTCAGTTATCCATTTCAGCTTGGAGAGGGAATGATTAAGACAAAGTGAGGAAGAAAAGGATTTCTTTTTTGCTATAACTGAGGAAGACTACAAAGGAAAAAAAGAGGATGTGTAGTAATACACAGGATGTCAGACCTGGAAGAGGTTAAATTCAACTGGGGTGCCAAGGAGGAAGTCACTGCCTCCTCTTTAGGTGGTTTCAAACGCCCCTCCGCTTGGCAAAGCTCATGGCGATCCCGGATCCCAGAGGAGAAAGGCCGCCGCGGAAAACCTCAGCCCAGAGGACTCAGGCTACCGGGAGCCTCCCTCAGCCCCCACCCCGAGGCAACAGCCAAGAGCTAGGGTTTTATAAGAAAAAAAAAAAGGACAAAGTAATGCCATTTTGCAGCAACACAGATGCAGCTAGAGACTATCGCACTAAGTGAATTAGAAAGACAAGCCCCGGCGACACCGCTCACGTGTGGGGTCTAAAATGGGACGGAGTGAGCCTGCCTACGAAACAGGGACAGAATAAGGGTCTAGAGCGCAGCCTGGCGGTTGCCAGGGGCAGGGAGGCGGCAAGAGCAGGAGCGGGAGCTGGCATTGGAGAGGCAGACGGGTGTGTGCGGAGTGGGCGAGCAGCAAGGGCCTGACGGTAGCGCGGGCACATAGTCAGTGACCTGTGGCGAGCCCAGCGGAAAGCCATACGAAGAAGAGTGTATGCATGTGTGTGGGTCACTTTTCTATGCAGCAGTAATCAGCACAACATTGTAATTCAACTATATTTCAGAAAGAAACGAGCAAACAAAAAGAGTTAGGGCTTTGAAACCAGCTCCGTCTGGGTTCAGACTCTGTCTCCACTACTTAGCAACCTCATGACTTTGGATCAAAGAAGTTGAGTCCCCATAAACAGTTTCTTGGCATTTGCTACGGAGTACCTATTATATTTGTTATGAATTGTGATTAGTTACTAATAAAATAATTACAATGAAATCTTAAAAGAATTTTGAAGAGAAACAAAGCCTCCTGTGAAGGTCAGTTGACAAACACCCATTATTCAATGTCCACTTGACATTCTTTGCCCAAGCAAAGAGAAAAGAATCATTCCTACAAGGCCAAAAAACCAGGAAATGAATATTCCTCCCCAGATGTCCTGGGGCTAGACAATATGGTGCCTCCAACCAAACGGACAAAAATATCTCCAGACCTGGAGGAGAAACAAATTCCAAGCCAGAATCCCGTGCTTGTTGATACTAATAAAGAGTTCAAGCCAATTCTTTCATGAAGAGGAATTGCTATTTATAACCAAACTCATTTTATATTTCTAAGAGTTCATGAAGCATAATATAGAACCTGTAACTAATCACTGTTACGGAGTATGGCTCCAGCCGCTTCCAAATTATTTTGTTGCTTTTATAAGATCTTGAATTAAAGGAAAAAATAATCTTCAGGTAATTATTCTGCCAAAGAAACCTCCTGTGGAGTTGACCTGCCTCTCCCAGTCAAGGTCCCTGAGAGAAAGAACTAGCTCAGCCCATTTCTGCCTGGAGTGAGGCAAGCCGCACAGCCGAGGAGAAAGGCCAACTAAGGCTCAGCTACCAGGCCGACCAAGGCAGCTAATGGCCAGCTAAGGCAGCCATCAGGGCATCAATCAGAGGAAGGACGAGCCATTTCAGTACTTCCCTCCTTGAGATTCCCGTCCAGTCCATCAACAGGTCCATCAGTTCTCCCATCAAGGCAGGACTTGAATCCCTCCCCGTCCCTGCCCATCACCCCGTGCTTGCAGCAGCCCCTTTTCCTCAAGCTGATTCGTGTGCTGGAGCCTTTTCAGCCTGACCGCACCTCACTGCTCCGCAAGGCTTTAACTGCTCAGTTATGGAAACTCCAGAGTCCTCGCGTGGCTGCGGGGCCCCGCTTCCTTTTCTCAGTCACCCTGGACTTTCTCAGGTTCTCATATGGCACAGACAGAGTCAGCAAATGCACGCTGAACATTTGAACAAATTAACATGTGCAGTTGACTTGAAAAAGAGCAAAGAAGAGGCAGGGATGAACAGCTCTGAGCCTTAACCACCAAGATAATGATTCTCCAGGAAGAGGAGACAGTATTTTAACAAGTTGTCAACAGGTGCAGGAAAGTGCAAAGCTAAGTGTTTTTATTTAAAACAGAAATTCTGCAGGCTAACTGGTATACTAGTCACAGGGCTTCCCAGGGGGAGCTAGTGGTAAAGAATCTGCCTGCCAATGCGGGAGACACAAGGGATCCGGGTTTGAATCCTGGGTCGGGAAGATCCCCTG
This sequence comes from Litocranius walleri, assembly GCA_006410535.1. Lineage (NCBI taxonomy): Eukaryota > Metazoa > Chordata > Mammalia > Artiodactyla > Bovidae > Litocranius > Litocranius walleri. The sequence continues at coordinate 1,381,408 of SJYG01000387.1, read as the reverse complement.
GAGGAGGGCACGGCAACCCCCTCTAGTACTCTTGCCTGGAGAATCCCATGGACAGAGGAGCCTGGTGGGCTACATCCACGGGGTCGCAAAGAGTCGACATGACTGAAGTGACTTAGCACACGTACCAGACAACAGAGATTTAAAGGAGGAATGTTGGGACTTCAGTGGTGATCCAGCGGTTAAAATTCCATTTTTCCGATGCAGGGCGAGCAGGTTTGATCCCGGGTTGGGGAACTAAGATCCAGCATGCTCCAGGGTATGGCTAAAAAAGAAGAAAGAAAAAAAAAAATTTTTTTTTTTAAAAAGTGGAGGAATGTCATCACAATTCACAGGTAAAAATCCTTTTTGTGCAGATTCTTCCTGTTTGTAAACTCAAAAGAGCAGGAGATTTGATGACAGGGAGAAGGAGATGGCTACTGTGATGTAGCTACGTGGTATTGCTTTGTGTGTTTTCTGGGCTTTCTCAGGAACAATAGGCTATTTTTGCTTGAGCTGTGCGTGCTGGCCTAGCACCTTAGATCTCACTTGTGTTAAGGTTGACTTTGTCGCTCATTTGCTTTTCAACTCTCTAAACGACGGGCTTGGACCGTGGTAACATCAGGCAATGTTTAGGAGGCAGGTCTCAGATCCACTAATGCGATAACAAAGATTCTCTTCCAAGAAGGGAAGAGGGAGATTGCTTTCCAACATCCTGGCCCAATTGTTCTATATTCCAGAAGCTATTAATTTTCTCTGCTCCCATCACAGGAAAATGTTTGGTCTCAGGGGAAGCAAGCCAATTAAGCAGTTGCTTAAGGGGGAAACCAAAATAAGGTAGGAAATTTGAATGGAGCCATTAACTGTTCTTCCTGAAATCTAAGGAGGACGACATTAAGATGGCAATCCGTTGTGGACAGATTGCATCCGTGTCGTGGAGTGCTGTGACGCAGTGGAATGTGATTATTCAGCTGTCCCAGACGAGGGAGGAGGCAGGCCTTAGATGACGCTTTAGGGGACAGAAGGTTGAAGGTGTCTTCAGCTGCAGAGGGCATAATAGGTAGACTGAGCATCTGGGCTGTTGGAATCCAGTAATCCAAACCCACCCTCCGCCGTCTTCTTCGTGTCACGGGGTGTCACAAGGCAGGAGTCCTTGACCCACTTTTCACTGGGACATTGTCTGCCTGCGGTACTTCCTGTTACCTCTACTGATTCCCTCAAAGTCCAGCCTTGCCCAGGCTCTGCCGGGGTGAGGATCAAAGTGGGAGGGTATGTTCAGAATTTGATGCAGTAAAAAGCAGTGCAACTTTCTCAAATGTTCCAATGAGGTGGAAAGGAAAGTAAAAATGTAAGCCTCTCAAAATGTGAATGGTGCCAGTGCGCTGTGAGAGTTGGACTCTCGCCCGTTAAAAAATGGAAAAAAGAAAGAAGGAAGCCAGAAAGCTGGGGGCTTGTGAGATGAAGTACGGTAGGAGGGCTGTGGGTCAGCCGTGACCCGGGCCCCCCCGCTCTTTCCCACGCGGTTGCGCATGCCGATGCCCCTACCTGTCTGTGAAAGGCAAGAAGTGCTTCTGTGAATGCCTGAATCGTTCCTTTAGTCAATCCGCTCTCTGTCGAAAATGGAAGGCGAGGAAAGAGTCACTTTTGTCGGAGAACAGTGTTTCAGGATGCTTCCACCGGCCTGCTCACAAAAGGCACACGTTAACGTCTCTCTGACGGGTGAGAAGGAAAACGCCTGTGCTGGGTGGCTTTCCACGGAGGGCGGCACGTCTCACCAGCCTTGATTCAGCTTTCTCAAAATAGCCCAACCCGGAGACGCCTCTGGCGACATGCTCTCATCCTAACGGAGCGGGTGCCCTCCCCAGCCAGGGCGCCCCCAGAAATCTTTAAAGGCAGAACCCAAGTGTCTTCACTTTCACGTGGCTCAGTCAGAATGAAGTCTCCTCTGTCGCAGCCCCACAGCCTGGGTCCGAGCGCCTCCTTAGCAGGCCATTTGTCTGGCCTGTGCATTTGTGTCCTGCTAGGCTGGGTGACGCGGGCCACCAACACGAAGCCTTCTCTGACTTGGTTTCCCTCTAGTGGACCAGCCCAGCGCCCACCACGTGGTAGGACCTTAATCACATTTTCCCTTAACTGAACATTAATTGTCTCTTTCTGGTTTTTTTTCTTTTAACATACCTCTTTTCAGTCTTAGTTATAACTGCTAAAGACAATATTTTGCAACTGCACAACCGGAAAACTGGAAATTTGCCACGGAGGTGGGCAGACATTTCCACAAGGTTATTTTCCTTTCTCAATGTACAGAAAGCATTTCCTGACAAATACTGTTCTCCTGCGTGATGAAAGAATCAGAGACGCTGAGCAGGACCGTGGGGAGGATACACACTTGTTACTGTGACTTTACAAAAATCACAAAACTGTTTCAGCCTCTCTAGGCCAAGTGGCTTTCGTGTTAAATTAAATGCTTGTACAACCAGAAATGTGGTCATTGTGTTGTTTAGCTTTTCCACATTCATTCAAGAATTATGTAATTTCCAAAATTCTCATTGACTTCAGATTGAAAAAAAAACACTTGATGAAAATCTTAGGTAAAAGTGAAATTATAGACTATGTGTAATATAATTTGTTTCTTGTTTAGGAGTAGAAAAGGTCAGGTCTGGAAATACAGATTCTCAGACAGGTATCAATTAGGTGGAAAGACAATAAGATTATGTGTACATTTTACTTTCTGATTATTTGCATGTTTTTGCTGCCTAATAATATTAAAAACTAAAGCAATCAAGGATTTAATATGTGCTACATACTGGTCTAAGTTTTTGCATGTGTTGATTCTATGTTAGGTTTCATTACTATCCCCATTTTATAAATAAGGGACTGAGGGACAAAGAGGGTGGGAGCTTGCCTAAGGCCACACAGTTGTAAGCACATGGCTGACCCCGGCCCTGTGCTCCACCCCCGATCCAGACTCTTTCATTTACTTATTTTATTCACTTGCCATTTTGACTGTGCTGGGTCTTCGCTGCTGCCCGAGGGCTTTCTCTAGTTGCTGCGAGTGGGGCTGCTCTCTCATCCTGGGGCACAGCCTCCTCACTGGCTGGCTTCCGTGTTGCAGAGCGTGGCCTGCAGTAGTGGAGGTACGTGGGCTGACTTGCTCTGCAGCGTGTGGAATCATTCTGACCAGGGGTGGAACCCTCTTCCCCTGCACTGACAGGCAGATTCTTACCCCTGGACCACCCGGGAAGTCCGCAGAATCCCGACTCTTAACCGCTACCGAGACTGCCTCTGTACTGATCATTAAAGGCTATGAAGAATTACTGAGTTGTAACAATTTAAATATTTTGGCTAAGCCATATGACTTGGATTGAGTCACTTAACTTCTCAGGATAATGTAAGATAGGATTTAACCTTGCTTAAGGAGCTCTGGACTTCAGCCTTGGCCTCTAGGAGGTAATCCCCAATAGCAGTGTTTTTGTTTAAAGTGATGACTGGCCATCCCAGAAAGATCACTGATGTCACTTAGGGTAGGGGCTCTGGGTCACGCCTGGAAGGATCTGGAGATAAGAAACAGGTCCACCACGTGGGCTGTCAATCAATCATACCTGGGTAATGGCTCCCCGAAACCCTCTGAGCCCCAGGACCTGGATGAGCGTCTCTGGTTGGGGAGGGACACTCCATGTGTATCAATCCCCATCGGCACCAGGAGGCTGCAGTGTCAGCTCTGGGGAAAAGGACAGCAGACACTTTGCCTTTGTAACCCTCCTGGGCTCTGCCCCGAGCCCCCTCCTTTGACTATTGCATCCTATCTGTATCCTTTCTCCATAGTCAGCTATAACCATGAGAATAATAGCTTTCAGTGAGTTCTGCGAGTCTTTGTAGCAGATGATGAAATCTGAGGGTGACTAGGAACCCCTTGAATTTGCAATTGGAATTAGAAACACCCGGTGGTCTTGGATGGTGACTGCCTCCTGTAATCTAAATCCTCAGAGTTCTTCAGCCTCCTCCTCAGTTAAATGATGATATTGAAAGAAATGCTCTTTTAAGTCTCTCGTAGCCCAATAGTGTTATTCTGTCAAGGGCATTTGCAGTTGAGCAAGGCTTCTCTGGAGGCTGGGAGACTTAACCCGAAGGAGCCCGTAGTGAGGGGCTGGGGAAATGGGTGAGAATGGGGGGCTGACGCTTCTCTGCGTAAATCACGCCATGTAGGCCACTTACAGGTAAAGGGAGCTCACGGCGACGAAGGCGGTGGTGGCAGGGGTTGGGGTAGGTCCTCTCGGTTCTGAGTCAGTGTCTGGAAGCCAGTCAGTGCTGCTCTGCAGGCTGTCTGGCTCAGTGGAGCCCATGCACTCAGAATCCATATCTGCTCCAGCTACAGAAGTGAGAGACGCTGTGCCAGCAGGCTTCCAGTATTCTGAGAGCTGAAGCTTCAAGTCTGGGCCATTACTTGAAGGCCTCATGGTGTCCTTTGATTTTTCCTGCATTCAATTGTTCCCAACCTTTGGGGGACCTCCAGGAAGGGGTCTCTCTCAGCTTAAATGCTTCACTGAACTTGTCATAAAATCTTCGGAATGCTTTCAGGCGCAAGAGGAAAATGGCCTCAGGAGAGCTGCAAAGCCTTCTGCTTCCCCAGGTTTGCAATTTTGTTCCCTAATCTGCCAGAACTCCAGAACTAAAACATGATAAACTAGTGTTGTCTGAGACACGAAGTTTCAGTTGTTTGTTACAGCAGAGAAGAAACTGACACACAGAGCTGTCACCAGCAAGCTGCTGAGCGGGATTTGAACTTAAGTGTTCTGCGTCAAAGATCAGTCCTTCCCTCGGCGTGCCCACCCCATCAGTACCCCACCTCAAGTCGTCAGCCCCATCGGATCTGGAACCCCTACAGCTGATCATTTTCAACATCCAGCAGTCACAGATTCACTTCGCTACAGGTTACAGGGAGACACAGACATGAGGAGTCCTGCAGCCAACACAGAGGCCGAGAGCTCGGCGGCGTAAGGCGGGCCAGCGCCCAGGCTTCCTGAGCCTCAGTCCCCTAATCCGTACTTTGGCCCCCTGATGCGAAGAGCCGACTCCTTGGAAAAGACCCTGATGCTGGTAAAGATTGGGGAACAGGAGAAGAAGGGGACGACAGAGGATGAGCTGGTTGGACGGCATCACCGACTCAATGGACGGTTGGACGGTTTGAGCAAAAGCTCTGGGAGATGGTGATGGACAGGGAGGCCTGGCGAGCTGCGACTTATGGGATTGCCCAGGTGGGCACGGCCAAGTGGCTGAACAACAACCACAGAGGGCGCGAGCACGGTGGCACAGGCTTTCCAGGGGTTTTAAAAGGGTTCAGTGAAACAGTCCAAGTAAATCACTGACTGCAATGCTGGGCACAGAAAACCCACTAAAAATATATTATTCTCTTAAAACTTTATTGAGTGCTTAATATTGCCTTCTAGACTTGCTACGGAGTTTTAACTTCAGAATTTCAGCTTTGCAATGGACCATCACAGGGCTTCTTAAACAGAAAAAAAAATGATCTCCTCATTTTTATATAAAACTTACAATTTAGTATCTAGCTATTAGCTGTTATTTTAGAATAAATGATCTAGTGAGTGAATAGTGTCCCTCCAAAATTCAGGTCCACCCAAAACCTCAGATAGCAACCTCATTCAGAAGAGTTTTTGTTCATAGAGAACAGACTTACAGACACAGCAAGGGCAGGAGAAGGTGATGAGGACTAAGAGAGTGTATTGAGATGTATACAATACCATATGTGAAATACTATAGACAGCTAATGGGAAGCTGCCGGGTAGCACAGGGAGCTCAGCCTAGAGGGCGGGAGGGGCGGGAGGTGAGGGGAGGGGACATGCCTGCAGCTGTGCTGACTCCTGTTGGGTGCGTGGCAGACGGCAGCACAGCAGTGCCAAGCGACGGTCCCGCAATTGGAAAGAAAGGAACTCCTAAGAGAAGAAGCAGGCTCTTTGCAAATGCACTCAAGGTAGGGATTGACTAAACTCATCCTGGGACCGTCCTGGTGGCCCAGGGGTGGAGAGTCCGCCTTCCAGTGCAGGAGATGAGAATCCGGTCGGGGAACTAAGATCCCACACGCCTCGGACCAACTAAGCCCGCATGCCCCAGCCACTGAGCCCGCGCACCCCAGCCACTGAGCCCACACGCCCCAGGCAAAGATCCTGTGTGACACTGCCACTGAGCCCACGCGCCCCAGCCACTGAGCCCACGTGCCCCAGCCACTGAGCCCAAGCGCCCCAGCCAAAGATCCCGTGTGCCCCAGCCACTGAGCCCACGTGCTCCAGCCAAAGATCCCATGTGACACAGCCACTGAGCCCACGTGCCCCAGCCAGAGATCCTGCGTGACACAGCGTGGATCCCTCGTGCTGCAGCTAGCCCCCCAGTGCAGCCAAATATTAACAAAATAAAGAAGAAAAAAAATTTTAAGAGCGGCAGGAGTATTTTTGCGCTGCTAGTTAACTGCATGATCTTGAGGGGCAGACGTGACCCTCTGAGACATCCATCTCCTCCAAGTGAACTGGGTGGTGCACAAAATACCCTCAAGGTCCCGACCATAGAATTCTTTAGCAAATAATGGTTTTTAGACCAAACGGAAGAGAAAAGAGGAGGCTATGACGAGCCGTTGGCAACCTGGGTACCTCCTCCCCAAGACGAAATCGCTCACATAAATGCCTAGACCCGTGTGTTACCCAGGGCTTCAGTCATACTGTGATTTTGCCCCCACAGTGCCCTACTACTATGGGCTGACCACAGAGTGCCCTTTTAACTGTAAATGCACTTGGGGCTTCCCAGCTGGTGCCAGTGGTAAAGACCCTGCCTGCCAAGGTGGGAGGTGTAAGAGGCGTGGCTTTGATCTCGGGTTGGGAAGATCCTCTGGAGAAGGAAACAGCAACCCACTCCAGTATTCTTGCCAGGAGACTCCCATGGACAGAAGAGCCTGGTGGGCTGCAGCGCTGGACAAGACTGAAGCGGCTGAACACGCACGAATGCTCCTGTCCACCTGGTAGACTGAAGTTGCTCTCAGGGCTTCTTACATCAACGTCGGCATCTCAGGAAAAAAAAAGCTCTTAATGTGTTTCACTCTCTGCCTCTGCTAACCTATATATTTGTTTCTTTACAGCTTCTTATTTTGTGCTGACGTATAGCTGACTTATATGTGATCGTTTGAGATGATCAGCCGACTCAGCCACCCACATACGCGGGTCCATTCTCGCCCACACTGCCCTCCCCCACGGGCGCTGCGCACTTATACAGACAGGCAGCCGCTGTTTCAGTAACTCCTGGTGCTAACCGTGGCCACAGAGGTCTTCCCTCAGCAGGACGTGGCCTCTCCCAGTCTCTCTGGGAAGCTACCTCACCCAGCAGGTTGGATCGTGCCAACTCACCTTGCAAGCACGTGATACAAGGTTAGAGGAAATCTAATTAGAGAGAAAAGATCATCTTTCAATCTTTAGATTGCATATCGAGGATCAAAGTCTCCAAAATATCTCACTGGCTGCTTGCACTTTTGCCTAAACTCACTGATAACAGAGGGGAAACCAAGGTTAGGAAGAGTTAATTTAGGTTCTAGGCCACATTAAAAGTTTCTCTCCTGCCTTGTCCATGACCCTCAGCCCCTGTTTACTTCCTGTATTGCCACAACATTACCGTCTCCTTTACCCTAAATCCTTCCAGCCACAGCAACTGTGAGCCGTGATTTTTTTTGTGTTCTTTTAGGGCTTAACTATTTCATGTCCATTTACATGTCCTACTTAAAGTATCAAAGTCACCAGCATATTTCTTTCTTGTAGATCTTTTTGAAGTTTTCCACCATACTTTTCTTTTTAAGGGAAATAACCAATAATGTGCCTGCTTACATGGGAGAAAAAGTAAGGGTATTGATACTGATAAATTGCTCCAGGTGAACTTGCCTGAAGACTCCGGAAAATCAGAATAAGGAAGATCTTTGGAAAAGGGTGCTGTGTGCTGTGCTTAGTCGCTCAGTCGTGTCCGACTCTTTTCGACCCCATGGACTGAACCTGCCAGGCTCCTCTATCCATGGGATTCTCCAGGCAAGAATACTGGAATGGGTAGCCTTTCCGTTCTCCAGGGGATCTTCCCAACCCAGGGATCGAACCCAGGTCTCCCGCCTTGCAGGCAGATTCTTTACCATCTGAGCCGCCCGGGAAGCTTGGAAAAGGGGTTCAACTGTTATTACTGATTCCTTGGTTGTTTTTGGTTGCGCTGGGGCATCGTTGCTGCAGGCAGGCTTTCTCAGTTCTGTGAGCGGGGGCTCCTCCTGGCTGCGGAACGCGGGCTCCTCACTGCGGGGGCTCCTCTTGCTGCGGCGCACAGGCTTTTGGGACACAAGCTTCAGCAGCGGCCTCAGCAGCTGTGGTTTGGGGCTCAGCTGCTCCGCAGCACGTGGGGTCTTCCCGGACCAGGGATCGAACACACGCCGCCTGCATCAGCAGGCAGACCCACTGCACTGTCAGGGAAGTCCTAATTCCTGGAAGCTTTGAACCCACGGGATAACACTGAAAACAGTTTCATGGAAAAGAAAAATAGAAAAATAAATGGTCTAACAAAACCACTTCAGAAGAAAAGTATAGAATGAGTAACGATGGGACAACTCCTTCCAAGGGATGATGGGGGTGGGGAGGTGGGGAGCTTGGGGTCGAAGCTGTCAACTCTAGAAAGGGCGGAGGATGTCTTCGAAGTCAGGATCGCTTGCCAGTCCCCCTTCAAGTGTGAGTGACTAAGCAGGGGTAACTGCAAAATAGCCTCTCTGGGAAAAGCAAGAGCTTTGCTGACGGCGAGGTCCACCCAGCTCTCTCTTGCCTCTCGAGATGTCCCTCTCAGCAAGATTTCAGAACCAGCGTATTCTCCGTGCAGCCCAGGACCCACTAAGACCCCTGCGGTTCTCAGGTCTAGGTGCCAAAGCAGGTCATCCAGCAGCCAGCCGTGCCCAGGGACTCATCTGTCAGCACTCAGAGGATGATTCTTGAAGGTATAAATGAATGTCACTCTTTGAGCCCCAGGAACACAGCTCCCCAAATATGAATCATCGTGCTAATCCAGCTCAGTTCTCTGTACGGTGTGGGCTGTATTATTTGTTCCGGGCCTGAGGGAGAAAGCCATGATATATTTAAGGCAGGGTGTTTTCAGAGAGAGCATTAGCACAGTGAATTACAGGGAGAATGCAAATGAGAGAACGGTGAAAGTGACCTTGAGTTTTGCAGTTCAAACTAGTTCCCTGTTAGCTAATAGCCAAGCTGACTGAGAACCTCAGGAGCAGAGGGTACAGATGTTCTGTTTATTAAACAGAAAACATTAACAACTTGGTTGTACCTTGAAACACACTAAGACATGAAAATAAGCAGAGGGCAAAGGGGAAAAGTTCAGTGAATTTTTCCTGACTGTTTCTTTTTTGTAGTGCCATCTCAGCCCTGGCATTTTTTTTTTTCAAATATAAGTCAGGAAGAAAATAATAAAATAAATTTAAAATATATATATATGTTTTGGCAAAGCTGTTTTTCGTTCTACAAAGTTGATAATTTCAGCTCAGTCCACTCAAGAAATCGCCTGTTGAAATACAGAACTGTAGGTCACATATGAAGTAAGATTGTAGTACATTTCATTTGGAGCTTCCCGTTGGAGAAGACTCTTGAGAGTCCCTTGGACTGCAAGGAGATCCAACCAGTCCATTCTGAAGGAGATCAGTCCTGGGTGTTCATTGGAAGGAATGATGCTGAAGCTGAGACTCCAGTACTTTGGCCGCCTCATGAGAAGAATTGACTCATTGGAAAAGACTCTGATGCTGGGAGGGATTGGGGGCAGGAAGAGAAGGGGACGACAGAGGATGAGATGGTTGGATGGCATCACGGACTCGATGGACATGAGTCTGAGTGAACTCCGGGAGATGGTGATGGACAGGGAGGCCTAGCGTGCTGCGATTCATGGGGTCGCAAGGAGTCGGACACGACTGAGCGACTGAACTGAACTGAACTGAACTGAGGTGGCCCTATTGGTAAGGAACCCACCTGCCGATGCAGGAGACGTAAGAGATCCAGGTTCAATCCCTGGGTCGGGAAGATCCCCTGGAGAAGAGCGTGGCCGCCCACTCCAGTGCTCTTGCCTGGAGAATCCCTGGGACAGAGGAGCGCAGAAGACCACTGTCCAGGGGGTGGCCAAGAATCGGACAGGACAGAAGGGGCTCAGCGCACGCACAGGCCCTCTGGGGCAGCCGCGCTGTGAGGGAGAGTACTAGCTCTCCAAAGGACGTTTCCATCTTACAGGAAAGGAAGTGGAGAACAGAGAAATACAAGCGACTTGTCTGAGATAGTGGGGGAGATGAACCTTGAACTTAGACTCCTGTCCATGCACAGGCCACATGCCTTAAAGCCACACGCCGTCACTCATCACCCTTATCAGTCTGGGGCTAGAGGCAGAGCCAGGGGAGAAACACCCCTGCAGAGTCGCCTCTGAGGGCCTGAAAGCATGTGCTGCTAACGACATCCCAACAGACGCAGTCTGCAAAATCTGCACTCCGTGCTGGACTAGCAAAGCTCCCCGCGCCCCCTGAGACGCTCACCGCTGCAGGCTGAACGTGCTCCTCCTGCTCCTTCACCCCAACCATAAAGTCCATCTATGAAGTTTGCTTCAGATGGGCTCAGTGAGGCGCCCTCAGTGACGTGCCCTCTGTGAAGAGCCAGGTCCATGCTGGCTCCCCGGCTCCTTGTCCCCTAGAGTGAATCCTCCCCCTTCTCTCCGCTGACTGAGTGCCCGTGGGCAGCCCTGCCAGGCAGACTCACAGGGCTAAAGCACAGTCGGCCCGCAGGAGCTGACACTCAGCTCCTCCACTTTTCAGTGACCGATGCAATCAGGCCCCTGGCCAGCCTGGAGATGCCCGTCGCTGGCTGCATAGCGCTTTTGTCCTTGATGGCCACACGGCCACTGAAGGATTGAGGGGACTGAGAGTGTGGATCACACACTGCGGAAGTCGCCGCTTGACCTAGAAGAGGTCAGCAGAGCAATCCAAGTTTGAGGTCGCTTTTCCATCTCTATAAAACCCTTGCTAGAGCTGAGTCAAGAACAAAATGCCAAAAAATAGCTAGCATCTCCCTGGAGAAGGTGAACCACAGAAATGGGTGCTAATATCTAGAAAAGGGGTTGTCTCCAGAGCAACAAGCACTACCGGTCTGGAGGGTTTTCAGAGGGTTACATGCCTTCTACCTAAGCCCTGCCGGAACTTTGAGGACGCGAACGTGTCGGACGCGTGGATGCCCTCAGATGGCTCCCCGGAAACCCAGATAATTAAGTGCAGAACAGGACAGGCCTACACGCTTGCTCCACAGGAGATTCAAATCATTATGCCCTTCTGGTCACAGACAAAAGGGATTATATTCCTGGCAACTAAGGGAAGGAAATTTTATAGCATCTCATATTGGTACCACTGGTTAATAATCCTCCAAAGCCAAAAGAGAGAGAGAGAAATTAGGAAGAGATACCCTAGCAGACCTGGGCAACTTGCCAGGCCTCCAGTAGGCAGAAACCAGGAACCAAGAGACTGGATTAGACTCCCAGTTTTGCTTCCAAGCAAAAGAAGGCACTGGCACCCCACTCCAGTACTCTTGCCTGGAAAATCCCATGGACAGAGGAGCCTGTAGGCTGCAGTCTGTGGGGCCACAAAGAGTCAGACACGACTGAGTGACTTCACTTTCACCTTTCACTTTCACTTTGCTTCCAAGCAGCAACACGAATTCAGACAAGTCCTTAAGCCCCAGTTTCCTCATCTGTGAAACAAGACTATTACTTTCCCTACTTGGAGAAGGAAATGGCAACCCACTCCCGTAGTCTTGCCTGAGGAATCCCATGGATGGAGGAACCTGGGGGGCTGCAGTCCATGGGGCTGCGGGGAGTCAGACACAACTGAAGCGATTTAGCACACACGCACTTTCCCTATATATGCCTCATGGAACTAGTGTGAAGCTCATAAGACACCTCGATACATATGGATTTTGACACATTCCCTGTAAACAAGAGAAAGACATTCTAATTAAGGAGAAACCATCTCCCCCTTCCTCTCATTGGTGTGTCTAGGGATCCACCGCGGTCCTGTAGTCAGCACAGCTATTACTCATCTCTCCAGGACATAGCACCTCCCAGAAGACGAGGGATCCAGCAAACCAAGCAGCTGCTGAACCAAGAAAAAGTAGCTGCAGAAAAGGCATCTCTTTAGGAGGTTAACACTCAGAAAGCCCTGGGTCAGAAGTCCTCTCTCTAAGCTGGTGATGAATTGAGGAGCAGGCATACATTTTCTTTGGTTAAAAAAGTAAAAATCTTACACTGATCTGAAAATATTAATAGAGCTCAAAAGAGGACCCTGCTGTTTTCCTTGTGTAATTGCTGATTCAGACTCCAGGTTTACACATTGATCAGATGCGTCTGATTTTGGAAACAGAAGTGTGGTTCACGCAAAAATCAGGTCAACAGTTAGCAATTATAGCTGTGCATTAAGGGGTTCACCAGGCCTGCATTCAGCTGTGTAATGAGACTGAGTAAACCTGATTCCTACCTGGACTAATCAGACCCACTCTACCCTCTTGGGCTGCCTAGGTGGCCCAGTGGTAAGGAATCCACCTGCCAGTGCAGGAGACGCAAGAGAAGAGAGCTTGATCCCTGGATTGAGAAGATCCCTGGAGGAGGGCATGGCAACCCACTCCAGTATTCTTGCCTGGAGAATCCCAGGGACAGAGGAGGCTGGCGGGCTACAGTCCACGGGGTCATGCAGAGTCGGACGTGACTGAGCACACACGCTACTCTCTTGTAAGAAGCCTGCTCCCAGCTCCAAGTACCTCTCTTCCATTTATTTCTTCTCCTGCTGTAGTGAGGACCTGAGCTGTAGACCGGGAGTGAGTACTGGAGGGCTCCTCTTCCCACACAGCTTATTTGAGTTGCCTGGCTGTTGAGAGACTGCACGAAGCTTGGAGAGGATGAGTTCTTCTGAACAGGATGAGGCATGCACGTTTGGATTGGCTACCACTGCCCGGTGGAGCACAGAGAGGACAAGTCAGGGCTTCCAATCTTACCCACTGCAGCGCAAGTCCCCGAAGGGCACGTGGGGAAGGGACGGGCCAGCGGTCGGCACACCACCGCCGGCCGGGTTCTGGCCTTACACCCGCTGCTGCCTCCCAATCTGATAGGCTGGTTGGGACTGCGAGCAAGCAGGAAGTCCGCTCCTGCTTAGGTCACATGAAGACTTAAGCTCCACTCATCCTGTCTGTTTCTTTCTCTTTAACACCTCCATCGGGACTTCTAGAGCAAGGGTGCCCTCCCAATCACAGAGAGTCCCAGGTCCAGCATAGAGTTAAGAAAAAGAAGTGGCTAGGAATAGAGACTGGAGAAGGCAATGGCATCCCACTCCAGTACTCTTGCCTGGCAAATCCCATGGATGGAGGAGCCTGGTGGGCTGCCGTCTCTGGGGTCGCACAGAGTCGGACACGACTGAAGTGACTCAGCAGCAGCAGCAGCAGCAGGAACAGAGACGCAGCCTACTGTGCTGAGCTGTGTATATGGAAGCCCTGTCCGACTCCTTGTGGCCCCATGGGCTGTAGCCGCCGGGCCCCTCTGTCCATGGGGTTCTCCAGGGAATACAGGAGTGGGCTGCCAGTTCCTCCTCCAGGGGATCTTCCCAACCTAGGGATCAAACCCATGACCCCTGCGTCTCCTGCCTTGCAGGCCAGTTCTTTACCACTGACCCATTGGGGAAACCAATGTGTATAGAGAAGGGATATAGAATTAAGAAAAATAGCCAACATACATGTACACATACACTCCAAAGATATATATATATATTTATGTAGATGCGCCAAAGAGTCCAACACGCAAGGGATGGCGTGCCGCAGCTAGGCCAGAGCCTGCACTTCCGCTTGTCTCTGCTGCCTCACACCCCCACGCCATGGTCCAACCGTGCCCTGAATCCACGTCAGAGCTTCTCAGTAGAGAATTTCTGGGAGGAGAGACCCCAAGGATTTGGCCTGATTTCTGAGATCAGAGGAGCCCTGAGCAGGGGAAGGAAGATGAGCGTGTTTAGTACCCAGAGGAGGAAGACAAAAGCGCCGCCCGCCCCTGGCAGTTCCCGTGGGAAGAGATCTGGTGAAAGGCAGATGGGAACACCAGCAGAGCAGGGACCTGAGTCCTCAAGGAGGTCTAAGTGGGGGAGAGGAAGACTTATGGAGCCGCAAGGATATAGTGGAATTTTCATTTAAAAACTAAACGTTTTCATTTAATTTTACTCTCAGCTGCTTAATAACTTGTAGCAGTGAATGATCTCAGTCAACAGTAACTTCAGAGGAGCTGTGTCGTGGCACAGATAAAACTCAGAACGGCAGAAATGACGGGACAAAACGCAGAAACTTGCAGGCAGATCCAGAAGGCCTTGCATGTGAAGAGGAGGTCTAGATGGAGAAGAAGGAACGGAGAGAAGGGGGTTAGTGATCAAATAAGTGGTAGAGAAAACAGCCCCCCGTCTCAGGAAGGACTTGAGTCGGCAGATTGCAGGGGGTGCACTGAGTCGGAGAGTGGCAAAGACAGAGCTCCTGGCGAAGCCCCTGCATCCCAAGGACGAAGCCAGGGTGCTCAGTGAACTCTCCCTGGGTCTCTGTTTTCCAAGGCCCATGCACTTGCTACCTCAGAACCAGGAAGCTTGTTAAAAATCGGATTCCAGAACTTCTGAATCCTATCCTCTGGTAGGGTTGAGGAAACGCAAGCATCTCACCGTGTGGAGCCCCAGGAAGAGGGCGGAAGGGTCCTCTTGGGAAATTTACTGAGTATCGAACGCTAGGCGACCCCGCCCAACGGAGTCTAAATGCTCCACCTCGGTGAACTGTTGCAAATGTTCAGACATGTGCGCGCGCACACACACACACACACAATGGCACTGGATAGTACTGTTCTGGAGAAGGCGATGGAACCCCACTCCAGTACTCTTGCCTGGAAAATCCCATGGAGGGAGGAGCCTGGTGGGCTGCAGTCCATGGGGTCGCTAAGAGTCGGACACGACTGAGCGACTTCCCTTTGACTTTTCACTTTCGTGCATTGGAGAAGGAAATGGCAGCCCACTCCAGTGCTCTTGCCTGGAGAATCCCAGGGACGGGGGAGCCTGGTGGGCTGCCGTCTATGGGGTCGCACAGAGTCGGACACGACTGAAGCGACCTAGCAGCAGCAGCAGCAGTACTGTTCTATTTAGGGAAACTCGCGGGAACTGATATGAATAACTTCATAGCTCTTTTTTCTTTATTTAAAAAATGTTCCAACCTTGGCTCTGAATTTTGAAAAGTGAAAGAAACAAAACTGAATAATGTAACAAAACCTCTTCCCTCTTTTTAAGGTTTCGTTCTCTGGGCGCGCAGCCCGCAGCCTGCAGTACCTTAGTTCCCCACCAGGGGTCGAACTCGTGCCCCCTGCTGTGGAAGCACAGTCCTAACCAGCGGACCACCGGGGAGGACCCCCAGACCGCCGTCCTTACTGCCACGGGCTCAGCGTCCTTGCAGGGTGCAACGCCGGGGCAGCTGCCACACAGCTCCTCTTTGGCTCTCAAACTGCATTGACACCACTCTGTTTCTCTGGAAAGAGCTGATCTAGGAAAACGTGAACCCACAGGTAGTCTCACAGCCACCTTCTCTACTTAGAAAGACCATCTGGGTTTAGGCAACAGCCATTCAAATCTCAGTAAATAAGACATGATTTATGTGCAATAAAATACACCTATTTAAAATGTACAGTTCAGTGAATGCATTCACCAGTGAAACCATCGCCAAGTTGCTTCAGTCGTCCGACTCCTTCCAACCCCATGGACTGTAGCCCACTAGGCTCCTCTGCCCATGGGATTCTCCAAGCAAAAACCCTGGAGTGAGTTGCCGTGCCCTCCTCCAGGGCTGAAGTCATACCACATGTATGCCCGGCTTCGTCATCCTAAAGGTTTCCTTGGCCCCTTTGCAGACCACCCCTCTCTCCATCCTTAGGCTCAGGCAAGCACTGATCTGCTTTCTGTCACTACAGGTTTGTCTGCATATTCTTCACATAAATGCAATCATACTGCATATGGGTTTTCTAGATCTGCAGCAACAAATTCCCACAGACTGGATGGCTTAAAACAACAGAAATTCCTCTGGAGGCCAGAAGTTCTAGGTCAAGGTGTCCCTGGGGCCTGGACGCCTCTGGAGTCTCAAGGGCCGGTCTTTCCCTGTGCGCCCCGCTCTGGGGCCCCCAGAGCTCCTGGGCGTGGCAGCATCACTCCATTCTCTGGCTTCATCTTCACAGGGTCCTCCCTGTACATTTGTGTCTCAGTGTCTTTCCTGCAATGACACTTTAAATCCAGGATGACGTCATCTTGAGATCCTTAATTACATCTGCAAAGACACTGTATCCAGATAAGGGCACCAAAGAGAAAATCCCAGTTCTCCTCCTATTTCTCCTTTCTGACACGACCCCAGTTTCACCACACCTCTGACAGCAGGTGTGGGTGGGTTTTCCTTGCTAAAAGCAATTCTCCACAAGACTAGCTGGGTGTTCTACAGTTCAGTTCAGTTCAGTCACTCAGTCGTGTCCGACTCTTTGTGACCCCATGAATCGCAACACGCTAGGCCTCCCTGTCCATCACCAGCTCCCAGAGTTCACCCAAACTCGTGTCCATCGAGTTGGTGATGCCGTCCAGCCATCTCATCCCATGTCGTCCCCAGTGTCACTCAGTTGACACTCTCTGCCTGGATCCTACAGGTTAAGGTCAGTCCTACAAGAACACCCACTTCACACGCCAGTCACAGGTCCAGACCACCGCCTCTGCTCTGACCAACGGGCTGAAAGTCAAAGGCTCCAGCGGGGGACTGCTCTGGTGGCTCAGTGCCAGGGCAGGGGACACAGGTTCACTCCCCAGTCCGGGAGGATTCGGCATGCCTCGGGCAACTAAGCTGGTGTGCCCCAACTACTGAGCCCGTGCTCTGCCCCTAGAGAAGCCACAGCTAGAGAGCAGGCCTGCTCACCGTAGCTAGAGAAAGCCCAAGCGAGGGAATGAAGACTCGGCAGCCGTGGAAAAGGCTCCAGTGACCCCTCCTTTGGCTCGATGAGCTGCTCGAGCAGCTCACAGAGCTCAGGGACACACTTGCTTACTCTTTACCAGGTCATTACAAAGAAAGAAAGAAAGTGAAGTCGCTCAGTCGCGTCCGACTCTTTGCAACCCCATGGACTATAGCCTAGCTGGCTCCTCCATCCATCCACAGGATTTTCCAGGCAAGAGTGCTGGAGTGGGTTGCCAGTTCCTTCTCCAGGGGACCTTCCCCACCCAGGAAATGAACCTGGGTTTCCCACATTGTAGGCAGATGCTTTTACCATCTGAGCCTCCAGGGAAGTTATTATAAAAGGATGCAGTAAAGGTTACCAAGGAACAGCCAAATGGAAGAGTTGCAGAGGGCAAAGCTTACCGAAAGCAGGGTGGAGCGCCCACGTGCTCTCCAGGCATCTCCGCCCCCAGCCCCCCATGTGCTCAGCAACCTAGGAGCTCTCTCAGCCCTGTGCCTTGGGGACTGTTATGGGGGCATCATCACAGAGGAATGGTTGATTATTCACTCCATTGTAAGTTCCTCTCTCTGGAGACTGAGAGAGGGGGCTGAAAATTCCAGGCTTCTGAGGATGGCTTGAGGTTTCTGTAACCAGCCCCAATCCAGAAGCACACCCAGGTCACCTCATTAGAGCAAAAGACATTTTGATCATCCAGGAAATTCCAAGGAATTTCAGAACTCTGTGTCAGGAACAGAGTCAGAGGCCAAGCAGAACAAAAATGCTCTATTTTTAATATATTATATTATATATATTATATTACACATAATGTTTATATTTTTTATACAAAAGCTTTTCTGCTGCACTTGATAAAGAACACAACAACAAAGAGAAACTAGAAAACATAAACTAAATGAAATGGGACCACTGATTATGGAATAGAAAAAGTGAGCAAACTAGACCATCATACAGTCCAGTTGTTCTTGAACGTGGCTCTTCACTAGAAATACAAGAAGATGTTCCCCTTTTTCTTTTCCTAGCTTGTCACAGCAACATGACTCAGCTGACATATGTATATACCAACTGAGCTATCATATATGCCTATATTCTGTTTTAGATTATTTTCCATTTGTTATTGCAAGATACTGAATATAGTTCCCTGTGCAATACAGTAAGCCCTTGTTATTCATTTCATACATAGTAGTATGTATCTGTTAATCCCAAACTCCTAATTTACTTCTCCCCCCAACTCAGGGCTCTTATCACTCAGGAAATTACCAAGTTTTTAGGAGATTTGTGCCAGAAGCCAGAGCAGGGACCTGTGTCACATCTCCAGGCCCCAGGGGTGAGGCCCTGGGTGTATCAGCCTCACTGTCTCCTCACCCGCAGAGGGACCTTGGATTCCTTTCCGTTTCTGACTATTGCTAATAAAACAGCTACGATCACATGTGTACACGCCTTTCCATGCATATGTGTCCATTCCTTTTGGTTAAATGTGCTTTGCCCAAGTGTGGATCTAACTTTAAACAAAACTGTCAAGAGCTTTCCCAAACTGATCGCACTGTTTTCTCTCCCATCAGCAGGGCATGAAATTCTGCTTGCTCCACACCCTGACCCAAACCTGCAGCTTGTAATGTCAGCCTTTTCACATCTGAACTATTTGAGTAGGTGTATAGTGATGTTTTCATTGTGGCTTTTATTTACATGTCCTTGATGACTAAGGATGGTGAATATCTTTTCATGAGCTTATTAACTATTCACGCATTTTATGAAAGCTCTGTCTAAACCCTTGGCCTATTTTTAATCAAAGTTTGTCTTCTTAGTATTGTAAACAATACTTTTTGAAAAAAAATTTTTTTTTCCTGACAAGTATGAACAAAACTGTTTTTTTAATTTGGGAGCCTAGAAAGCTCTGCCAAACGATAACAGCTCAGCAGAGACGTTATCTGAACCAGGAGGGAAATCCTGTCTTGAGCAGCACGGGTGGGACATGAACAGAAGACCTGCCCCTCTGTGACCTGAGAACTGGGATACGGGCCGTGCTGCACTCTCGAGTCCCTCCGCTCTCACCAGGTCACAGGCGTCCCTGGACCCCTGTCTCTCCATTTGTAAAATAAGGAGCTTGCACTAAAGCGATCAAGCTTTCTTCAAGGCCCAATATGCATGGCTGTTGTGCAGCTGCTCAGCTGCATCTGACTCTTTGCGACCCCATGGACTGCAGCACGCCAGGCTTCCCTGTCCTTCACTATTTCCCGAAGCTTTCTCAAACTCACGTCCCTCGAGGCGGTGATGCCATCCAACCATCTCGTCCTCTTTCGTCCCCTTCTCCTCCTGCCTTCAATCTTTCCCAGCATCAGGGTCTTTTACAACCCGCATGTATTGGCTTGGCCCAAAATTTCACTCAGGTTTTTCTGTAAGATGTTATAGAAAAACCTGAATGAAGTTTTGGGCCAACTCAACAAGTAGTTCCTTCTGATAAATGACTAAAATAGCCACAAAGGTCCTTCAAAATATGTTATATTTGAAAGCTAAACCATTTTTAAAAATTCATTGGGCCTCCCTGAAGTCTGAAAAAAAAAATCGGATTCAAGAAAGATGAAAGAGTTATCCGTGTGGAGTGGCAGATATCAACACGTTTAGCTGACCCTTTTGAAGTTGGTTTCTAACGAGTGGGGGCCCTATCAGTGAAAACATCAAGCCAGCAGTTCCAGGATCTCCTGCAGCCTTTAGTTACAGCACTGACTGGCACGTGTCACACTCAGCATCGGAAACGGTAGCAGCAGCATCTTCAAGCACGAGAACAGATGAATACACACAAGGCACGAGCACGCTTAGCATTTCTAATTGTACAGAGTCTTTCCTCTGGAAATACTTCTGATGTCTTTCAAATATACTGTCTCAAATGAACTTACAAAACAGAAAGAGACTCCCAGACTTGGAGAACGAGTTTATGGTTGCTAGGGGGAGAGATAGGGAGAAGAGCTAGTTAGGGAGTTTGGGATGGACAGGTACACACTGCTGTGTTTAAAATGGATAACCAAAAAGGGCCTTCTGTATTCCCTACCGTGCAGGGAACTCTGCTCAGCGTTATGTGGCAGCCTGGATGGGAGGGGAGACTCGGGGAAGAGAGGTACACCGATGGGTTTCCCTGGTTCGTATGGGTTTCCCTGGTGGCTCAGAGAGTCAGGAATCTGCCTGGAATGCAGGAGGCCTGGTTTCAATCCCTGGGTAGAGAAAATCCCCTGGAGAAGGGAATGGCTACCCAAGAATATTCCAGTGTTCTTGCCTGGAGAATTCCATGGACCGTACCTATATATGTATGGCTGTGTGCCTTCTCTGTTCACCTGAAACTACCACAGTGTTGTCTGTTAACCAGTTATACCTCAATACAAAATAAAAAGTTTAGAGAGGAAAAAAGTACTGTCAACTTTTGCAACATTTAATTAAAATATTCTCCTTTAAAAAAGAATGTTGTTTACCACTCAGATGAGCTCATATAAAGCTCATATAAACCTCATATAAACCTGCTACGGCCGTAAATGAGCTGCTTTTTCCAAACGTGGTGATGAGTATGTTTTAGATAGACATGTTCTCAGTGTCCCTTTGTCTCAGAGGACACAGCTGCCAGTGATAACTCCAGGATCAGGGCTGTATTTTTGGCCACTGGATAATGGTTCATATGAAGCAACTGATCTGGGTGATGACTGGACCCATAATTCTGGTATCAAGTCAGAATTATGCCACTTAGGTTGAAGGCCGTTTGGCCAACACTCCCTGGATTTCATTAGCAGCATGCTCTACTTATCAGAACTGGGCAACTGAAACTACAAAGTCAGATATTATATGATGAGAAAGTGGACAATTCCAAGCACATCTTTTCTGATCAGCCTATCAGGAACTTGACCTTCTGCTTTGGTAATAAGAATCCATATCATTTCCTCCTTGTTAAGCACCCAGGCCATGGTTTGGGAGCATTTAGTTTGAGCTGAATTTAGATCTTAATTTTAGGTTTGAAGGGCAAGTGTCAGAAAGAGGCAACCAAGTGTACCCAAAGCTATAAGGATGTAGCAACAACTTCAGAGTCTTTAGGTGCAACCCTAAAGTCCACACAAAGATGTTTCGCCAAGAAAATTTGAGTGACAATGTCTTTCCTGGGCATGTCTTGCTAATCAATTTATGTCTAGAAACATTATTTTCTTTATTTCTGTCTTTATCACCACAATCCTCATTTTTTCCAACATTGTACTATGAAGAATTTCAAACACACAGTAAAATTGAAGGAATTTTAGTAAATACTCATCACCTACTGTGCCTCACTCAGTCGTGTCCGACTCTTTGCGACCCCGTGGACTGTAGACCACCAAGCTCCTCCGTCCATGGGATTCTCGAGGCAAGAATACTGGAGTGGGTTGCCATTCCTTCTCCAGGGGATCTTCCCAACTCAGGGATCGAACCCGGGTCTCCCACATTGCAGGCAGAAGCTTTAACCTCTAAGCCACCACTATCAACATTTTACTCTGCCTGCCTTATCACATATCTATCCACCTAACCCTTCCTCTATGCATTCTTCATATCCTTTTTATATATTTCAAAGTAAACTACAGACATGAGCCCATAACCTCTTTTTTTTTTTTGGCCTGTAGAATCTTAGTTCCTTGTCCAGGGATCAAACCCCCACACCCAGCAGGCAGGGAAGCCTGGCTTCGTAGCCCCGGGGCTGACAGGAAGTCCAATACCCTCATTTTCAGGCCTTCTTTTTCTCTTCCCTGTCTAGTTTTGGTCAGTTTTCATTGAAGGGTATCTTTTTCGCTCTCTAAGAATAATTCTAAAAATGGATTTACACAGAATTCTGGAAGTAGAAAGTCCTGTCTACACCAATCCTGGTGCCCCAATTCTGAGTTTGAGCTGGTCACCACGCGTCTCCTTCCCTCTCATCCAAGTGAATAAGCAGCCCCTGCCACTGACACTTGGTTACTTTCATCCTCCAAAAATGAGAAAGCTGAACAACCTTCCAGAAGAAAGCAGACGTCCCTCATCTGCCCTTGCTATGAAAGATCTATTTATACATCTAAGAACATTCCTTGTCAAACAATAGCATTCTGTTTCACTCCTTATTGTTTTAGTTTCGGATACTCTCCACACCGCTTCTTTGCCAGGAGCAATGTTGACATCAAGTGTTAGAAAGACTTTCAGACGCTAGTTAAGAATTCTATTTAAATGTGGCAGAAAGAAAAAAATGTATCTTTGCCTCCTCCTGAAACACCATCAATATATAAGCAAAGATATTTAAAAAAGAATGAAGTCAGAAGGACATGAAGAGCGGGAGCAGGGAGGAAAGCCGACGATGGATGCCACGAAGTTTGGGAGGATTAGAAACGAGCCGAGGGAGGAAATCCATTTAGCCAAACGGAGGGAGCATAAACCCACCTGCCCTGAGCGAAGGCAGTGATGAGGATGAGACAGTTTGCTTTGCAAAACTCAGGAAAGATCCGGGCTTGGGTGCACAGGGCGCCTCAGAAAGCTGTGTGTAGCTGAAGCCACTGGAGGTTTATTCCAGGTTTATACACGTGTTCATCGCAAGTCAGCCAAGGGCTCACGTCTCCTCACTCAGGAGGCAGGCTGGTGGAAGAGCCACGATTCACCACTGCTAGGTAGAAAGGAAGAGAGCTCTGATGTGCCTCACAGTAGCAGCCCATAAGCCACTCTTCCCCAGGACTAGGAGAGGCTGAGTCCCCCTCCATGGAACCACATGGCTAAGGAAATCCAGTTTCTCCCTTCCATGCATGCGGGAGATACTCCCTAGCAATGTTTTAAAACTGTGTGTGCAAACGATGGCAGTTGGAAGTGACGTTTTTTGTTTGTAACTAGTGAAATCAGACATTTATTTAACATTCACTGTTCTAAGGAACATGCCCACCACTATAGAGGAAAAGGATAAATAACTACCACTAAGATGAGCATGTGTTGCTCTGTAAAAGATCAACTGGAATTGTCAAAAACCCACCGCAAGAGGACAAAGTGATTAAAATATCAGGAGGTAGTTTTATACATTTGAATTCAAAAGCAAGTTTCCCTGTTTCTGTCCCAGGGTGACATTTTTGTCAAGAACTCCCTGGAATCAAGTCCTAATTTACATCTGTGCCCAAAACCACCAAGAACAGCAAACTTAATAAAGCTGGAAAAAGACAGCACGGCCTGACTTAAATGGACTCAACTTTTGTATTTAGTCATGTCTCTGGATTAACTTTTTAAAAGTAAAGCGTAAAGCCAACCTCCACTGAAGTCCATCTCAAGTGGCCCGCTGTTCCCCCTCCTCTCTCTCCTAATGCACTGGGTTTGAGTTCGCCTGGTGAAACTTACACTAAAGATGTGAAAACAGGAATGTCGCTCTACTGGGAGAAACAAAGGAAAGAAATAAAAGTAACATTGAAGGGATATAGAAGAAAATGACTTTCTGCTTCAAATTAGGAAAAAAAAAAGTGTGTTCAGACATGAAATAGTGTTTCCATTACCAGCCCCGGGGGTTTAACTTGGGTAGATTAATGTACTGGGAGTGATATCTTTGGTTTATCATCCATGGAGAGGTAATTTAAAAAATCTTTGACCTTGTCAGTTTGGGGGTCACTTCGAGTTGGAAGTGTTGCTTCTGCTATGTCACCTCCAATGTTCAGGAATCTTTCTTGCCCCAGTATGTTGCCCTTGCAGATTTTCAGTATTTATTGCAGGTCGTTTTCTTCCAACTGCAATTTTGCCATCCATTTGAATCTTTCATCCATTTCCCCACTTGTAAAATGCATCCTCTTTTTCACTAAAGGGACTCTACCTTTTAGATAATAGTGTAAAGCGAATGGGAAGAGAACCAACGTCAATACATTAAAAATGTGCTCTCAACAACACCCTAGGCGCTTAATGCAGGAGCTCGCTTAACACTTATCACAATCAAACATGCAGTGCAAACCAGCGAGGTTAACGTAAAGATACACAGAACATCACGTACTGATGCATACATATGGGACCTAGAAAGTGAAACCCACGCACCTATTTGTAGGGGAAAATGGAGACGGAGGCGCAGAGAACTGACTTGTGAGCGTGGCAGGGAAGGGAGAGGGTGGGGCGAATTGAGAAAGTAGCATGGCCACACACGCACTCCCATGTGTAAAACAGACAACCCGGGGGAAGCTGCCCGCAGCGTAGCCCCGCCCCGTGCTCAGGGACGTCCCTGAGGGGCAGGAGGCTCAAGGCGGAGGGTACGCATACATATACGTAGCTCTGGCTGATTTCCGGTGCTATATGCCAGAGACCAACACATTGTAAAGCAATTATCTTCCAATTAAAAAAGAAAAAGATACATAGAGCAGTGACTTAAGCCCAGGTTCAAAGACTTTCATTAGAAAAAACTTTTTTAGAAAACCTATATACCACACTTGTCCTATGAATATTTCTAAATTTAACATCCTTGAGAAAATATACAGCTGTACTAAAAATATTTTGCATTCACAACAAGGTATTTTCCCTTCATAGATTATTTTTCCAGTAGCATTTGTTGAAAAGCTACCCTTCTGCCATTGATTTGCCTTTTCACCTTTGTCAAAAATCTGTTGATTACATGTATGTGTATTCCTAGGTTATCTACTTTATTCCACTGATCTAAATGCTTAGTCCCTTACCAATACCACACTCTTGATGTCTGTAGCTATAGAATAAGTCTAGAAACTGACAAAGGGATTCCTCCAAATTTATTCTTCTCTTTCAAAATTGCCTTAGATATTCTAGTTTCTTTGCTTTTCCATACATATTTTAAAATAATCTAGTCTGTGTATCTAAAAAAAAATCTTGCTGGATTTTTGACAAGAAAAGTATTAAAACTGTATGTCAATTTGGGAAGAACTGACATCTTTCTTATATTATACCTTCCGATCCATAAACACAGAATATTTCTTTGGTGTTTTGTAGTTTTTAGCAGACAAGTCCACAGGACCTCTACATATTTTGTTAGATATAAACCTAAATATTTCGCTTATTCTTGCTTCTTTAATAGTAAATTATTGTCAGTATAACTTTATCATCATTAATTTAGCTGTGGTTTACTTAGTTACTCCTTAAGCAAAAATCATAATTTGGACTCCCTCTGGGAAAAATTCAGCCCATAGAAAATTCTAATGAGGAGAGATTTTTCCATTTTAAAAGTCTACATTTCTATCTTCTCTTGAGAAATGTGGACATTTAATAACCCTGGGCCTCGTTTTCCTACTCAGCAACAATTAGCTGGCGCTGTATCCTGTCCCAAGTGGCGCTAGCGGTAAAGAAGCTGCCTGCCAATGCAGGAGACGCAAAAGGTGAGGGTTTGATCCCTGGGTTGGGAAGATCCCCTGGAGGAGGGCATGGCAAAGCTCTCCAGTGTTCTTGCCTGAAGCATCCCATGGACAGAGGAGCCTGTGGGGACAGAAGAGCTTGTGACCCAGGGGGTCACAGAGTCAGATGCTACTGAAGTGACTGGGTAGGCATATCGGGTCCATCCCTTACGAGAGGCAGGCTTTCCAGGGAACCACAGTCTCCACCAAGGCCAACGGATGTGATGCACTTTCGCTTGGCCTACTTTCCTTGCTCGTTACTGTACTGGCTCTGGTAGCCTCCTGAGATTCCACTTCTGCATTAAATTGAGTGGTGATACATATTGGCATCAACAATACCTTTGGTTTATTAATTGGCTTTCTCAGGTTACTTACAGGGCACAGACTGTGTTAATCATCCATACTCTTATGTATTTACTAAGCTACTGTGCTTATATTTATTCTCCTCACTCCCAAATCTCCTTATTTCATGACACTTCATCATCACCAACTATTTCTCCCAATGGGGAAAGCAGAGTAAGTGCGGTCCCACTTTCCTGCATTGGAGAAGGGAATGGCAACCCACTCCAGTGTTCTTGCCTGGAGAATCCCAGGGACGAGGGAGCCTGGTGGGCTTCCGTCTATGGGGTCGCAGAGTCGGGCACGACTGAAGCGACTCAGCAGCAGCAGCGGCAGCAGCAGCAGCAGCAGAACAGACAAAAGACGAGAGTGGAGGGACTTTCTTGGTGGCCCAGTGGTTAAGAATCTGCTTTGTAACACAAAGGACGTGGGTTCAGTCCCTGGTCGGTGGACTAAGAGCCCACATGTCGAGGGGCCGCTGAGCCTAAGAGCGGCAACTACTGAGCCTGGGCGCTCCAGAACCCAAGTGCGCAGGGAGAGCCAGCACAGGAGAATGCTGAACCTAAGAGCGGCAACTACTGAGCCTGGGCGCTCCAGAACCCAAGTGCGCAGGGAGAGCCAGCACAGGAGAATAAAGGCTGGAGCGGAGATGGAGGAACCCGCCCTAGGAGTCTTCCCTGTGACAGCTCTTTTCCAGGGGCTGATGTTTTGTGAGAGAGACTTACTGGGCAGAGGTGAGCCCCTGGTAAACGAAGGCCATTTTTCTCAGAGTGCCTTTTCAGCTCTGAACTTGTACTTGTGAATGTACTTGTGAATTTCCCAAGAATTTATCTTGAGATAATGGGGTTACCCTTCAAAGTTCCATTAACAAGATTCTCAATTGTTCTCCCAGAAGTGAGAAAAGTATATTCCCTCTGCTCATCTAGACTGTTCATTTGAGCAAGTGACAGGGCTAACCTAGTCCCCATTTAACCTCTCAGCACCATCCGAGCACAGCCAAGGAGAGGAGTTCAGCTTTAATATCCCACTTTTCCTAATCCGTTATCCATGATAATCCATTGCGTCCCCTGGGTACTTAATCATCAAAGCACCATAAACCTCTTTTTGAAGATCAAATGGTTCTTTAATCCATTTACTTACAGTACCCTCAGTTATAGAAAATTAATCGGAAGGGTAAGTGGGCCGCTATTCCAAGGTTCTTATGGCACCTGTTAACAAGGTAACAACTCGGTAATGGCTTTTGTGCCAGGTGAGTCAGAATGAAGCGCAAATCACCTTGGTTGGTTGCTTTTCCCTGCACCCTTCAGTCTGGCTTAGCTCTTGCTGCCTCCTTGGCCTTGCCTGCCTTCCCAGAATCCCATCGATGAATTAACGAAACTCAGCCAGCCTGAGAGCTAATTGGACTTTCAGCCTTCCAGTGAGAGTGCCATTAATTCTCATCTTCCCTTCTGCATCAGGTTAGCGGAAACCTTTTAGAGACATCACCCTAGGTCTTTGAATTCTTAAAGAAGTAACAGAGTGGTAATTTTCATTAAGCCAAAGCACCGTGTTCCAGGCTAATTTTCCTCCTGTCCTCTTCCCTGGGTACTGAGGAACTGTATCAGATGACCCCCAAATGGCCACAGACACCTACTACTGGGAAGCCTCTTACCCTCAAGAATACCCCAAGGTCATTACTATAACTCCCTCTACATTTTTTTAGTCACTTGGTTTAAGAGAAAAAATAATCATTTTGAGCCACTCAATAATAGAAATTGAGATTTCATATTAACTAGAAATTCAATGTTTGTATTATCCTTTATAAGGCATTTCATTTCCTTTGCCAGAGGAGCTGGTTTAACCTGAACATTTAAAAAAAAAAAACCTCCTGACTCTGATCACGGGAAGAGGCCTTTTAATTATTCATTATGCAGTAACTAAGTGTTCTTTAGTTATGAAGAAAATGCCTTCTAAATAAAAACCCATTCACAGGATGAGTAAAACCTCTACATTTTCCCTGCCCTTTCCGAGTGTCTGTTCAACACAAGGCATCTTCGTGTGAATTACACACATAAGCACATTTATGGGCTCCCCGGCTGGCACTAGCGGTAAAGAGCCCGCCTGCCAATGCAGAGATGAAAAGATGTGGGCTCGATCCCTGGGCCAGGAAGATACCCTGGAGAAGGAAATGGCAACCCACTCCAGCATTCTTGTCTGGGAGATCCCACGGGCAGAGGAACTGGCAGGCCACAGTCCATGGGGTCACAAAGAGTTGGACGCGACTGAAGCAACTGAGCACACAAGCACATTCATACATATATATGTGTACAGCTCATATCTGTATACGTGTATAAGCACATTTATACTTACACAGTACATATGCATGAGTGCACACGGATAAATGGGAGAAAGACAAAGAACGATAAACTCAGGGACCTAAGAAGAAGGACTACGTGTGAGAGTAAAGCAGCCCATGGGAAAAACGCTGGATCGAGCAACGAGTCTGGTGGGCGATGGGAGTGGGCGGGGCGGGGCGCTTACCAAGATGAACTGGCTTCCGTGGACTGGAACCCAGGCAGTTAAACTTTCAGCAACTGCGTCTCCTGCCAGAGATGGGCTCAGTCTAGCTCAAGATGCAAGCAGGACACAGAGGAAGGAGAAATGATGCTTTTTCAGTGAGAAAGGCAGTTGTTAACTCTCCTCGGAGCTGAGGGGAGAATCAGGAGAAACCAGATGCAAACACAAGGACATACAAACTGAACTGAGTGTTTGTGTCCTTTGGACATCCACGTGTTGGAATCCTTTCCCTCAACGTGATGGTATTTGGAGATGGGGACTTCGGGAGGCCGCTGGAATTTGATGGGGTCACCAGGATGAAGTCTCCAAGATGGAATTAGTGCCCTTCTAATAAGAGACATCAGGGAGCTTGCTCCTTCTCTGCCACGAGAAGAGCAAGTGAGAAATCTGCCGTCTTCAAGCCAGGAAGAGAGACCTCACCAGGAACTGAACCCTGCCAGAACCTTGACCATGAACTCTCTGACCTCCAGAATTGCAAGAAAATTCATTTGCACTGATTAGGTCCCTTGTCTGTGGCATTTTGCTGTGGCCGCCAGAGGGGACAAAGACAGAGGCTAATTTCTGAGAAGGGGTCATGATATGGGAGGCACATGTGGGCGGAGCCAAGGGAGCAACCTGGAAGGCGGGACTGGTGACGCACATTCTGGCTAAGATGCACACCTCGATCTAGGACGTGCTCTTCTCAAGTTTACACTCCACTCCAGGGAGCCAGACTCAGTGAGAACTTCCGTAAGGGAGATATCAGAGAGGTAACGGAGGAGGAGCACAAGCCTGCGTGTATTTCCTGGGCCCACTGCCCTCTGTCCCCTCATGACCTTTGTTTCTGCGCTGCTGTGCCAGTGTGAAGTCAGCAGTCACCTTGGTAGCCTTCACACAAGTCCCTCTTCACTCTTGCACGGAGATTCTAACCACTTCTTGCCTTTTTTTCTTTTTTTTTGACAGAATATTTCTCTGTTACTCTGTGACTTACAAGGATCTGGTTCAGATCATACTTTTGACAGTTTACTAGCAATATAACGTTGGATGATGCTTAATGACATCAGTTTAGGAAATGAGTCATAACTCCTTCCTTTTTTGATCTGTGCTTTCGAACTGCAGTGCTGGAGAAGACTCTTGAGAATCCCTTGGACAGCAAGATCCAACCAGTCCATCCTAAAGGAAATCAGTCCTCAATATTCACTGGAAGCATTGATGCTGAAGCTCCAATACTTTGACCACCTGATGTGAAGAACTGACTCACTGGAAAAGACCCGATGCTGGGAAAGATTGAGGGCAAGAGGAGGAGGGGACGACAGAGGACGAGATGGTTTGATGGCATCACTGACTCAATGGACCTGAGTTTGAGCAAACTCCAGGAGATGGTGATGGACAGGGAGGCCTGCTGCAGTCCATGAGATCACAGAGTCGGGCATGACTTTGTGACTGAACAACAGCAACAATCCTCCACTTGGGCTTGTAGTGAGGATTCAATGAAATGATGTACAGAAAATATCCGGGCAAAATGCTTATGTGATGTCCCCCAGAAGGCAAGGGAATTGGAGTGCTGGGTGTGCCTGGGGGGTCCAGCCTTCCTCGGGTGGAGCAGAAGCTCTGGAGGTCAGTTTAGAAGAGTGGCACGAACCTCCCTCTCTTATGAGTGGGATTCTGGCGCAGTCATCACGGCTGTTTCCTGTGGACGCCAATAGCATCTCTGGCTGCTTAGAGCACATCGGCTTTACTCCTGATTAAACAGTCAAGAGAGGATATTCACAACAAGCGTCTTCTAGTTTTTACCTAAAAGCAACAATTTTTTATTATTGCTCCTTCCCTTCCGATCGCTCGTGCTGTTAATGGAATTGCAACAGTGATGTTGTCCCCGGGAGATGAGCCACTATGCCTGAATAATATTCTATTCCGTTTATTAAAAAACAAGTGGGACACAGACTCATCTCATGAATGTTAATGTGATCAAGATCGTCGCCCACTGGAAAACTGTGTTCTAATTGAGTCGTGTGGAAGCGTGCCTTGCTACATCAACAAAAGGAAATCAATAGTCTTCAAAGGCTTAGAGTTCTGGGAGGCTGAGGCGACAAGAAAAGTCGCACAATGTTGACAAAACAGCGTTTTTGAAAAAAGGTTTGTTTGTTTTGTTTTTTCAAAAATCTCTCCTTCCATTTACAGGATGGATTCAGTTAAGCATTTTATTTTTCTTATCAGTGAAGTGTCAAAGCGATTCAACCAAACGTTGAGTAAACAGTTCGGTTTCAGTCTCATTAGGCACACTCTGCAAGCTTGCTTTTTCCCCTTTTTAAAATATTTATTTATTTGGCTTCACCAGATCTTAGTTGTGGCACGTGGGATTTACCTTCCCGACCGGGAGTGGAACCGGTGCCTCCTGCACTGGGGGCGTGGAGTCTCCGTCACTGGACCACCAGGGAAGGTCTGCTGGAAGCCTGCTTAATTGTCAAGCTAGGCATTTTGCTCAAAGACTTGGCGTCTTCTCAGGTGGAGACTCAGGGCATTTCTTCATCTTTGCAGGCGAGCTCTCACCCCCCACCGCACACGCCCTCTTTATCCCTCCATCACCACCACTCTGGCATACTTGGGTGCAGTTGCCCTGTGTCAAGGGCCCTCCCAAAGGGAAAACCACATCCCTGCCTCTGTTCCCTGCCCTTCCACCTGAGCCTCAAGAGGAGATCCCTACAATCTACCTGGACTGTGCAAAATGGGAACAGCTCTGGTCAAAGCAAGTCAGCCAGCGCTCCCCATGTTAAGACAGACAATTCAGTGGCACACACAGCAAGGCAAGCGCCTTACCAGGATCCAAAGGGAGGCATTTACACTGGATATATCGACAACACTGTCCTTCCAGGGGAGACCCTCCTGTCACATGCCTTGGCCTCTGACCCCGGGAGAGAAGCGAGTCAGAGGGCAGAGGACTGTGCCCTCGCTCACTGACGTGCTCACTGAGCACTGCCCTGTGCCAGCTGGCCGCCGCTGGGCTTTCCATTAATATTTGCGTTTCAGTGTAAGAATAAAGCCGAGTCATGGCTTCCATTCTATGAGGACAGGCTCTTGTGGGCAAGACCGTGTCCATGTTCATTCCTCTTGACCTCTAGGCAGTAAGGCAAGAATTACGAAAAGTTGCATTGCTCACATGACTACACCTGGGTTTAGAGGTAGGAAGTTTTCTGTGGCCGTTGAGATGGATGTGACCAGATATGAGGTCTTTTTTTTTTTTCCCACACATATCCGTTGATTATTAGCATCAAATTACCCAGTTCCCTGATATTCTGTAAAAACATTTCCAACTGGCTTCCTGCATATAGACAAAGGAAATAGTTTAAAAATCCAGCCAGAGACATGCAAACAAGCCTGACAGGGGGCATGCGGAATTCCAGAAATTTCTAGGGCAGGTTCTGTGGATTGGAAATTCAAAAATCTTTCACAGCTCTTTGTCCGTTGCTTCTCCTACTCTAGAGGCTGGAAAGAGGAAATGTTTCTTTCCTAGGCTTATGTGTGGCGAGATAACAGAGTTAAGCCAGCGAATGAAGAGAAGCTGTTGGACAGCTTTCAGGAAAGTTTCTGTTTGTTTGTCTTGTTCTGGGCTGCACCGCATAGCTTGCAGGATCTTAGCTTCCTGGGCAGAGACTGGCCCGGGCCACGGCAGGGAAGCACTGAGGCCAGCCGCGGCCCCAGCAGGGAGCTCCCCCGGGAGGGTTTCTGGAGAGGCCAGACTCTGCGCTCGCCGTCCTCAGCTCCCTGTCCTTCAGCCTGGCTTCTTCCTCCTTTCCCCCTAAAACAAGGGTGAGAGCTGAGGGCGTAGCAGCCCTCTGGAGGCTGTGAAAATGAGCACTACTTGCTGAGAAGGATGGAGAGGAGGAAGATACACAGAATGGGTCCCTGATGACATCTGGAGCTGCTTTCCTTGTCCAGGGTCATCCACCCCCGACCTTCTGCTGCATGTGACAAGCGTGGTGAACAAGCCCCTCACTGAAGTCCTGTCACTCTGATGCTCTGTTACCTGCAGCTAAGTGCAGTCCTCTTGGGTTTGCTTAGAGCACTCCAGGTGCGCTGGCTCAGCTCTGCCCTTCTGCCGTTCATCCTGGTGACGCTGTCTGCATCTGTCTTGGCTGACACCACCTAAACCAGCGCCACTCCTGTCGTAACAGGAAAAAGAATCTGCGTTGTGCCAACTTCTCGAAAACAGTAAATTGCAGTGGTTATTCCAGTTGAATTAAAGTCTTAGTTCAGTTCTCTGAATTCTGAAATCTTCATCTCCGTCATTCCTTAATTTAGTGAGATTTGTGGGGGTGGTATTTGAAACCCCTTTCCTAATACTCCACATTACTTTTGGAAAATGAAGTTCTTACACTTTCCACTTGAAGACTGCCATGGGGCCAATTCCATCTGCTCTTTCAATCATAAAGCTGAAATATCTTTAAAGACTCTTCTGCACAGAACCTTTTCAAAGGCGGTAGTTTTCATCCAGAACTCTTCCAATGGACTCCGCAAGACAGCTGAAAGACAGCAGCCCCTGTTAAAGGCCCATAAATATTTGATGGCCCCATCTTCATGGTTTCCAAAGATGAACTACTTTATACAGTATCAAACTGTCCCTAAAGACTCTTTGGTCTGAATAGTTGGCTCCAGACACTTTACTTGTCATTTGCGGCATCCCACTTTCCCCTTGGGAACCCAACACAAATCAATAGGAAGCCATTTGTCAAATGTATAACATGCTGCTTATTTGTAATTATCTTAAAACCGCATGTGTACGTGCTATGCATGTGGGAATGACTGAGAAGCACCACTGTCGTCTCAGAGAGAAGGATAAACCTTGTGCAGCCCCGACCTCTAGAAACAGCAGCACCAAAGGGGAAGAGCAGAGAGCTAACAGTTCCATGGCCCTGTTACAAGCCAGGCAGTTCTGAACACTTTAAATATGGTAACCCATTTTACTCTCACAACACATCTGTAAGAGAGGTACTATTACTATCCCGGCTATACAAATGTAGAAACTGAGGCCCTGAGACCCTCAGATGCTAAACGGTGGCTTCTTAGTCACTCATTTGTGTCTGACTCTCTGCAGTTTCATGGTCGGTAGCCCGCCAGGCTCCTCTGTCCCTGGGATTTCCCAGGCAAGAACACTGGAGAGCTTTGCCGTTTCCTCCTCCAGGGGATCTTTCTGACCCAGGGATAGAACCCATATTCTCTTGCATCTCCTGCACTGGCGGGCGGGTTCTTTACCACTAGGGCCACCTGGGAAGCCCACTGAATGGTGGAGCATTTAGTGATTCAGTCCAGTTCAGTTCAGTCGCTCAGACGTGTCTGACTCTTTGCGACCCCATGAATTGCAGCATGCCAGGCCTCCCTGTTCATTACCATCTCTCCGAGTTCACTCAGACTCACGTCCATCGAGTCAATGATGGCATCCAGCCATCTCATCCTCTGTCATCCCCTTCTCCTCCTGCCCCCAATCTCTCCCAGCATCAGAGTCTTTTCCAATGAGTCAACTCTTCGAATCAGGTGGCCAAAGTACTGGAGTTTCAGCTTTAGCATCATTCCTTCCAAAGAAATCCCAGGGCTGATCTCCTTCAGAATGGACTGGTTAGATCTCCTTGCAGTCCAAGGGACTCTCAAGAGACTTCTCCAACACCACAGTTCAAAAGCATCAATTCTTTGGTGCTCAGCCTTCTTCACAGTCCAACTCTCACATCCATACATGACCACTGGAAAAACCGTAGCCTTGACTAGACAGACCTTAGTCGGCAAAGTAATGTCTCTGCTTTTGAATATACTATCTAGGTTGGTCATAACTTTTCTTCCAAGGAGTAAGCGTCTTCTAATTTCATGGCTTCAGTCACCATCTGCAGTGATTTTGGAGCGCAAAAAAAATTAAGTCTGACACTGTTTCCACTGTTTCCCATTCTATTTCCCATGGAGTGATGGGACCCGATGCCATGATCTTTGTTTTCTGAATGTTGATCTTTAAGCCAACTTTTTCACTCTCCTCTTTCACCTTCATCAAGAGGTCCTTTAGCTCCTCTTCACTTTCTGCCATAAGGGTGGTGTCATCTGCATATCTGAGGTTATTGATATTTCTCCTGGCAATCTTGATTCCTGCTTGTGTTTCTTCCAGTCCAGCATTTCTCATGATGTACTCTGCACAGAAGTTAAATAAGCAGGGTGACAATATACAGCCTTGATGTACTCCTTTTCTTATTTGGAACCAGTCTGTTGTTCCATGTCCAGTTCTAACTGTTGCTTCCTGACCTGCATACAGATTTCTCAAGAGGCAGGTTAGGTGGTCTAGTATTCCCATCTCTTGAAGAATTTTCCACAGTTTGTTGTGATCCACACAGTCAAAGGCTTTGGCATAGTCAATAAAGCAGAAATAGATATTTTCTGGAACTCTCTTGCTTTTTCGATGATCCGGTGGATGTTGGCAATTCGATCTCTGGTTCCTCTGCCTTTTTCTAAAACCAGCTTGAACATCAGGGAGTTCATGGTTCACGTATTGCTGACTTCTAATTTAGTTATTAGAAAGTCAGAAATCTGGAAGCAGGCAGGCAGCTCTAAAATTCACGTCCTGACCACTCTCTTTTACTGCCTGTGATGACAGATCCTGAGCTGGCCTCCAGGAGCCATGAATCCTCGCATACACAGGTCCTTGTATAACCCCCTCCTCTTGAGCATTAGCTGACCTAGGACTCGCTTCTTTAAGGACTGCTTGGTTGATCTGGCTGCGCCTGGCTCTTCACTGTTACCCGAGGGCTCTTTCAGCTGCAGCACGCGAACTCTTTAGTTGTGGCATGTGGGATCCAGTTCCCTGACCAGGGATCAAATAAGGGGCTGAGGCGCTGGCAGCATGGAGTCTCAGCCGCTGGCGCACTAGGGCAGCCCCTTGCTTTAACCCACAGAATACGGCAAAGGTGAAAGGATGCTGCTTCCATGACTGCGCCATGCAAGAAACCAAGAACTGAATCCTGCCAACATCACAGGAGCTTGCAGGCAGATCCTTCCCCAGGCAGGTTTCCAGAGGAGGCTGAAGCCCTGGCCCACATACCATGTGAGAGTTTCTGAAGCAGAGGACCCAGCAGATCCAGGTCTGGACTCCTGACCCACATAAACTGTGGGACAACAAATGTGTGCTGTGTGTTGCTATAGTAAGTTTGTGATCATTTGTTACACAGCAATGCATAGGCGTGCTCAGCCATGGCTGACTCTGTGCAACCCCATGGACTGTTGCCCCCCAGGCTCCTCTGTCCATGGGATTCTTCAGGTTGCTGTGCCCTCCTCCAAGGGCTCTTTCTGGCCCAGAGATTAAACTCGTGTCTTTTGCACCTCCTAAACTACAGCAGATTCTTTAGCACTGAACCATCTAGGAGCCCCACACAGCAATAGATAACTTATGGACTCCTCTCTAGGTAACTCATACTTTGGAAAATCGACCTGACCCGTTAGGAGCTGTTGCTAAATGAGAAATGATCCCACTGCTTGGTTGGAAGCCTGGGGACAGGACTTTCCTGGTGGCCCAGTGGTCAAGAATCTGCTTTTCCGTGCAGGGGACAGGGGTTGCATCCCTGGTTGCGGGAGTAAGACGCCACACGCCGTGTGGCAATCATGCCTGCCCTCAGCCACTGGGCCTGTGCACTCTGGAGCCTACATGCCTCAGTGGGAAAAATCCCATGTGAGTGGGAAAAAAGACTCTGTATGATTTCAATGCCTTAAGACCATGAAATTTTTGCGCACTGTTTTATATCCCTGGATATGTTCCAGTGACTCCTAGTTTATAGTCTATGGAACTTGAATAGAATTTGTATCCCACTGCTGTGTGAAAATTGTATAAACCCTAACTGTGCTGAATTGGTTCATGGTGCTTTTCAGGTCTACTATATCCTTCTACTTTTCTGTATATTCATTCTATTAATTTTTGAGACTTTGATATTGAAACTCCAACTAAAAAATCTAAATTTATCCACTTACAAAAATAATTGTGACATCAGTTCAGTTCGGTTCAGTCGCTCAGTTGTGTCTGACTCTTTGCAATCCCATGAATCTCAGCACGCCAGGCCTCCTTGTCCATCACCAACTCCCGGAGTTCACTCAGACTCATGGGCATCAAGTTGGTGATGCCATCCAGCCACCTCAACCTCTGTCATCCCCTTCTCCTCTTGCCCCTAATCCCTCCCAGCGTCAGAGTCTTTTCCAGTGAGTCAACTCTTCGCATGAGGTGGCCAAAGTACTGGAGCTTCAGCCTCAGCCATCAGTCCTTCCAATGAACACCCAGGACTGATCTCCTTTAGGATAGACTGGTTGCATCTCCTTGCAGTCCAAGGGACTCTCAAGAGTCTTCTCCAACACCACAGTACAAAAGCATCAATTCTTCGGTGCTCAGCCTTCTTCACAGTCCAACTCTCACATCCATACATGACCACAGGAAAAACCAGAGCCTTGACTTGACGGACCTTTGTTTGCAAAGTACTATCTCTGTTTTTTAATATGCTGTCTAGGTTAATCATAACTTTCCTTCCAAGGAGTAAGCGTCTTTTAATTTCATGGCTGCAATCACCATCTGCAGTGATTTTGGAGCCCAAGAAAACAAAGTCTGACATATAGGGGAACTGAAGCTGAAGCTGAATGGTTCTATGAAGACCTACAAGACCTTCTAGAGCTAACACCAAAAAAAGATGTTCTTTTCATTATAGGGGACTGGAATGCCAGGAAGGAAGTCAAGAGACACCTGGAGTAACAGGCAAATTTGGCCTGGAGTACAGAATGAAGCAGCGCAAAGGCTAACAGAGTTTTGCCAAGAGAACGCACTGGTCAGAGCAAACACCCTTTTCCAACAACTCAAGAGAAGACCCTACACATGGACATCACTAGATGGTCAATACTGAAATCATATTGATTACATTTTTTGCCGCCAAAGATGGAGAAACTCAATACAGTCAGCAAAAACAAGACTGGGAGCTCACTGTGGCTCAGATCATGAACTCCTTATTGCCAAATTCAGAATTAAATTGAAGAAAGTAGGGAAATCACTAGACCATTCAGGTATGACCTAAATCAAATCCCTTACAATTATACAGTGGAAGTGAGAAATAGAATTCAAGGGATTAGATCTGAAAGACAGAGTGCCTGAGAACTATGGACGGAGATTCATGACATGTACAGGAGGCGGTGATCAAGACCATCCCCAAGAAAAAGAATTGCAAGAAGGCAAAACGGTTGTCTGAAGAGGACTTGCAAGTTGTTGAGAAAAGATAAGACACGAAAGCCAAAAGAGAAAAGGAAAGAAAGGTATACCCATTTGAATGCAGAGTTCCAAAGAATAGAAAGGAGAGATAAGAAAGCCTTCCTCAGTGATCAATGCAAAGAAATAGAGGAAAAAAATAGAGTGGGAAAGACTAGAGATCTCTTCAGGAAAATTAGAGATACCAAGGGAGCACTTCATGCAAAGATGGGCTCGATAAAGGACAGAAATGGTATGGACCTAAAGAAACAGAAGATATTAAGAAAAAGTGGCAAGAATACACAGAAGAATGATACAAAAAAGATCTTCATGACCCAGATAATCATGATGGTATGGTCACTCACCTAGAGCCAGACATCCTGGAATGTGAAGTCAAGTGGGCCTTAGGAAGCATCACTACAAACAAAGCTAGTGGAGGTGATGGAATTCCAGTTGAGCTCTTTCAAATCCTGAAAGATGATGCTGTGAAAGTGGTGCACTCAGTATGCCAGCAAATTTAAAAAACTCAGCAGTGGCCACAGGACTGGAACAGGTTAGTTTTCATTCCAGTCTCAAAGAAAGACAATACCAAAGAATGTTCAAACTACCACACAATTGCACTCATCTCACTAGCTAGCAAAGTATGGCTCAAAATTCTCCAACCCAGGCTTCAATAGTAAGTGAACCGAGAATTTCCAGATGTTCAAGCTGGATTTAGAAAAGGCAGAGGAACCAGAGATCTCATGGCCAACATCCACTGGATCATCAAAAAAGCATTTGAGTTCCAGAAAAACACCTACTTCTGGTTTATTGACTATGCCAAAGCCTTTGACTATGTGGATCACAAGAAACTGGAAAATTCTGAAAGAGATGGGAATACCAGACCACCTGACCTGCCTCTTGAGAAACCTGTATGCAGGTCAGGAAGCAACAGTTAGAACTGGACATGGAACAACAGACCGGTTCCAAACTGGGAAAGGAATACATCAAGACTGTATACTGTTACCCTGCTTATTTAACTTCTATGCAGAGTGCATCGTGCAAAATGCTAGGCAGGACAAAGCACAAGCTGGAATCAAGATTGCCGGGAGAAATACCAATAACCTCAGATACGCAGATGACCTCACCCTTATGGCAGAAAGCGAAGGAGAACTAAAGAGCCTCTTGATGAAAGTGAAAGAGGAGAGTGAAAAAGTTGGCTTAAAGCTCAACATTCAGAAAACTAAGATCATAGCATCCAGTCCCATCACTTCATGGCAAATAGATGGGGAAACAATGGAAACAGTGAGAGGTTGTTTTTTTTTTTTGTCTCTAAAATCACTGCAGCCATGAAATTAAAAGACACTTGCTCCTTGGAAAAAAAGCTATGACCAACCTAGACAGCATATTAAAAAGCAGAGACATTACTTTGCCAACAAAGGTCTGTCTAGTCAAAGCTATGGTCTTTCCAGTATGTATGGATGTGAGAGTTGGACTGTGAAGAAAGCTGAGCACCGAAGAATTGATGCATTTGAACTGTGGTATTGGAAGACTCTTGAGAGTCCCTTGGATTGCAAGGAGATCAAACCAGTCAATCCTAAAGAAAATCAGTCCCGAATATTCATTGGAAGGACTGATGCTAAGCTGAAACTCCAATACTTTGGCCACCTGATTTGAAGAAATGAGTCATTAGAAAAGACTCTGATGGTGGGCAAGATGGAGGGTGGGAGAAGGGGATGACAGAGGATGAGATGGTTGGATGGCATCACCTACTCGATGGACGAGTTTGAGCAGGCTCTGGGAATTGGTGATGGACAGGGAGGCCTGGCATGCTGCATCCGTGGTTCACAAAGAGTCAGACACGACTGAGTGACTGAACTGAACTGAATAGTGGAACTATATATAACTTAGTTCTTAGTTCCAAGTCTTCTGCAAATGTGTTATCATACTTTCATAATTAAAAACAGAGAGAGAAAAGGCAGATCCTGTGTGCCACGACTAAGACCCAAAGCAGCCAACTTATTTAATGGACTGAAAAAAAAAAATTATAGAGGGAAAAGGCAGCAAAGAGGCCGCCGAGGACGAGGCGTGGAGCCAACCCAGCGCTGGGACGTTTGTGAGAAGAGGGTTGGCTGCCCTCGACCACAGCACTCGCCTGCGACCGTGTTAATGCCTGACCTGGATTCTGCAGAGAGAACCGCAGGAAGAGAGCAGGCCGGTGAGGAGCAGCGCCTTATACGCTTCCGAGACGACCTGCAGCATCCCAGGGTCTGAAGCCATCACTTTTAGGAATCCCACGACTTCTGTGGTTGGGTTGTATTATGTACAGCGAGTGAGCATTTGGGATCTAAGAACTAAGGAAAGGCTGACAACCCAGGCTGAGGGAGAAACACAGGAGTAAGTCACCCAGACCCCAGGGCTGTAGTGTGGGCGGAGGTGAGCGGCTGAAAGCAGCAGGGCAGAAACGTGGGATGTGGGCTGGCTCTGGCGGGTCGGGAGGTAGCAAAGGCTGAATTAAGTCCTCAGTTCAGAATCCAGGAGGAAAGTCTAGAGTGAGGACCGGTAGACAAAGGAAACGATAAAGCAATGAGCTGGTTGGAGCACTGAATAGTAAGTCCAGAGCACCCGCAAGGAAAGGCCTTAGCCTTGGTGACTGAACAAACTCCTTGTCCTCAGGAAGGCAAGGGTATGCAGTTCAGGCCACATCTGGAAAGAGTGTTCTAGAAGGTTGGCTGAAAGGACTCCCTGGTGGTCCAGTGGTGAAGCCGCTCCGCTTCCATCCACTGCAGGGGGCACAGGTTCGATCCTGGGCCAGAGAACTAAGATCCCTCAAGCCACAAGGGCACGGACGAAAATAAGAAGAATATTAAAGGCTGGCTGAGGGTCCAAAGAGGAGGGAGCGATTCTAGCTGGGGAAGAGGCGACGGACGGTGGTATTTTGCCCACTGGCTGTGCCCTGGCATTGATTCTCGCAGCCAGCTTTCTGGACAGTTCTTGAGGATCAGATCACAGAGGAAAGGCATGGGAGGACCAGTGGTAACTCGTTGTGCTGGAATGGATCGCAGGGGTCATCTCAGCCCGTCAGCCCGTTTGACAAGCTAAGAGGAAACTGCAGCTGGTTTGACAAGCTAAGAGGAAACTGCAGCTGGCGAGCTTAGGAGCGGGTCTGGCTCAGGAAGCCGGCAGCGGAGGCCAGAACAGGGCTCCGGCAGGCGCTTTCCCGTCCTCTCTGCTCGTCCTGGGGATCTGAGCGCCCCGACTCTGAAGCTGAAGCTCGGTGCGAGGCCAGGGGACTTGGAAAGCACCCTGCTCTCACGAGCCTCGCAGCCCGGCAGGGCGCATGTCAGACTGAGGTCGGAGTGAGACGTGATGACGCAGGGTCGGATTTAAAAACGCCTTTGAAGCCTCAAAAGAGGCTTGATTTGACTTCCTAGAAACACTGAGCAGCAGGCTTTGGGGTCATATATGCTACATACTGGAAGCCATGTTTAAGAATGAGAGCTTGGGACTTCCCTGGCCGTCCAGTGGTCAAGACTCCAAGTTCCCAATGCAGGGGCCCAGGTTCAATTCCTGGTCAGGGAGCTAGATCCCACATAGCGCCAGAACTAAGACTCTGCGCAGCCAAATACATATAAATAAATTTTTTGAAAAAAAGAAAGTGCATTTGATAACGGAAACCTAGAGGTGAGGCATCAGCCAGGAGCTGATGACATGGTTCTTGGTGTGCCGTGGAAAGCACAGGTTCTTGTATCTTTTCCCGGTATCGTTATCTGTAGTGTCGCTTTTCACTTTCAGAGTGTCCTGTTTGGGTGATTGATGACCAGTTTACCTATCTGGAAGGCTGAGAACGTGAGCTTGTTGCTGGTAGGGCCTATGGTCTCTTTGTCTTTGGGCTTCAGACACCCAGTGGCTGACACATAGCAAGCATTTCACTGTCTGCCCAAAAAATGAATGATTCTAACACTGGGATCAGAAAGAGCAGTTATGAAAGCAGCGAGAGACTGAAGCTAATGAAATATTTATGAAACCAGAACTTCAGGTTGGAGGCTGTGTCGAAAGAAATCTAGCGTTCCAGGGAAAGCTAGGAAACGACAAGGAAGGAAACGAACATGGGCTTCTTGCCCACGTGACTAATCCCAGGTACCAAAAAGTACAAGAGCAGCGAGAAACATCTCAGGCCAGAAAGCAGGAGCGTGCTGAGAGACTAAGTGGGCCTGTGTCAAAGGACACACACGGGCGCTGGCTTAGAGGGGCTCCTACTGGCCACATTTGTGTTGATTTGAGCATCCACAGGAATAGTGACAGCCATGGGTTACGCAACAGGAGAAAAGGAAAGGAATCTGCAGTCTGTAATGGCCCGGAACAAAGAGGAGTGGGGAGGCTCTTCCACCTAAGCAACCAGCCAGGGACAGAAAGAGCCAGCAAAGTGCCATTCTGCAGCCACTGGTGCGGCTGCTGGTCGAGGCAAGGATAATCCCTGCATGTGAAAACTGCTGAGTGAAAGGTTGCTGGAAAGATGATAGTCACTGGGTCTCAAAAGCATACTTGCCTATTTCAAACGGGGAAAAGTGCTATTACAATGGACAAATTTTGGCAGACAACACGGTCACCAAACAAATAATGGGACAAAAAGACACGTACCTCCTGATGTGATAAAACTGAAAGTACAGAATGTCGTTTACGGGGAATTCTTGCCAAAACACAAAACAAAACAATGCTTAATCTGGATCTGAGCATGAGGAAACAATCAGATAAGCATAGAATGAGGGACAGTCCGCAAGACAATTGGCCTGAACTCTTCAAAAATGTCAACTATTGTCAAATTTCACAAAAGAGGGTGGGACTTTCTAAAATCTAGATTAAGGGAGCTTGAAGAAACGAAACAAAGAATGATGCAGGAAATTTATTTGGGTCCTAGATTTAAAGACAATAACACTTCAAAACATATTAACAATGTTAAATCTCTTGCAAATAATGGCAGATTATTAGAGAAGGAAATGGTAACCCACTCCAGTATTCTTGACTGGGAAATCCCATGACAAAGGAGCCTGGTGGGCTGCAATCCATGGGGTCACAAGAGTCAGACATGACTTAGCCTCGCAGCAACAACAATAGTGTATTGTAATGACTTAAAAAAAATTAGGCAGTATATGCTTAAGCATTCAGGCTGAAATATTTGGACGAAATGTCCTGATAAATACAACAGAAGAACTAGCATGGCAAAATGTTAGCAATTTGGTGAAGCAAAATGAAGCATATGTGGGTATTCATTATATTATTCTTTAAACTTCTATATGGGTTGGAAATTTCAAAATAAAAAGGGAAAATGGGAGAGTTAAAAAAAAGCCGGGGGCGGGGGGGAAGAAAGCCTAGAGGAAAAGTCCTGGGAGACTTTTTCAATGAAGAGGGCATCTACCAAGCTCCAATGGGGCAGTAATTTGGAGTGGGCAAGAGAAATCGATTGCCACTGGTCAAGAAGGTGACAGAGAGCAAAGACCCAAAGTAAAGACTGTCAATAAAATTAAGTTGGAGAAGCAAGAGAGTAGCAAAAGGAGGAAACAGGACCAGATGAACATAGTTTCAGTTTTGTTTTCCAGTTTTGGGCTGCTTTCTTTTTAAACAGGAGAGTTGAGTAACAGCTTGAAAGTAGAGGCACCAAGTGGCAGTGAACTGGCTGATGACAACGACAGGGGATGAGCCACCCTGGGGAAACCTTATCTCGGCACCTCCACCAGGACTGATGGTGCAGAGCTGTCCTCCTCCTCAGCCCCCTGCTCTTCAAAACCACACTGGCGTTTCCTCCATGGACGTGGAGAGGCCATAACTTAGTCCTCTGCATCCATCTTCCAAAGACTTCTACAGGAATGGACTAGAGAGACCTCTCTAGACTTTCACCTGATGTTCAGTTCAATTCAGCTCAGTCGCTCAGTCGTATCCACCTCTTTGCAACCCCATGGACCACAGCACACCAGGCCTCCCTGTCCATCACCAACGCCCAGAGTTTACTCACACTCATCTCCATTGAGGCAGTGATGCCATCCAGCCATCTCATCTTCTGTCATCCCCTTCTCCTCCCGCCTTCAATCTTTCCCAGTATCAGGGTCTTTTCAAATGAGTCAGCTCTTCACATCAGGTGGCCAAAGTATTGGAATTTCAGCTTCAACATCAGTCCTTTCAATGAACACCTAGGACTGATCTCCTTTAGAATGGACTGGTTGGATCTCCTTGCCGCCCAAGGGACTCTCAAGAGTCTTCTCCAACACCACAGTTCAAAAGCATCAATTCTTCGATGCTCAGCTTTCTTTATAGTCCAACTCTCACATCCATACATGACTATTGGAAAAACCATAGCCTTGACTAGATGGACCTTTGTTGGCAAAGTAATGTCTCTGCTTTTTAATATGCTGTCTAGGTTGGTCATAACTTTCCTTCCAAGGAGTAAACACCATCAATCCTTACTTTTAACTTCATGGCTGCAGTCACTATCTGCAGTGATTTTGGAGCCCCCCAAAATAAAGTGCGCCACTATTTCCACTGTTTTCCCATCTATTTGCCATGAAGTGGTGGGGCTGGATGCCATGGTCTTAGTTTTCTGAACGTTGAGCTTTAAGCCAACATTTTCACTCTCCTCTTTCACTTTCATCAAGAGGCTCACCTGACGGTCTTTTACTAACAATTCCCTAAAGAGGCCACTTACACCAGAGATTCACAGAGGGGTCCTAGACACTGCTCCCCTGGACCCTATTTCAGCTCACCTGTTCTTCATCTTTCCAAGGTAGCCGTCACCCTCAGCAGGGTGGCCTCAGCGCTAAACCCTAAAATCCATTCTTTTGGTTCTGCAGCCGTGAGGCATGATGGAAAGCCGGAAGCACTGGGCATGAGGGCAGGTTGCAAAGGAGGCAGCCTGTCTCTGAAAATGAGCAGCCTGTTGTCATCTCCAGCAAGACTGTCAGAGGCCTCTGATGCCGTGATTGATCCAATGAGATTTACCTTGAGCAAAGGTTTAAGGTAGCAGTAGCAGGATATTTTTATCCCTATCTGTAAATTTTTTATTCATGTATTTTTTTGGCTGCACCGGGTCCTCGTTCTTTGCACGGGCTTTCTCTAGCAGCAGGGGCCGCGCCCTTGTGCGGAGTGCTGGCTCTAGGCGCGGGCTCAGCAGCTGTGGCCTGAGGGCTTAGCTGCTCCTCAGTATGGGGAATCCTCCCCGACCAGGGACTGAACCCGTGTCCTCCTCATGGGCAGGCAGATCCTTAACCTCTGGACCACCAGGGAAGCTCAGAAGAAGGATGTTTTTAAATTAAATGTTTACCCCTCACCCAACGTAATG
The DNA here is from genome assembly GCA_006410535.1 of Litocranius walleri. Classification (NCBI taxonomy): domain Eukaryota; kingdom Metazoa; phylum Chordata; class Mammalia; order Artiodactyla; family Bovidae; genus Litocranius; species Litocranius walleri. The sequence continues at coordinate 1,336,608 of SJYG01000387.1, read as the reverse complement.
TATGCAATGATACATGTACATTGCGAAGGTCACATTATCATCCACATTACTGGTCAGCACACCTTGAGTGACACCAGAAACCTGGGTAGATGGCAATATTAAGACAGTAAACTTCAACAGTATGGAAGTGCGGGGGGCGCTCCGTACAAAGAGCAGAGGCAGTGGAACTTCCCTCAGCAAAACCGAGGGGTCCCGAGGAGAGGTGAGCCTGCTGTCCACCAACCCAGCCCCTCGCCGAGCCAGACAACCACACGCGACAGGGGCTCCGTCTAAGCAGTTCCGCTTTATTGCCGCAAGCTCCCAGCTTATAAAGGCAAGCAGGG